>VYXB01001091.1:336418-646714 GCA_013397135.1 Pachyramphus minor
AGTGCTAATGTGTAACCTATATGTTTAAGTGATTTAGCCAAATATTGATGCTTTGCAATGTGGCTGCTGCACATCCTTTGGTTTGCAGGTGGAAACTGCAGGTCTTCTCCATGAATGCAAGGAAAGTGGCTTCAGTGTTGGTGTCCTCAATGGCTGCTTCTCTGCATCTTGGTGTTAGCTCAGGACTCAGAGGATGCCAATAGCACCCTTGCTTGAAGACTGTAGAGATCCTTCCTGCATGATGCCATCCAGCCACACTGTGCTCGTCAGGGCTGGCCACATTTCAGACACTGGGAAAGACAGAGGGCAAGGAGAAAGGGTGCTCTTAGGCTGTAAGAGCTGCACGACCTATTTCAAACCCCAAAGCAGTGTCACACAAACGAAAGAGAAAAACTGGGGTTCTCCAGAGATGCCTGTACACACATGGGTCTGACTCATCTCTGGCTGCCCAGGGGCCCTTCTGTCACATGGAAAAGAGCTGAGCTGTGTCAGTTGCAGCAGCGGCTGCAGCAGCAGCAGTGCCCTGCTCTCATAATTCGCTGCCATCTGCTTCTCCCAGTCAGAATCTATAGCTATTTTCCCCCCACCAGACGGTTAAAAACCTGCTCTGATTTTTGTCTTCCATGCAGTATTTTATTTATGATAGTTCTGGACCAATCTGAGCTGCAGTTCATCAAGGGAATTGTAAGAGTAGTCCCACCTTTCTCCAAATCCAGCTCCATGTATAAGCTATTTTCTTCCAACAGTTACTGATATGTGTAAACATGGCCTCTCTCTTCCTCTCCCTCTCTTTTTTTCTCTATCTGTCTGTCCAACCAGATGTTTGTATATATGTGAAACAGGGCTAGAAACAAAAAAAAAAATTATTCTTGGAAGAGATTAGCTTGCATGACAGCTGGACAGCTTTCTTAGAGAAGGCTAGATACTGGGAATTCAGCATTTCCCCTTCATCAGTGATTGATTGTCTCTGTGTCTTGGGGTATTAGCATTCTGCATTTTGAGTCACTCTTGGCAAGTCTAAAAGTAACAAAAATGCACTTGTGACATGAAATCAGACCTAAGAAAACTTACCTTTTCCTTCCTTGGCTTCATAAATGTGCCTGTTTCACTTGTATTGCTGGTTACTGTATTTAACATATAGGGATTGTAGCCTCCTTCATCACAAAGTACTTGATAAAGTAACTTAAAGAAGTAAGTACAGTGTTTGCCCAGGATGGACAGAGGAACACAGATTAACTCCTGTAGTTGTGTGCCCAGGACCACAAACCTTCCATTAACCAATATTGTCTTCCAACAACTCTGCTGACAATATTTTTGTATTCTTTCTGACATACAAAATATTTTTAGATTGGTATTAACCTCTCTGTGTTTATGTGGGTGGATGCATGTGTGTGTGTATATTATTACCCTTGGTATTAACAATTGCAAAATGTACCTGCTCGATTCACTTTATAAACAGCAGAAAGTACAGAACATCAGTGAGCTCTGCATTGAACACAGCATAGGCTGTGTACCTAGGAGGAAAAAGAAATCCCAGCTATGAAGAATGTGTAATCATGCATTCATGTTATTGCTTTTAAAATGTAACAATGAGGTTACAATCTGTTTCTCTTTAAAGGCCCATTTCAGTTCCTCTACAATTTTGTCCTGTAAAATGTGTTTGGCTTGAAAAAGACCAGGCTGGCTCTGAAAGTAAGGGAGAATATTTGTGCAACATCTGAAGGAGAGCTTATCAAACAATATTAGAGCAGTAGTTTATTAAAGATTTAACCCCTTTGACATTTTCATTTTTGTTTACCATTTGTTCACATCCTACTAGCTCACGGATATACTGTTTATCATCCTTCAGATTTTCTGTATCATTAATTCTGGCTGGAGGCTCCAGCATTAGCTGCACTTGAAAAAAAACTAGATTATAATTGAGAGAAATTATTAATGATTTTGTTGATGTCCTCTTACTTTCTTATTGATTTCATTAGAAACCATCAGCTTGGTAGTATTCCCATGGGGATCAAATGAGAACAGGACATATGGGTGAATGTCATGATTCCCTGAAGTTTATTTGTGTGCGCTAAGGGCACAGAAGTCCTCTCCTGCTTGGGGTAAGCCACCCCCATTCCCAACACTCTCCTGGCACAGTGAGATTGCATCATGTGTACTGGCTACAGTTTAAAGGGCAGAAGAATTTGTTTTACACAGGATAGCCCAGTTATCTGCACCCTTACATTTAAGTGGGAGGTTCAGCTTTGCAGATGTTTCTCTACCTTACTATAGACAGGGCTGGTTTCAAACATGGGCAAAGCTGTTGGCTGCCAAGGTGGGAGCCTGCCAGGGGCAACCAGCAACCTGGTTTGCCTGGGCTGGAAGAGGTGGGATGGCTGCAGCTGCAGCAGGCATGAGCCAGCTGTCCAGCCTTTCCCTCACAAGCTGTGTGGTATCAAGGTGATAGAAAAGAAGAAACACAGCCAGGGAGGGACCCACTCTGCTGCTGCCACACAGGTGAATTCTGCCTGCCTAACGGTGAAGTGAAAATCCTTGGGCTGCAAAATTAAATTTTACCTGCCCTGCTGATAAGCCTTGAGCCAACTCTGATTATAGGGGTATCTTCACCTTCTTCTATTTTGACTACAAAGAGAGACTTATTGAAAGATTGATTTTGATCTCTGTTAAGAAAAAAAAAATAAAAAAGGAGAAAGACAACAAGATTCCTCTTGCTTCAAGATTTTATATTTAAGTCTTACTGACAATACAATATTTCCTGAAAGTGTTACTTGAGCAGGAATATTTTGCATCTAAAATCCTTTATGGTACGTCTGTTGCAATGTGTTTGCCACTTTTTTTGTCAGCTTCTCTGAGTCCAACACAAACACATTATCTTGCAAAATCTTAAATAAAGGTAGGTTAGACACTGCTTCAACAAGAGGCAATTTGCTAAATCAGGGATGATAAATGTAGAACTGTGGTTTGAAAATGAAATGTGATTCTCCATCAAGACAAACAAGGGGGGAAAAAAGTGCGCATATTAGAAATTTTTATTGGTAATTTCTTGATCAGCCAATGCTCATTTTCCAGAGAGAAAGGCATCTATTTGTTTCTGTAAAATATGTCTGCTGTTTTCAGGGGCTCAGAGGTACATGGGGAATAAAGAAGAGTATTTAGCATGAGACACCTCACACAGGATGTTTGGAGCAGGAATGAGCTCATCCACTGTCAGCTGTGACCACACTCCATGTTATTCCCAAGACCAGGTGTGCCCAGGGCAGTTGGACTGAATCATCAGGCACAGGGAGGCACATTTCACCTTATTTTTCCCTCTCTGCCGCTTCCTATCAGCCCTTCATAGCTAACCCCACTGGCTTCCTTGCAAGGGCAGGATTGTAAGGGAATTCTGTCAGGATGTGAAGTAAGTGAGGGGGTGGCAAAATGTAGGATGGACAAAAATAAGGGCTGACTGGGCAAAAAGAAGGGGCAGAGCTGCCAGGTCCTGGAGACCCTGCCCAGCCTCTCCCATCAAGCCTCCCCTCACCCTACCCACGGCCCAGGACCACATTTCAACCCAACCAGGGGCCACCAGCCCCTGCCCCAGCAAGCAGTGCCTTCTTACATGCTAGCTTTCCCCAAGTTTCAGTTATCTATTTGCTCCACCATCTTTGCAGCAGTCCTTGCTTCTCTTCCCATACTTCAAGCTGCCCCAGTGTCCCTCTTTCATCCCTCCCCCACGTCATTTCCCACCCCCACCTCTCGCTGTCCACCCCATTAATTCCTGAGTCAGTGCTGCCCTGATTCCCCACCGCTTCTCCCTCTCACCTGGATCTTGCTGCTTCCTCCAGTCCCTCCTGAAGCTGGGGGGAAGCATGGCACTGTCTCCCTGATGTCCCCCCCAGTCTTGATGCCAAAGACCAGGAAAAATCAGAGTGGGAAAATCAGAGGCATCTATTCCTTTAACATGCCATGAAACCTTCCAGCAAGTCAGATATTGTGGTTTACCAGCAAATCTGAGGGCTTCTGTAGAGCTGTAAATCCAATCCCAAATGTGTATTGTTCCTTCAGAATACTGGTTTGTGCATCCTGATGGAATATGGCACTGTTCTATGTGAAATACAAATGAAAGGTTTATTATTGGCTTCTCAGAAATCAGTACTGGAGGTTCTTCCTCACAATGCACTTTGATTAGAACAGGAGATCAGACCAGCAGTATTTCCTTCTGCCTCCATAATCTGTGAATGATTTGGCCCATCTAAAAATCATGCTATTTTCCACTAATTTTATTGATTGACACAGCCAATAGGGAAGGCTGTTGTTGCTGCTCAAAACCCTCATCTGATTTTTCTGGGGAAGTCTGGATGCAGGGGTTGGTTTAGCAAGGAGTGCCTCAGCCTTCACCAGAGGGCAGCCACCTGGGGAGCTGCATGGAGAAACATCTTTGGAAACACACAGGCTGGGTGTGCAATGCTTAAGACATGAAGTGACATGCATGGAAATATTGTAGCTCCTGGTGAGCTACTTTAGGGAGGTTGCAACAGAGGAGATTACGTTTTCAAGTTTTAAAAATGTGCCACCTATACCATAGGTAAGTCAAGCCCTATCTTGGCTCCAGTGGCCCTGTGTTTGGCTTTACCTCAGGCTGACACTCCCCATCTGTGAGGTTCCGAGCAATGGTGTATGGTAGAGCTGGTTACTCCCAGAATGGCTCAGTGCAAGGTCACCCATCAGGACACGTGCCCAGCACATCACTCTGTAAGCAGCAATAGCCACAGCCCTGGCTTTAGAATCAGGCTAGCATGATTAGCTGGTTTTCTTCTGAGGACTAGATGTAACTGAGAAATCAATCAAACTTCAACCTCTGCCAGCCTATGAAGGGTGGAGGAGGTGGAGATTCTCAGCAGGTTGTATGATCTGTTGTTTCTTCTCTGGTCTGAGAGACAAGGAGAGGAGAAATGTCTTTGTTCCACATTCCTACTAACTTTCTTGGCATAATGAGCTAGCCAACTAATAAGCAAGTAATTATGCATTGGAATACACAGTTCAGTGGCAATGCTGTCTGTCTGCAGCCATGCTGAGAAATGAGGCAAGAAAGTAGTCTGTTCCAGGTCTGCTTGTCTCTCTGCCTCGCTGTCTGAGTTTGGGTGAGTCACACCTTGACTCTGTGTTTCAGCCCCCTCCTCACACACAGGAGTGCTCCTTCATGCTCACTTTTGATCAGGAGTGCAATTCGTGACTGAGACAGCTATGCCAGCAAAACCCCTCTGTGTGAGTACAGATTCATTTGTTACTTTGCTTGGCAGAAGTGGGTAGATGGGTGATCCTGTCAAGAACAGCTCTGCTGGTAAACTATGTCCCCACCAGTAGTGCTTCAATGCTGCACAGCACTCACAGACCTTTATCATGTCCCCAGGTAGCCCCAGCCCCAGCTTTTCTAAAATTATTAGAGCATCTCCAATGAAAAATATGTTGGCAAATGTGGTAGGTTTTTCTATAATTTTCTCCCAATAGGGTTTTTCTGTTAAATTCTTGTGTATAACATCTAGTGTTACTTAGTTTTACAGTAATGGCTCTTCTGACTCGGATTTGCTGTACAATTGTGTTATAAATAGTCATGTTAAGTTGAAACAGAGCCTTTCACCATGGATTTTCTAAAATGGATCAAGTTACAGAGGAAAACAAGGATGCTACTGCACCTTAAGGATTTGAGAATATTAAAGCATAGAGGCAATATGGAATTGTGTTTTGGACTCACCCTAAAGGTAAAGAGGAAGCCGCAATCCTTGGGCGAGGGAGAGGCTCCAGTGTTTCAAAGCATCCTTTCAACAGGCACGGTTCCAAACATTCTCTCTTCTTTGTACATTTCTCTTGCAACTTCTGGATTTGTGCAATGAATTCTCTAAGACATTTTGAGCTGAACAGTCTGTAACATATCACTGGACAGAAGGGAAAAGGATTTTGCATGTGTGTGTGTGTGTGTGTGTGTGTGTGTGTGTGTGTGTGTACACAGAGGTTCACAAATAGATAAAAATCATTGGACTCTTGTATCAAATACTGAAGCAGTGGCAAAAAACACCTGGAAATGAAGAGGCAATAGTAAGGGTAGCTCATAGACTATGTACAGTATCCAGTAAGGAAACACAAGTTAACCACAGTGGCTTTATTACCAAACTCAGGGAGCTGAACCTTGTGGGCTACTTTTCCACCCTGGGCTAGATTTGGGTCATGAGAAGACAGTGGCTTTTGGATTAAATCAGAGGGACCATGTACCCTTGACTTTTTTTTTGCTCAACATTTCTCAAGACATGTGGACTTTAGGAATACAGGTTTCTTTAAAGTCATACATGATCAAAACAGAGATGAAATAGTGTATATACAAGTGGTATCTGTGCAGAGACCACTGAAGAACATAAATGAGGGCTGAGAAACTCAGACTTCTCACCGATGAGCCCAGAGCATCCTTCCTCACGGGGCTAAGATTTGCAGCACTCTATCCGTCCAGACTTCATCAACTTACAGACCCAAAGCCAGGAAGGTCAGTAGCACTAAGATGTGCATTGTACAGTAAGGGAGCTCCTTGCATTCTGTTCTTAAGCCTGGAAACCTTCTGATGTATTCACCTGCCACCCTGAGCTACAGCTATGAGCAGAGCAAGGTGAAAAGCAAAAGTTATTTTGGCTTAAAACATGAGTGTCCACATCCATCTTTGAGTACCTCTGGAGGAGATAAGTACCCTAGAGACACTATATTTTCAACAGGAGCTCTGGCCCCAGGATTTCCAAAATTCAGGTCGAAGCTGTGCTTATTTGTAATCCCCCTGGAAGGAGTCTGGGCAAAGGGGAGGTGGGTCAGGCTGGGAGAGTGTATTTGTGTTAGTGAAGGGAAATAGCAATCAGCTGAAGAGCTCTAAAAGAGACCAGGAGGAAGCCTCCACCAGGAACTGGGCTGACTCGGGTATCTCCAGTCATAACAGCTGGTGATGCCCAGGTGAGCCTGGGACTGCACATCCATTCTTCTGGGTGGAACAAAGCCAGTACCCACTGACTGCCCAAGCTGTTTGGATGGTGGCAGTGCACACAGGCTCCTGACAGCTACGGATTTCAAATTTTTTTCATTGTACTGTGTATTGGGTCTGGCTGTGATGGTGTTCATTTCCTCATAGCAGTCCTCACAGTGCTGTGCCTTGCATTGGTAGCTAGGAAGGTGTTGTTAACACATCAGTGTTTTGGCTACTGCTGAGCAGCCCATCACTGTTGAATCTTTCTGTGACTGGCTCTCCCAGCTCTTGTGTTCTGGGATTGGTAGGGAGGGGAAATTCTGTTAGAAAAATAGTTTTCTCTGCAGCTTCCTTTTTATATCCAAAACAAAAATGCTCAACTTCCTGAAGTGAGGATGGCTCTGTCTAGGGACAAAAAGGAACTGAGGAACTTCTTTTGTGTTATTTTAAGTCATTGTGATGCTAATAGATGAGCTTCCCAAAACCGAGTGTGGCCGCTGGGCAACTAAAATGAGGCGGTACCAGCTGAGGTGTTTCCTCACCACTGAGAGGGCTCAGGGCATGTGAACCCACAGCCTTGCCTGACTGCTCTCGCAAAAGTGACTCTGCAGGATGGCTTCCTTCTCATGTTAGGAAGACATAATGTGCTGTCTATGGCCAAAGTCTGCCTCCACCAAGGTCTAAACAGGAAGGTCCCATCTGACAGTTGTATGAACCAATCAATCATCCTCATGCTGTGAGCTGTGTTTAAAACCTCTCCTGGGAAATTCAAGTAGCACAGTCTCCTGGGAGTGCTGACAACCGGTTCAAACATAACTCTCTGGCTGAAGGCATCTGCTTCAAGAGCAGCTCTTTATCCTCCCCCTGTACCACCACCTCCACCACAGGGCAAAAATCACACATTTCAGATCATCTGCCTGGCACTGACAAAATCTGCAATTGATGCACCCTTTGCTGATGGTGGCACAGGGCACGAACAGGGGAGAATCATGACCAAATCCTTTGTATCTGCTCTCTGTGAAAAAGTATCCCTCTCCAGTAGAGTCTGGGAGATGTGTGCTATGAGAGAGGGCTGAGGCAATGAAAGGAAGTGGAAGAAAGGGAGAACAAGTTCCTTTGACCAGCATCAGCCTGACATTTTTTCTACTCACTTTTTACACATGAAAGGGAGGGTGGGGAAGAAGAAGAAAGTATGAATGTAGAAGGAGAAGTAGGCAGAGGAGAAAAAAGATCAAAGAAAAGGTGAAACAGGAAAAAGATGCTCCCAGGGATGTTGAGACCTTTGTCTGTGCCCCTATACCAGCCCAAATCTATCCTAAAGCACAAAAGCGAAAAAAAAAAGCCCAGCAGGATCTCTGTAAAACTAGATATATAGGCTAAAAGGCATAGAGATTGGTAGAAAATGTTGAGTTAAAAGCCTGTGGGTTTAGAGCAAAAGTGGGGGAAGGAGGGGGGGAGGGCATGGGGTGAGCACTGAGCAAAGGAAAGAAGACTGGCCACACATTGAGATAAGAGGGGCAAAGGATTGCAATGGTTTCAAATAAGCCTTAACCAGGAAACATAGGTTTGTCAAAGTACAGTTGGGTAAAGACAGGAGGCAGGAATAGCAAAATCCAATACAATAGCAACTAGCTGTCAGAAATCCCAACATGGTCCTGCGACTAGCTGCATCTGGGAGGTGCAGGGAAGGAAGAGTGGTAAAGCTCTGGTAGGCCTTGGATGAGGAATAGAGATGGACTCCCTCTTCATCACTCCTCTCAGTACCAAACACTATCTGTGATGAGGAGAGCTAATAAAAAAAACAGAGAATACAGAAGAGGCTCAGAAGTACTACTAGTGTTGTAAAATGCACCTGGGAAGAAAGCAAGCACAGCATAGGTGTATTCCCTGGAGTGGAGATGAGGAGAACTGAGGACAGCAAAGCAGAACCCCTGGCATTTACAACCCTATCTTAGCATGCTTCACACTGGAAGCAGGAGATACCCAGGAGGATCTAGGACAGCAGCACCACCAGCCTGGTGTTATGAATGGTGGGAAGCACTGCTCTAAGGCAATTTTTTTCCCACAAAGAGATCCTGGCCCTAGCACTTCAGAATGGCAAACTAAGATTTTTTTAGTATTTTTTTACAGCTTTCCTATGAAGACCAATTAAACAGAAGGAAAATAGATAGTAGACAGTTTGACTGCATCCTGTCATTGTAGCTTCACCCATGCTTTCCCATCTCCAGTAGTTTGTGCATTGCAGAGTACCTGATGCTCTTGCCCCTAGTTTGTTTGTAACAGTTTGATGGGGCTCCCCTTCCTCACACACGTTGGCTTTCCGTCCCCTTCCCTTCCCTTCACAGTTCCCCCTCTTTGGCTCTTACTGCCCCATCTCAGTGCCTTGGTTTGGACACTTGCCCTTGCTCAGCCCAGCTCAGCAGCATCACAGGGACAAGCCTGTATACTCAGGTCTTTGATGCAAACCTACGATGGAGTCATTCTTTGATGTGGTGCTGAGAAGAAAATGAACAGGAAAAAAGTAATAGAAATGTCAGATCACAAGCTCAAAAGATCACTGGGGCCCAGAGATAGTTGCATCATCCCAGAAAATAAATAAATGACAGACTGAACCAGACTACAGCATGAAAACATTGACACAGAGATAATTAATGTTGTCACAACTGGACCTTGGCCTCACATGGTTCTTGAATTGTCTCTTGCCTGGTGTCATTGTGCTATATAAGATTTGCTCTCTTTGAATACCACATCTGTCCCAGAGACTGTCTATCTCTTAACATAGCTGTGAAATATAGGTGATGTAGTATGTATAAATATTTCAGAGACAGGACTCATTTGACAAGTGGGGTCTCGAGAAGCGACCAGAGACACTGACTCCCAGATAGAAAGATGGGACAAATATGTTCTGCAGACATAGTCTGGAGGGAGGAAAGGCATCCCTCATCTTTGTTTTTTGACAAGTAGAATCACTACAAAGTATGGTTTGCCTATGACAAGTAGCTTGCTTAGCAAGTGTGCATAGGAGCACTGCCTTGCTGTCACCCATTGAAAACTCCATAGGTATGACTGCTATGATTTATTAGGCTTCAAACAATAATTATTAATTACCTTATTTAGCAAATGCAGTTAGGTACTTGGGTTTTGGCAGTATTTTTTTCCACTCAGAGTAATACTTTGTCAGTTTACTTTGAAATTCATCTTTTGTAAGCATTTGAGCCAGTAAAACATGAGCAGGTTCACTGAGTGTTAACACAAAAAAGGGGTGTGAAGGACACATTTTTTTTTAAATTTTTCTCTTTTTGACTCATTAGCCAGCATATTTATTCAAACACTGAGGCACTATTCCATAATTTAATGAGAATCCCTGAAAAAAAATAGAGGAAAGGCTACAAAATGCCACATAAATATCCTTATTTCAAAGTTATTCACAGAAAAAACCCAAGAGTTGTGTCTCCATGTTGACATGTTGGTTGTTTTTTTTTTTAAATCACCATGAAGTTTCCTGGATCTGCAAACATTTCTGAATTTCATTTTCCTTGTATTGCTTTCAGCCTACTTCATGGATATGTATACAATTTTACTTTGTTTCATCATTGTCAACTTCTGCTTCTCCCTGTGCCCTTGTTGCTCCACCTGTCCCCTCCTCGTGCTGGCTGCCTTCTTCTACCTATGTGCCCTTTAGTAATGTTGCCACCACTCACCGCAGGAAGGATTAAATCCTTCTCAGATAAGGGTTTATTGTTTTAAGGAATAAACCTGATTACATCAGGTGCTTTGGCAAGTGCCCCACTCCATCAGCTATGGAAAGGGCATCTCAGAGTGTGAAGCCCACAGTTCCCTGGCAAATGTTCCCTTAGCTTGGTTATAGAAACAAAAAATACAAAGGGAAAGAAAAAAAACAAACCGCACAAAACCAAACAAGGCAGTTTTATACTGGCGGTATCCTGACAAGTGATAGAATAGAGCCCAGTGGGAAACTGCCTGCCATGCCTTCTCCATGCAGGGATGCTGGGCGCTGGGGTGAAGCTGTCCTGTCCTCCTGGTGCACGCTATTGCTTTTCTCTCCCGCCGAGCACCATTTACAATAGGAATAACTGCTCACTAATTAGGGACTATATCTATTAATTGCTTTTTCGTTAGAGCACGACCGAGCAGGCAGCCGCTCTCTCTAGGCAATATCTCTTGATATTTTTTCTTTCCTTTTTTTTTTTTTCTTTAAATTACGTTTTTGTCAGGGACTGAGTTGCTCACACGGTGACTCAGTGCCTGCCGGAGATACGTCTTTCCAACCGCTTTCCCTCCGGGTCCCGCACCCTTCGCCAGCTGCCACGAGGACCGGGCATGGGTGCAGAGCCGCGGGACAGGGCCGGGAGCGCCCGGGGCAACGCGCCGAGCCCACGCGTGGCCGAGCCCCAGGGACCAGCCCCAGGGAAGACCCCCTGTCGCTAAGGGACGCCCGCATCAACCCGTCCCTGAGAACCTCGGCAGGGCCAGCGCCGGGGAAGAGGCGAGCCGGGGCCGGGCTCCCGGGAGCAGTACGTGCCCTAAGAGGGGTTTCCACGGCGCTGGCTCCGCTTTACGGTCTGGGCTCACCGCTACGGCCCCGGGCCAGGCACGGGCGGACTCGCCGGCTCGGGGGCGAGCGGGTCTAGGCTCCCCAGAAAGCAGCGTTTTGTCCCTCTCGCAGAGCAGACGGAGATAGGGATGGCACAGCAGGGCCCCGCGCAGCCCCCCAGTGCCGCTGACGATGCTCGGGGCTCGCGCAGCATCCTCATCCTCATCCTCTTCCTGCTCCCGGCCTCTCGCCCCGAGGCCTGCGGGGAGGAGCGGAGGCGGCATGCACAGTTCCCCGGCTCCGGCAGTCCGGCGGGTACCGCGGCCCCCGCAGCCTCGCACCAGGCTGGGGGCCCGCACGGCACCCCCGCCCCGCCGCTCCCTGGCAGCACGCACATGGCAGCCCCGCCAGCCTGCAACCTACCTGGGCGGGGGGGGCCAAAAAACTTTGCTGGCACCAGCCAGCGCCAGCACAGAAGACACCCGGCAACCTGAGCTGCCCCCCCACCCCTTCGCATCTCAGGTCCCAGCCGGGAGAAGCCGACCTCGCCACGAGTGTCCTGAGGATGGAGGTACCCGGGGCTGACGACCGATCTCTCGCCCGAAGCAAGTCCCTTTTTCTTCCCAGCCCTGCGGTGTTGTCTATCATTGGGCTGGGGCGAGGCGTGGGGAAGCCGGCAGAATTGGGCAGGAGGCTGGGCTCTCCCCAACACGGCCGCTTTAATTGGCTCCTTTTTTTTTTTTTTTTTTTTTTTTTTTTTTTTTTTTTTTTTTTTTAAACCCGAAGGGGAATGAAACGGTAAGGAGGGGAAAAACCGGGAAAGCCAACAGAGAGGAAAATAAGGCGCAGCTGGCAGAGCTAGCAGGCAAGGAGGCGTGAGGCCACCTCGGGCCAGCCCGGCCGCCGGGAACCCCCTGACGCCCCGTCGGGGAGCGGTGGAGCGGAGCGCGCCGGGGCTGGCTGGGGAGCGGTGACGCTCCCAGCAACTTTTACAGGAGATTTTGGCGCTTCAGGAAAAAGCGGTGGGGCAGGGACCTGCCAAGTGGTTTCCAGCTGGCATCTGGCAGGAATAGCCCAACTTTGTCCAGCTTCTTGTGTCTCCTCGTCGGCTCCCTTCCCGCTGCAGCCCGTTAGTTTCCACTAGGAGCTCCGGCAGCCGTCGAGGGAGAGAGACGCGGGCCTCTCTACAGCCGCAAATCCCCTGCGAGGCGGGTGGAGCACGCAAACACGGAGGCAAAGTATCCACCCGAGGCCGGCACACAACAACAGGGAAAGTTTTGTAGGGAGAAGGACCTGGCACGTTGGGGAGGAGGCGAGGAGAGTTGGACTGTGCTGCAGGAGGAACGAGGGTGCATGGTCTGTCTGCTCCTCGTTTGCTTCTCCCTTCAGGCTGGCTGGGGCGATGCAATGCAGCTGGGGGAGCTCTTGGGAGCCGCTTTAAAAAAAAATCCTTCCTGGATTTGATTAATTACAACAATCCCCTCCCCAGAAGATCTGGAAAAGAGGAATCACCTATCCCTCCCTCCGCCTTTCAGCAGCTGGCTCCTACCCCCCACCCTCGCTTCCCCCCTTTTTCTCCACCTCCTTCTCCTTCTGCCCGTCCGCTTCTGGGGCTGCAGCCAGAGCCTCTAGGAGGAGAGAGGGCGAGGACTCACTGAAGTTGGCCCCAGTTGGCAGCACTTTGGGTAGTGCGGGACTTGGGGCAGAGCATGACAGCTCCCGCTGAACAAAGGAGAGCCCTTTCCCGCAGGGGCTGAGGGATAGCGCTGGGCTGGCTCGAGCCCTACTCCTGCCCCATCCCGGCGCCAGCCCAGTGCCCCCGGGCTGGCCTTTCCCTGTACCCCGAATACGGGCGCGGCTGCCTGTTCGCCTGGAGATCCTCGAGCAACCTGGCGAGGGGAAGCGGGAAGCGGCGCTCCGCGTTCCTGCCCTCCCTGCCTCCTTCCCTCACTCGCTCCCTCCTTTTTCTCTTCCTTTCTTTCCTTCTCTTTTTTTTTTTTTTTTAATTTTAAATTTTACCCCTAAGCGGCCCCGGTTGGGGGTGGGGGGAAGTCCCTTCCTCCGCCCGAGGGACGCCGGTGCCCGGCGCGGAGCTGGGCGCATGGGGCGGCGTTTCGGGAGGCTTTCGGTTGCTCCTTGCTCCCCCGCCGGATGCTGCCTGAGCTGTTTTGGCTGTTTTTCTTCGCCGGCGATGAAGGCTCTGCCTTGAAGATGGACATGATCTGTTTTTTATTCCTGTCTCTGGTGCCGGTGTACAGCAGGGGACAAGGGGTGTACGGTAAGTGACGCTGTCGCGGTCGCTGTTTGCGGAGGAGGGCGGTGGGGATGGGGGGCGAGGGCACAGACGGCAGCCGTGGGATCAAAGTTAAAAAGCACCTGCAGGAGAAAGTAAATGATGCCGGCGAAGCTCGTCGCAGCCTGAGCGGAGAGATGGATGCAGCAATAGGGCTTCCAGCGCCTGTAGCTACTTCATAATTCCTCGCCGTAACCTCTGGCCGCCTCCCATGTACGAGTCCGCCGACATGGCACGCAGGGACCGCCGGCGGGGCTGCTGCCGGGGGAACGACTCGGGCTCCGGCCCTCCTTCCCCTCTCCCCACTCGCGTGGGGACGCCACGCTGGTGTCGGTGGGGGCGGCTCCGGGAGCACCTCCGAGTTGCATTTTCTTTGGGGCAAGGGGAGGATGGAGGATCCCCTCCCCGCGCTGCGCTTGCGGGTTTCCTTCCTCGCAGGACTGTCGGCACGGAGAGCAGAGAGAAGGGCGGGCGGCGCTGCCCCGCGGGGCTCCGCATCGGAGCTTCGGGGGTCTCCATCCCCCGCTGCCGCAGACTGCCCGCTCCCCGCTGCCGGCGCGGGGGGCGGCTCTTCCCGGTCGGCGGGGCCGGCTCCCCACCCTGCCTCGGCTCCCCCTCACTCCCCACGGCGAGCCCCGCCGAGCGCCCCGGGAGGGGCGAGGCTGGTTTTGTACCCTATGGAACTTTGCTGTTGATTTTCTTCTTAAGGTGATGGAGGTGGGTGGGTGGTGATCCGTGGCAGAGCTGAATTCGGGCTGGTTGATTTTTTTCCTCTTCTACTATTATTATTATTGCGTTTGCGGAGCTTACTTCCTCGTTGGCAGGCAGGGTGGCAAATGGCAAGCTCGGGTGGTCCCCTCATGAGAGGTCCGCTTCCCGCAGCCCCTCAGTGCGAGGTGGGGGGATGGCACCCCGTGCCACCGCTTGTGCTGAGAAAACACCCGGAATTTACGTTAGCCAGCCGTGCAGCCCCCTCCTTTCCCAGCCCTCTCTGAATTCTTGCTTTACAAGATCTGCATTTCCAATACACTGGGAAAAAATAAATAAAAGCAACCCACAAGTCTTGTCTCTCATAACAAGCCGGCTTTATCTTGGCTTACAACTCAGTTGTGCGTTGCTGTAAAGTCCTCCTGGAAGGCATGCCTCTGCCTCTAACAAGCCAGGCTCTCTCAGCTCTGAAGAGAGACCCCAGTGAGAAAATCCAGCCCCCCCCGCTCCCTCTTTTTTTAACAGCACGCAGCCAGTCTCTTGTGTGAGCTCTGGCAAAGATCAGTTCAGTCGCACTGACTGTGGATAAGTCTTTGTAGGTCACTTTTTAATGATGTATTTCTTTAATGGAAACAATTCCTCCTTTCTCCTTGAGGGCTGGGGTGTTAATTTGAGTTTGGGTCTGTTTAAATAGAGAGTGTTTAGCTTTCTTTATTTTTTTTCTTTCTTTCTCTCAGTATATGTGTTTTCTCCCAGTCTACATGTCCAGACAAAAACTGTATGACCCTCAGAAGGCTGGAAAGATGACGAGTAGAATGAGTTTGTGGTACAGAAACCTGGTCAGGGCACGTTATTTAATCTTTTAAAACAGGTAATCTGCTTCTAGCCGAATTTATATTATTTTATTTTAGTGTTCTTGCTGCTGAATAGCTGTCAGTTGCCGTAGAATGGCCTCTCAGCTCAGGATTGTATCAAGAGGGACAGAGCTTAAAACCAGGTTTGCTTAAATGTGCTTTAAAAGGTTGCCTGATGTATTTTTTCCTCCACTTCAGTGAACTTGCATTTGACACAGTTGCTGCTAAATTAGGTCTTCAGAATAACTTACTGATGTTTTTGTCTTTTTCTCTCACAGAGAGATTGGAGAAACTGTGTACAAAAGAAAGCACAGATAGAGACATACACTAAGATGAAGCCATCCTTTTGAGCCAAAATGGTACACTACTTCTATCTGTTCTCTTACTTAACTACACAAAGGGGAAAGCCAATCTCTTTCTTCCTCTCCCCACCCCTACCTCTTCAAACTATCTAACATCAGGAGCCTTAATACGCAGCTGTGGCTGAGTGCAGCCCAAAGCAGTGTCCCGTGGAATCAGCACACTGGATGGTGGCTGATAGTTTTCGTATTGTCTTTCCCAATCCTGTCTTCAGTCCACTAACCTGTGCTGTTTTCATGCCTTGTGCAGCCAGCACTGTTTCCTTGGATGCAAGATTGGTCTGACTGATGGGTCGAGCAGAGCTGGATTGATATGGTTATATTTGCAAGGATAAATAAAGGATTAGAAATTAGTCCTACTGCTCCCCCCACCCCTTGGATTTTTCCTAAATCTCTCACCACAGCTTTAAGCAGTACTTGGCCATTCTGTGTTGTGAATGTCGATCTCACGTGGCACCAAATGTAGAAATTATGGGAACTCAAGTGTCATGGTTCAGATCTGTGTTTCTGGTTTTGAATATTTATTTATGGCAATGGAGATTGGGGGAGGCATCTATATGGGTCTATAAATATATTTTACTTTAGCAAATCTCCTGAGATTAAATCAGATTAAAGAAGATAAAGTATCCATGTGATGTACCCTTTAAATAATACACCCACATGGATGTGCACAAAAGACCTCTGTCTAGGAGAGCGGAGTTGTTGGAGAGGTTTATTGAGATGAATGGTATAAATAAAATGTGTGTAAGGGCGTTTCTGGGAAAGGAGCATTTACGATCGAGGTGCAATTTAATTAGGAGTCAAGGTGCTTTTTGCCTGCTACCTGAAGAGGCTTGTTATATAAATTGGCATTTGTTGTAATGACTGAAGTGTGTCTGAAACCCTCTTCTCATTAGCTGATCCCATTCTTTCAGCCTTGTTTGTTGCAGTGAGACAAGGCTGGCCTGATTGGGAAGGCAATTCAGCAGACTGCCAAGAGGCAACTTTTATTAGCCTTTTGTGGTAGCCCATTTCCCAGGCTGCATGTGCCTTTCAGTCCTGGTGTGTTAATGCTGCTGGTCAAGATAAGGAGCAAGCTGTAACAGATCTCTAGAAAACGTCAGAATTGGGGAGGAGGAAGGAAGAAGTAAGGAGACAGGGGACTTGCCCTTCCAGGCTTGGAGTTATGAAGACTTAAAGACTATAAATTAGACTGAAAGGGGAGGATTGGTGTTGGGGGCGGGGGAGGTGGTATTCAAGGGGAAGAGTGTGCCTCTTGCTTCCCACTCAACCTTGTAGTTTTGAGGACTTGTGTAGCTCTGGTTCAGTGTGTGCACGGTGCTGCTGCTGCGCTTGCTCCATGTGCAGGATATAATTTACACTTCTAGGGTGTCTTGCAACTAGCACAGTCCAGCTGATCAGCAGCAGCCTTTCAGGTGGAATAAAAGAGTGGGATGTTTTGTCCCCTGCCTCTCAAAATTCACCTGCAGAAACGGCATTTCAGGAATGGGCACCACAATGTGTGATGAGGGCTACATACAGCAAGGTGATGGAAAGGAAATAGAAGGAAGGTTTAGGCTGGGCAGCAGGGAAAGCTGCCTGGGACCATGATCAGAGGGCCTGGATCGGTTGCGCTTGAAACTGGAGGGGGTGAAGCACTTGCAGTGTAGAGTAGTCCTGCCCTGGCCTCAGAAATGGGGAATAAATGACCCGTTAAGGCTCTCTCTTTAAAGAGATACCATTACTCCTGAGATGGCACTACAGACAGCCAAAAAAAAAAATCTACTGGAAGGCTGTTTCCTCGTGTCTGTGACGGAGGCGTATAAAACATATCCTGGGTTTAAGCCATAAACATCTGCACTTTTTCATTTTCTGTACACATGACATGATTTGTTTCCTGCTCCTTTTATCTGTAAAGTAAAAATGCTTTTACTAGAGTTTACAGTGCAGTATGCCTCACACAGTCTTGCAACCTGTGTGCATGCATGTCTTTTGCTGCCAGTTTCTGGGGCACAGACACTCTAGTGTCACCTGGAGCCTGGTGACCTGGATCCATTCCTCTCACTTGCCTCTGCCTAGAGCTGTTCTGCCAGTAGGAACAGGGGTCCAGGACATGGAGCTCTCCAGATACCTTGCTGTCATCTCAGTGTACTCTGTGCCCTCAGAATTGGCTGAGCAGATCACTGGCTAAAGGAGGGGTGGCGCTGGCTCCATGAGCCACTTTTTGGTTGATTCTGTTTGGAAAATGTGAAGTATGAGCACAGTGGTCCTCCAAACTATGTATGTGTGTATGTATATATATTAAAACATGTGTTCATACATCTTTTGTCCTCAATCATTTATCTTTCTTGTCCAGCCCTTAAATCTGTGGTGGTTTAGGCTGTATACAACCTTTTGAGGAATGAGTTTTCTAACTGGACTGCCGTAGAAATAGACTCACCAAAAGACTGGGTAGGTCCAAGATTTGCATAGGTCTTTAACAGCTCTTTAAGGTCAAGGCATTAAATCTATCCAGCCCAGTGCTTCAGAATGCCTTGCTGTTCTCCAGCTGTAATGTCTCACATTGAATCCCCTGTGACACTAGAGCCTCTAGTCTTAGGTCAGGTCAGTAGCTTCATACACCAGATAAGCCCTCAATTGACTTTAATATGCAGTACTATAAAACTGACATTATCCTCTTGACAGGTTGTTTGCAACTTGCTGGATGAAGTCAAAATATTTCACTATAGGTGTCATCAGAAACCACCATCCTATGCTAATTTCTGTGGGAACATGAAGACAGATGTTGAATAATTTGACATGAGCAGCATAGCTTTTAAAATTATCACTGTGTCAGGTTTGCACTGCAGTTTTTGAAATATATATATATGTATTTCAGATGAGTTTGAGAGAGGGGGAAGAAGGTATAATAAGAGACTCCCAATAAGTGGAAGATGCAGCAAAAGATGGACCTGGAGATTCAGTAGTCAGACAGCAATTCAGCCATGGCAGTAAGGGGTGCTGTGCTGCTGAGGCTGCTGTTCTTATTTTTAAGCAACAAGACAAAGTGACTTCCATGCTGGTAACTCAGGGATCTTGTGACACTTCCTATCAACCAGAAGCCCTACTGTTTTGCCTATGTTTTGATGAGTTACTGCTATTCTGCTTGCTTGAATAGTGCATTTTCAGGCTTCCAGTCCCTCCCTCCACACATACTGTGCTCTCTTGGTTCATTAAGCATAGTCTGTGGCTAAGAACCATGCCTGTGTGGCTACGACTTGTTATGAGGAGGGCAGAGTTGGGTGGTGGGGGGTAGGAAATTGCCTTTTGGCCAATGCCAGTGTGCTGGCACAAGTAACAGAGATAAATGCATTGCAACCAGTGAAAGACTACTTGGGATGGAAGGTATTTCTTCCTCTGTTTGTGGAAATGTCCTTAACCCTACCTGCAAAGGGCATCTTTAGTCAGCATAAGATAAGTCTACAGTCAGCTGGTTTGCCTGTGTATCTCTGGAGAGGCAGTTCACTGGTTAAGTTCTCATCAGGGTAGGTGAGATGTTGGTATCTTTTCTGCAGAAGGGTTGCTGTGTTCTGTCATCATAAGGGGCTGTATTTTGCTGTGGGGAAGATGAGCCTTCTAGACAACAGACTGTGGATAATGTTGGTTTGCCTTCAGAGTTGCTGTGGATAATACAGTGTATGATTCTTTAGGCTGTACCTGGTAGCCCAGATCTTAGGTACACTGAAACTGTTAAGAAAACTGAGACTATTTTAGGTCTCAGGCAGTCAAGGTGTCCCAGACACCTTTTGCTGATCATCATCTGCTGGTGTGGCACAGGTTTAAATTCAGAAGGGGAAAATGTGCCAGTGTCTCCTGGGCTTGTGGAGGAAGGGAGGGATATGGCACTGACACCACATAGCAGAATGCTGATTTGGCAAGGCCCTCAGGATTCACCAGAGTGATGTGTTGTGAAGAAGTGGGAGAAGAGAGTTTGTGTGTTTCATGTCTCTGTGCCCGTGTTTAACTGGTGAGATTTCTACTCTGGTAGGATCCAAAGTAGTTGGCTTTGAAAAGAAAAAAGCTTTCATCTGCTACTTATCTGGGGGAAGTGGTTGAAGAAACAACAAAAGTTTGATTTTATAGCCAAACACTTGCTGTTTACATGAAGAAATTAATGGAGCTGACAATAAAAAGTGCTGCATTAAAGAGCTAGGAAAGAGCTCGAGAAGTGGAGCCAGGAAAAGGAGATCCTGGGCATCAGCTGATCTTCACTCAGCAAAATTCAGAGAAGGATGGGAGAAGGGTGCTTACCAAAGGGTTAGCTGGGACAGGACTTGCCAGGAGGCCAAGAGACTTTTGTCAGATGATTCACGGAACGAAGGCTTACACTCCTGTTTCTTTTCCTGACTTCTGCCCGGGCACAGCGCGATGATGCAGGCGGCTCCCGCTTCCCCTCCCGCCCAAGGGAAAGGCGCAGGAAGTTGCCCGTCCTTCCCCGTGCTGCCGGCGGGCTCCGCTCCAGCTGTGCTTGCGGAGCACATCTGGGCGGCGGGGCCGCGCCGCGGTGCCCGGCAGAGGGAGGTGTTGCACCGCCCCGGCGGCGAGGGGTGCGGGCGTGCTCCCCTTCCCCCGGGGAGAGAGACAGACATGGGACCGGGACTTCCTCGGGACACGCTCCTGCTGTGGGAGCGGCCGTGTCCCGGACGGACACGCGTGGGGCGGGCTGGCCGGGAGACGCTCGTGCAAAGCACGCTGTCCGCCTTTTCCGGGACAGAGTGTGGGAATGAGCGCTCGGGACGGACCTGCGGCGTCCGGGTTTTGGCGCTTTCCCTGCCACTTTGCATCTCTCCCGTGTTTCTCTTCGGGTCTGAAGCTATGTCACACTGTACATAAGCACTTAATGACNTTCTTCTGTTCCTTCTTGTCTGTTTCCAAAGACTATACAATAAAATGAGTGCAGATCTCTTAAATTCTTCATTAGTTGTTTTTTTTTTCTTTCATGTATCTGTGTAGTTGTGGTTTTGTGATTTGTTGTTGTTCATTTAGGGTTTTGTTTGGTTTTGGTTCTCAAAAGGAAAAGGTAGGATTAAAGGAATCTGAACAGATTTGAGAGAAGAGGGATCCTCATTGCCTTGCTCTGAGGGAGGGAGAAAAGACAGCAAGGTGAGGCCTGGCTATCAGGGCTCCAAACTTATCAGATGAGGGCATTAGTGCTGTGATATATCTATTGCCTTGGTTCCGTGAGGCAGCAGATCTGAGGGGGCTACAGCAGAGGTATCTGATTGATGCTGGTGCTTTGGCTCTTGGAAAACATGGCTTAGGGGCCCTAGCTCAGAGTAAAACTATCTTTTGAGCATTATGGCTACCTACAGGGAGTTCTTTGCACCACTGTATTTGCTGTGCTGTATCCAAGGTCAGCTTCTGATTATTAAGTTTTAGTTTTAATGGCCAAATACTCTGGTGTCTGGCTGGAGAAGGGGGATGCCTAAAGTTAACCAGGGAAATAGAGACATCTGAATAAAAATGGTTAGTTCTTTAAATTTTCTATTTGTTCTTCTAGACTAGACAGTGTGGTTGCTCCAGTGTGTGCTTGTGACTGTATTCCCAAAATGTAGAGTGCTTTGTCGTTCTAGTAAGTAATGTCTGAACTCCTCTGAGAAAGATGCTCCCTCTGTATGCTTTCATAAAGCACTCTATGTTCTCACTTTTGTGCTAGTAATGAACAGCAGTGTAGACACAATTATATATTTCAGTGGTTGCAAATAAGATGGGACAGCCCACTGGTGATTTGAAGTCACCAGCACTGCTCTCAGAGCAGGATGCAGTGATGTGCTGGGCTGCAGACCCTCAGAGAGGCAGTGTATGAAGCTGGCAAGCAAGGACCTCAAGCAGCTTTTATTGATTTTGCCAGCCTCTTACTTTCTTGTGGCTATTTTCACTCATACTGCAAATTGCTCATGGCCATGGTGTTGGCTGTTATCCCTTTGCTTTAACTTGCACAGGAAAGATCTCATTGATGTAACTAAAAATTCATCTGACGGTGCTGTGCTGGCTTGTGGTTTCTCTCCACTGTGAGCTGTGGTGTAGGACAAATGGCATGCAGATACTTTACTGAGTTCATGTAAATGGAAATGATGGCAGGGTGAGGACAGCAATCGACAAAGGTGCAGTAAGAACAGCAGTTTCTGAAGACAAATTAGCAAACGCTGTCTAAAGAAGAACTGACATAACATTGAAAGCTAAAGTCAAGCTGTGAGAAAAGCTTTAGAATGTCTGCAGGTGGACATTTAATACAAGAGTAACTGCTTGCTGTTGCTGCTCCTGTTTCAGAAGGAAATGATCCTTCACTAATTAGTGTAAATTGTTTTAAAATAAATGTGAATGGGAATCTTGTGCATCTCTTGTGTGCCTTTATGACGAAATAAAAAGGAAAAACAAAGATGTGATTCAGACAGGTGTTTGAGAAACGTGTCAAAACGGCTTTTGCTTACAAATACCTTTTCACCTTCTGGTGCTTTTTGCATGCCTTGCACAGTGGAAAAAGGCATGTGTAGATTTAGAGTGAAGAATGACTGTCTTTTGCTAAGTTTAATAAATGGATTAGTCTGACTTGGAGCATTCCTCAGAATAGCAGAAATGTGAGAAACTGAGGCTCATAAAAGTAATCTGAGCAGCAAGAGCCGGCTGGGGATGGGAGACTAAACTCCCTTGCTAGTCAAGTGAATCCAGCTGGGGTGTTAAGAAAATTTAACTGGTAGGGGCATTTCCACTGCAGTTGTTAGACCCTGAAAATCGCTCTCAGAGTGCACATGTAGGATTTCTTGTGTTTCCCATCACTGTAATATCCACGAACTCCCATCTTTACAATACCCCTGTTGCCTACGGTTATTCCATTTCGCATGTGGGGAAATGAGACGGAGATTAAGTGATTTGCCTGTGGCAGAATGGAGATTCGAAAATCAGCAAAGTTTTAACCATCCTTTTCTCTCTGGTAAAGTGCAACTGGTATTAAGTACAATCCCTGTGGCTGATAGATCCAAGGTAAATACATCCTCAATAAGAAGGCATAAGCCATTGAAAACAGGGTTTGATCCAGTTATCTAAGAATCAAGCTTTTTTTAATAAGAAAACACAACCATCTTTTGTCTTTCACTACTAATTTAGCTCATCTTTGTGCACAGGTTAGGATTTATTTTAGGACATCTCTTGGAGGTCTTCTAGAAGTGGAGCCTTACTGTATAGCACTGGGAGAGAAAGAAATCTTTCAATTGTGGGTACATACATGGTTTTGCTGTGTGGATCTGCAGAAGGACCAGTTTCAGAATCTGTTGACTCATTCTGCAACAATTTAAATTATTTTGCACTTGATCAAAGAAGCAGTATTTCTTGCTATGAAAAACCTCTGTCACGAATGGAGGAGATTAAATGACTGTTGCTTGTACCCGGAGGGAAGGACAAAAAGTCTGTGTTTGCCACGTAGGAGTAAAGATTTGGGGTGGGATGAAAAGCAGGGGACCATATAATTGGTACATGATGAGGGACAGTGTCTGGGACAAAGGAGAGAAGTTGTGATAACAAGGGTGGAGCTGTGACTCCAAAATAAGGCTGGATGCTGAAGCAGAACACAGCTTTTGAAGAAGCAAAAGAGAAATCTGAATATTCCAACACATTTTGTAATTTTAAGTATGTGCTAATCCATATTCTTATTTTTCTTACAAGTATGAACACAGTGAGAAATTTCTAGTGTTTGTTTCCCAAATGCTAATGAAGCCCAAAAGGATTTAATGTCAGTGATTTTTTTGTCAATTCAACTTACAGTGCACATGCACTATGCCTACCCAGAAGCAGGAACTGTGACTTGTGGATGCACTCTTAAGCTCTCTTTAAACTGACAATTTTAGTGACTGTAACTGCTCAGCCTGGCCTGTGCTCCAGCCACTCATGCAACATTCTGAGTGGGCTTTGAGGTGTGTGCTGAGCCTCCTGTTCCTGGGGTCTCATGGCAGCAACATACTGTGCTTGACTGCTTGATAGATAAGTTGTGGGGCACCTACACTGGATTTGTGCTTGCTTTTGGATTGCAGTGCAAACAAATGGACTCAACTCCAGGCTGTGCCACTGGGTGTAAATACTGGGTGTAAATACACCACCGGGTGTAAAATAGCTGGCTTATTGGGTGCAGTTTGAATTTTGAGGGCTGCAGCAGCTTAGCTACTGCAGTCCTGTAGCTGCGAACTCCAGCAAGACAAATGCCAGGGTTGCTCTTGCTCAGTGGTGTTTTTCGAGCAAGCATAGATGTAGGAGTGTAAACTGGCTTATTGCAGTTTGCTGTGGTGAAACAGAACCTCTGAAGAACAGGTGTGGAATTAATCTTTAATTTTGAAATGCTAGTCCTGAATAACTCCTTGCATAGACGAGCCCTGCATTTAGCTGTGATTAAGTTTCTAAATTGTTTTTCAAAATGGAATAGTCAAGCTCCTGAACCATGTAACTGCATCTGAAGATGTTACCCATAGAAACTAAGCTCTGGCTTTGGTTAAAATAGCACAATAATAGTTTGCTTTCTGGCTGGTCAAATGATAAGCAGCTTAGGACTTTCATCCTTATTTCAGCAGAAAAATGCAATCGACAGTAGAGAATGACTGTTTACTATGATGTGCATGATTAATACCATAAATCTTTCATGTTGGGATGTTGGGTGAGAGGCATGAATATCACTGCAACAAATTGAAAGGAGCAGTTTCTTACATATTTGTGGTTGGTAATCAGGCTTGAAACTCCATGTAGAAGGAGAAATTAACCAAAGTGAACGGTAGTTATTGAAACTAGAAACCACACTGGCATTTACTAAGCCTTGGCAAAGATGCCATGCTGATTTTTGCAGATCACAATGAGCATATGTACCTACTTGTGGCTGATGGTTATTCCAAGTGGCCAGCAGTAGTGTGTGTGCTATTTGACAAACAGTTCTGCTTCCTGGA
Source organism: Pachyramphus minor (assembly GCA_013397135.1). Lineage (NCBI taxonomy): Eukaryota > Metazoa > Chordata > Aves > Passeriformes > Tyrannidae > Pachyramphus > Pachyramphus minor. The sequence continues at coordinate 361,106 of VYXB01001091.1, forward strand.
TTATTATGGAGACATTTCAAAGTATGTTTGCAGCATATGGCTTGCTTAAGGAGATGGTTTTAGATAAGAGACATTGGGTAAAACAGAGTAGATCAGCTGCTTATCATTCAGCTTCAGATGGGTCAGCAGGGCATTTTGTACAGACATTTAAAAGAGCAGTAAGGAAAAATGAAGCCCAGCATCACAAACTTTATTTCCTTGCATAGAACAGTGTGCAGGAAAGTTCCAGTAGAACTAATACTTAATAAACATTTTAATTTTACGAATTACATTTGATTGTCTCAAAGCAAGTCTAGAGGAAGTAGTAAGTGAGGATGTTGGGGGAAGGAAACCACATTTATGAGCTTTTTGCTTGTTAGCCTTAAATAAAAGCTTCACAGAAGGAGGAAGCAAGGGAAGGTGCTAAAAAGTACTGGGATCTGTGATATGCTTGGTGAGACAGACAGGGAAATGAGAAGGAAATGTGTCTAGCTATTGCTAGATATATTAAAAAAAAAAAAGAGGGGAAAGAAATGGATGCTTTTGATAGTGTGTGTAAATTTGAGGAGTGAGAATATTTTTGTCTTTCATTGGCCTCATGATAATACCCGTGACATTGTTGCTGTTGAAAATGAAAGATGAGAAGAGCAAGTGAGAACCACCATCCCCCCACCAAGCAGAAGCCTTCCCTAAACAGGATTGCACATCTGCCAGAAAGCAATAGCTGTAAGTCCGGGGTAAAAGCCATTTAAGAGGGGTCTAGTCTTAGCACCTCGAGTGCAAGAAACAGGAAGATTTAATGTAGAATTTCCATACATAGTCCTATATACTTTTTTTTACAGTCCCAGATACTTTGTGAGCATTGCTGCTGTCTGTGGGTGAACAGCTGTAGATGACACCAAGACTGGAGCCCAGATCCCAAGGTGGTATAAAATGGGTGATAGTTTGTATTTAAGGGGTTCATTTGCTGAACTAACTCTTCTGATTTTTCCTGTATTGTATTTCTCCCTTTTTGTCTGATCCAATGAGTCATTATAATCAGTTTTTGAGGCATGTGTGGCTGATTGGATTTTGTTGATATAAGATCTTATCTCCTATGTTTTTTGTCACACCTGTTCACCTTTCTGACATGGATAACTTTTTATGCATTAGCCCAGAAAAAGTGCTGCTGCTATAGGGGTGTGAGCAGGCAACCCTTGTGCCCATGATCCACCAGCAGGAGCTGCTGGCCAAACTCTGACTCAAGCCTTTGCTACTGCCTGACTAGGAGAAATGCTTGTGTTTCTTCAGATCCTCTGGGAAAAAAGAAGTCAGAAGCAGGATGGGGGAAGTCTTAGAGAATTCATTTTCCTGGATATGATCTTTGGCTTTGCTATGCTACTCCTGTAGATAGCATTTTAATTCTAAGGCAGGGGAGTTAAATGCAGCTGAGCTGTTGCTCTCGTAAAAATGCTGGCCTGAAATGCTGCACATAATGGCTTGGATCCTGTTGCTGTCAGTCTTTCTTTATGACTGTTTTATTTTAAAGACTTCAGTGTAAACCAAGTATGTAAAAAAAGCCTAAACAAAAGCAGCAGCAACAAATAAACTTACATTAAATTGCAAAAAAAGATCAGACTTGCTTGTTTTTTCTGCCCTTCTGTTTGTGTGAATGGAAGTGGTGCCATTTGTCTGCTGCGGGCAGAGGTTTGCAAGATGAAGCTGGTGATTTCAGTGAGGGTTTTCATCTGGATATGAAAGGAGAGGGCATAGACAGGAAACCTCACTTTTTGTGTGGAATCCTGTCTTAGTAGTTTACAGGTTTTCAGGGACATCTGATTTTTGTGTTTTTCCACCCCATCACTGTTAAATTTTCACTCGATGTTTTTAGTTTTGTGGCAGTTTCTGCTTTGCTGCATTGATGAGCATCTTTTCACTGATGGCTGGTTGCTGTGGTCACTGCACTACTGCCACTCTGTCGGGCAGTCCCTGAGCTGCCTTTGGTGAGCTGCTGCTGGAGAATCTGACAGCAGATCTGTCATCAGAGCACAGAAAATCCTTGGGTGTGAACCGTCTTCATAAATTATGCTGGCTTTATCTGACCAGAGTGCAGTGCCTGGAGACTTAGCCAGCCAGGTAACATGCCACCAGAGAGGCCAAACTCTCTAGTCACTATTTTTGAGTCTACTTTCTGAGATGGTTGCTTCTGTAGGGTGATTTCTTGTTTCTCTGGGCCTGAAAAGTGTCTGGGCACTTTGATTTCAAACCCCACTACTCTGGAGGTCTTGGATTATGTTTGTGATTATTCCAGAATGGGGTAATTCTTGTTATACTTGAACTACAGCTTAACTCTCAGCAAGTCATGCACTCACTTCTGTTGGTCAATCTGGAATAATGGGAAAACCAGTCTTTCCTACCCCAAAAGTTTTTGGCTGTTTTATCTGATGTGTGATACCACTTGAGTATCCTTTCCTAGTGATTACAGGCCTGTCTCTCTTGCAGCTTGCTGTCTTGAAGTGAATTGTAGGTAGCTATCAAGAGTTACTTGTATTGCCTCTTTATTTTCCTGATTCTTTGCTTTCCTGCAGGATTATTTTGATGGAGTAAGAGGATTTTTTCTTTTTGTTGCTTAATTGTATTACAATGGTTGAAGTTTTTTCTCCTTGCCTTTGTCACATATGTTTGTTCCCAAACTTTTCTGGTGTCCTTAAAAGTGCAGATAGAAGGAAGGGACATAAATAGAGATACTGTTCGGGATCTCACTTGGCTTTGGAGAAAAGGGCCTGCTGGGAGGGAGTCTTTGTCCCATTGTCACCACCATCTTCCCATCTGCCTTCTCTCTTTCCTCAGCTCCTGTTGTTTCACCTTCGGAATTCTTCCTGAATTCACTGTGCTTAAAATAATACCTGCTTGAACAATAAAAGCTGTATTAAAGGAATGCATTATCACTTATTTTAAATACACATATTAGCTCTGCAAGAGAGAGCTTTACAAAGGAAGTCTGACTGTATGCTTTTGCACATAAAATGAGTGTGTCAACAAAATCCTGAAACTGAAGAAAGCCCTTTTCCCCTGCTTCGCCACATGCAAATGTCCAAATACAATGGAAATTCCTATTGCTGAAGCAGCAGCAAAGAAAAACCAAGTGGCATTGAAATGCTGCCAGTGATACCTTTATACTGAGTTACAACACTGAAGGCAAACAGCAGCTGGAAGCTTGGTTTGATCTTTTTTGTATGAATAAGATTAAGTAGCAGGCATGGTGCTGGTGAGGGGGTATTTTCCTGACTCTCTTCCACAAAGCTTTTGAACACTTGCGGAGAAGCACAGAGTATCTTCAGCAACTACTGAAGAAATGGTGACCGAAGAGTTTAGCACAGCAGAGCGCTGTCCAACAGCGCCTGTTGGAGAAACAGCTGAGAAAGACCTTGGCCTGATGTGCTTAGGTTGCCCCACTGACCAGAGCAGAGGGACTTTTCCACTGTGTCTGTGTCTCTCCTTTCCTTGCTGTTAATATTTTTGTAATTATTTATACACTTTTGACATTAAGTGTATCCTCTCACTGAGGTGAGAACCTTGCCTGGTGTTCATCAGAGAACTGGGAATTTGGGTTCAAGGGCCAGCTCATGGGTCTCTTGTGAACTATGTGTGAGATCAGATGTGAACTGAGTCAGATCTGAAGTCTTCCCAGGCTGCTTCTGTAGCCACACCAGCAATCTCTGCTGTCATGTTTATTCTGCTGGTGTGAGCTGTCATCACTGCTCCCGTTTTTGAGCAAGAGTGATAGAGCAAACTTACTGTCAACTGTTCTGTTTTTTATTTTTTCTGCCAAATATCTTTTCAGACTCCCAGTGCTCCCTTATCCTGCCTTCCTTGACATGTCTTGCCAGCCTCACCCTTTTCTTTGTCCAAGTGTGTAGATTTACACATAGGAATTAATTTCATGGTATTCCCAGCCCAGACATTATCGCTGTCTTTGCCTTTATTTGATTTTTTAGATTTATTTACTGCCTCTTTCTTGGGCAGATACGTTCCCAGATCACATGTCCATCATCTCATCACCCTCCAAGAAGATATGTGGACTCCAGGCCTGTGAGTGCTTCTGGGAGTTGTTGTGTCTTCTGGAGCACTGCCCTTCCTGGTGGGGGGTCAGCTGGGGCCAAGACTCAACTTCCACATGTTCCAGAACAGAATAACCTCCAGACACTAAACTTCCCAGGGTGGAAAAAGAAGCTGTCTCCTTATGATACTTTTGTGCTCATAGTGTTCATTGCTGCTGGATCGGTGTATTGTTGTTTCTTGGGTAACCAATGAGTAATACATCTAAACCTGCAGTTCTGCAGCATCTGGGGACTATTGGGTTGAACAGAGAAAAGTGCAGTCCTTTTTGCTGAAGAAAAGATTTGCATGAAGCTCTCACCAACCTAAAGTGTAGAGTGACCTTTCTTTTTTCCTTACTGTCTCTCAGGAGTGTGACACTTCCCCTTTCAAAACTGATTATTCATCCTCTCCAGTATTCAGTGGCTCTCCCCCAGGAGCACGCATGCCCACAGGTGGCAGCAGCCAGGTGCCTTAGGTGAGCAGTACGGTTGTAGGCACTAACTACAGCAAAGGCAGCATTCATCCACGTGGGGTAAACTGCTTTTGTTTTTGATAATCCACTAGATTTCCCTAGAATCCCTGCCTGGGGAAAGCTGTGACATTTTGCGTTGTTTTGGGAGCTCTGAGGCCGCCTTCCCAGAAGCTCTTTCTAGTTTTTATAGTCCTCAAGGAGGGAAGCGGTACAGTAACTTTGTAAAGGTGAAAAACAACGCTGTTTGTGGAGGGGAGAGAGAAAAATGTGTTGGTTTTTAAAGGAAAAAAAGAAACCCTAAAGTTTCGTTTCCTTGGGACTGAGTTTACATCTGATCTGTGTCATCTTTCCATTCTCCTTCTGGGAGGTAGCGGGGTCCAGAGATTAAAATCTGCACCAAAGTAATAGTAATTGAGAATCTCAGTAAAAGGACTCAATCAAAAATTCCTGCTGCCTGGACTGCAGCCTAGACCCTAAGATGTAAACCCCCTTGTTCATCTCTGATGGCATCTGCAATCTTAAAATAAACAAACAAACCAAACCAAGTCTGATGTCTATGAGAGTTCTTTGTGGTTTTGGTACTTTACCTTGTTTCCACATGTCCGCGTTGAAATATGATTTGTGTGTGTAGTTACTTAATGGAATCATTGAAGAGGTTGGAGGGGACCTTTGGAGTCACCTGATCTGGCCCTCTTCTCAAAGCTGGGCTACTTTAATGTTAGAGGCAACTTTAAAGTTACACCAGCATGTTAAGCACCTCATCCAGTTGAATCTTGAGCTTCTCTGATTATGGAGGGTCCATACACTCTCTGGGACCCCCTGCTGGTGTTTGACCAACTTCACGGTGAAATAGTTTCTGTCTTTAGAAATAGGAATTTCCTGTGTTCCATCTGGTGATTTTTGCCCTTCTTTTCACCAACCACCTCGGAGGAGAATCTGACTCTGCGTTCATCTTCCCTCCTTTGTAATTTTTTAAGGCTCAGAAAAAACCCCAACCAACCAAGGAAACCCACTCAAATTTTCTTAGCTTTTCTTCATACACCATATGCTCCACCTGCTAGACCATTTTAGTGGTCCCTCACTGTACTGGATCCAGTATCACGTTCTGTAAACGCTGCTTTCTGGAAAAATGTCTTCTCTAGTTTCTTCCAATGAGAAATGATGCATGGTCCCTGATACATGGTGTTTTATGGCCTATACTCTTTAAAGTTCTTTGTTGAATATGCTGTAATTAGCATACTCCTGGTGTGGTCTGACACAGACAAGCAGGGAAACTGCAGATGCGGTGGTAGACATTTGTGGGTTTTCCATTATGTGCAGCATAATCTCTGGTGACAGTTATACTAAGTAGTCTTCTGTGAGTGTAACATAAAGATCAAACAAATGTGAGATTAGGGAAAAGGCATTAAACCCATTGGCCACTTATCACAGGGAGTGAAATAGCTGTGTCTGTATACATGTACTCACATGTGTATGTGTATGCATATGTAATGTATATATTTCTTAGACACACAAGTGATATTGCCCTTGGGATACCCAGTCTTGTTTCCTTGAACAGAAAGCAGGGAATGCCCAGCAGATGCCCTGTGCACCAAGTTCAAGAGAAGAGAGTCCTGTCTGTGGTGTGTAGCAGTAAGTGACTGGGTTGGTAGAAAGATGTGCAGTTTCCGAGGAAAGCTTTATGAAGAGGATGATGTGAGGTTCACCTCAAACTGTTTAGTCCGAAGCTACTTGTGGTGTGCTAATGTAACAGGAGGACCCTGTCTCACGTTAAATGCTCCAGGGTTTCTTTACACTTCGAGTTCTCCATAGGTGCCCAGCTGGTGGTTTTGCTTCACAGTGTGACATGCGGGAGCAGAAAGCTTAAGATTGAGTCGTGCTTTCTCTCTTCATTTGACACAATTGTAGGTGGCATGGAGAGTGGGATGCTGGGGTAGGAAGTAGAAGGAATTAGTTTACTCCGACTGCATTTTATCTGGGCAACGTGCCCTAGCTGAACAGTTGGTTTGGCAGCTTTTTTTCTTTAATGTGCTTAGTATCTGTGTTCTGTTTCTCTGTCTCTCCCCTTCTTATAGGACCATTTCCAGATTAAAACGAAATAGGCTCTAAACTAGCAAAAAAGGATTAGGAAGTTGGGAAGGTTCACGTGTTCAGCTGTCACAAACACAGCAGTGAATGTCTGTGAAAGGAATCACTTTGTTTGTTCCGTTGCTGGTGAAGTCTTTCAGAGAACAGGATGACTTCTAGATGATTTGTCTAGCCCTCTCTGCATCTGAAATCTGAAATACCAGGTGTAGTTACACATCTTCATTGCTACCAACATCAAAGGAAAGGACTGAGCTGTTTATTATTATTGCTACTTCTATTACTGTTATTATTTTAAAGTCCCAACGTTGAAACCTTGTTACTGACCTCTTGAGTTTTTTGAGAGGGAGTGTGCAGCCCAGTCTCAATCCTGCTTTGCAGATTTATTTTTTTTTTAATTGTATGCTTATGGCCTTTTTGAGGAGGGTGTATGAAAGTCTTGTTGTTGCTCCTGAACTATCTCCTCCGAGGGAATGGTAGCATTGCAGTTTCACCAGGAAATATTAATGCGTGTAAACATTTTTCAAAAGGCATTACATCTTCCTGCATGTACTTTATTATATTCCCACAAATCTGACCAGATTTGATAGATAGGTAACCAGGGAGCAAGGACAGGGGAAGCGTGCTAGAGAGGGAAGGAGGGAAAAGGGAGCGAAATAAACACAAACCTGCTGTAATTCAAAACAAGGCAAAATCAGATTGTGTGCTTTGGCTAATTTTCTTATTCAGGTATTGATCCAGTGGCTGCTCCAGAGTCTATTAGCAGTCAGCCAGTGAAAATATTTCCCATCGGGGGCTCTGACCTGAGACGGGGGTGAATCTATAGCAATTTGTTCAAACAGAGGAAAGCTTTTTCCTCTGATTTGTATTCCAATTTGCACAGCCTACAGAGGGGGGCCCCATCCTGGGGGTTTGTGGGGTGGTGCTTCTCAAGTGGGAATCAAGCTTGAGCCAGGTAACTGGCTGAAAAAAATGCCTGATTAAACTGTGAGCTGGGCACCCTCCCTCTCTGGGCGGTCTGGGTGCTGCAAGAGGCTTGCCTGCCAAGGGGAGTGGGGCAGCTTGCTCCATACCCTCAGAAAGAAGGAGACACAGACCTGACAGGCTGAAGCTGCCCCAGTAAGGAGAAAATTGCCCTTGCTTCAGCCTTTTAAAGAAAGGGGGAGAGAGAGGACAAAACTGGTTTCTGCCTTGTGCCTACCGCTTCCCTCCATGTGCTGCCAGCACTGGCTGAGGAGCAGGTTTCCTGTGAGGGTGGCTCTCTCCATGGGTGATTTATTGCCTGATCAGACTGGGCTCATACCTGGTTTGACCCTAATTTGCTCCTGCTGGAGGGGGCCAGTGTGGATGCTGCTTCTCATGTTAAGAGCCTGCTACAGGAGTTGCGGGATTCTAATGTTTTCTTAGAGTCTGACAGAAGATCCCTGATAGCAACAGCCTTTGGGTCCCAGCTTCCACCCAAAACTGTGCTGAAGGTCCCATAGGGACGTGGAGCTCCCTTTCTCACTCCTCCCTGTTTGCTGCCGGTTATGATTGCTCCAGAAGTCATCTAGACAAGGAAACACAGTCTCAGCATCTCTTAAATCCAGATCCTGCAGCTATCAAGAGCTGCCAGAAATCTCAGTGGTGATAAACCTGACAAGATTAGCAAGGCTCAGGGCTTCCAGTGCCTGTTGGGTCTCCAGCAGGTCTGATGCTGGATGTGATTGCCAGTCCCCATGCCAGCCTCGAAACCTCCAGATTTCGGGTATAGCCTGTCTGTCATGGCAATGGCACAGCTGTAAAGTCATGGTTGGAAAGGTGGGAAGATATTTTGGAAAGCCCTTGTTTATGCATATAGGCATCCACTCTGCCTCTGAGAAAGCCAAAAGCATCAGGGTTGTGTCTTGAAATACATGAACTGGATATATGTAAGAAGTGGAGAAGACCTCTAAACTTGGGGTTTATATTGGGCTTTCACATTAATGAGTGACATCACAGTGCCATTTTTTCCGTTGATTGGCCAAATATGGCAGCCTAAGGTTGGAAAATCTGTTTAGTAAAGGCAGGAAGAAAGGGAAGTCTTCCTTTGTATAAAATACAAGGGTAAGAGTAGGAGGGAGTAATAGGATGGAGGAGATGCTGCTTTGAGCTTTTAAAATTGGCTGGAATTCTCCTCAGCCTTGTTTATACTTGCTTTAATTAATGATGGTCACAGAAACACTTAGAGGGAGGAAGGAGGTAGGGAGGCAGAAATGAATGATCACTTTAAATCTTAAATCTGTGCAATTTTTAAACCACAAATTTATTTTTGACTTGGCCATAACTTTAAGGAAACCAGCCTGAGTACCAGGGAGAGCAGTAACTCCAGCTTTGAGAAAGAGTGGGAAAGTTTATGAGATTTTAAAGCAGTCAGGCAAAGGTCCCTGCAGTTGATGGCATGAGGGGAATGTGCATGGGGGCAACGACAACAGCATTTTGTAAAATTTAGGAGAGTATTTAACACTGCTGGGGCTGTGGAGTGAGTGGATGCTGCTTTTATAGTCAGCAGAAGGCTTGTTATGGTGCTGGAGAGGAGGGTTGGTGGAGGGCACACTCCTCTGCCCAGCTGGCAAGGGTACTGGCTGCTGCAGGAGAGCGACTGGCCACATTTCCAATGGAAGGAGAGACCCATTCCTCCAGCCTGTAGCATGATTTTCTTGTCAACAGGTAGAGCAAGTGCTGTGCCAGGCTTTCTGAGCAATGCAGGCTAGAGGGAGACAATTAAAATCCAAGTTAGCACTTGCTTGACATGCACCAGTGATTGGCTCCCATTAGGTGGAGGATTTTAAGCCTTTCATGCCAGCTAATTGGTCCAGTCCCTGCCCTAAGTGTGACCAGTGCCCAGGGCTTTAGCAGAAAGAGGAATGACTCACGAAACAGAGCTGTCAAACTGCAGGTCCTTGGCATTGCTTTGAATGTGTTGCCCTTTCATTCCACTGTCTCCCTCCTCCTGGGCTGTGGCACAGGTTGTGGAGGGAACTAACTGAACTGTCTCTGTTTTCCTTAACATTTTGCCTGTCCTCTGCAATGTTGGTTCCTGTAGCAAAGTAAGCAAGCTGTGCTTTGCTAGTGTGCTGAGGAGATGGAGCTCAGTTGGTATCGGGAAGTGTGCTTGCTCTCGGGGGATGTGGTGCACTGCACAAAGCAGCAACCTGGCAGGAGGAGATTGCTGGTATAGGACCAGGCAGGAAGGTGGTTGGGGGCTGCCTTGCATTGATTGTAGGGAGAAAATGCTGGGAGTGACCCCTTCTGAGAGAAGGCAGGACAGGGAAGGATAGTGCTCATGAGTTACTGTAAGGACTTAGGCAAACTGTTTCCTCCAATCAAAGTTTTGTAGTATATATTGTGGAGTATGGCTTGGAAATGACTACTGGGAAAGTAATCCAAGGTGTATATAGAAACCTAGTGTGTCCCTGGGATGCACAGCAGAGTCTTTGACAGATCTCCAGAATTACAGCTTCTTGGTGTCCCTGCTGCTCTGCAAGACTGATTCATCATGTTTCTCCTAGAAAGCGTATCAGACTCTGTCTGGTTTGGGACTACAGAAAACAGCACTTTCTTCCCTCCACCCTCCCTGTAGATGAGTATTTTTTTGTTCTCTTTAATGTCTTGTACAGTATATTTCTTTTTTATTAGATAACACCACTGGCAGGGTTTGTTCCCCAGGAATGCTAGTGGAAATCTTCCTTGCAGGGTCTGCTCACATCTGCCTATTTATGTGCTTGCCTGCCCACATTGCTGAGGGCTTGGTGTGACTCAGGGGCAGAGCACTGCTTGGCTCTTCTAGTTCTGAATCTCATGCCGCACGAAATGTGTGCACATGTGGGGTCCAGGGGCTGCATCTCCTCCTCACCTGGGTCTGATGGTGAGGGATCAGCCTCCTCCAATGGCACTCGCTGCTGACCCTCTGCTGTGGTTTAACCCCAGCCAGCAACTAAGCACCATGCAGCAGCTTGCTCGCTCCCCCCGTTATAGAGAGGTGGAGAGAACTGGAAGAATAAAAGTGAGAAAACTTGTAGATTGAGAAAAGACAGTTTCATGGGTAAAGAAAAAGCTGCACACACAAGCAAAGCAAAACAAGGAATTCATTTACTGCTTCCCAGTGAAGGCTTGTCCTCCATTGATTCAGGTGCTATAGTAATTCATATAACATGGAACTAGAATCATGGGTTTCGACAGTTTAGAGGTATTTCCATTAGAATTTCCATTAGAGCTTTTGGCTCCCAGCTTGGGTGCTTTCTGCTTCTTTGCTAGCCTTGTATCTGCATAAAAGGCATGATTTAGTTATGGAAGGGATTGTAGGCATGGAGAGAAGAAGAGGTTTGAGAAATACAATCCAAGGAAACTCAAGACAATTCTTATGCTACAGGATGAAAATTGCTCCTTATACAACATCCATTCCTGTCTTAGATATAGAGCACAGAACTGAGTTTTTAACTGTTCATCAGTTTTTGAACAAACTATCATCCCCCTATTGAGCAGAGACATGGTTTTCCCTAGGCAGGTCTGATGCTGCTCCCTGACCTTTTCTCTCTGAGAGTAACCTTAATTCTCTGCAAACAGTTGAAGCAGGCTATTCCTTTTTTCCCCCTACTCTTTGCCAAAACATACCCTCTCATTTTCCTGCTTCATTTGAGCTTGGCAGCCAGCAGCATTAGGCAGGAAGGTATGAGAAGGAAAGCAGCATGTGTCTTCAGCCAGATGAATATGAAGTTTCTTCATGTCAAGCTCCCCTGAGAAATCCATTTACAGACTTGGCTGGTCCCAGTTGCCTCCCTGAGACAAGTTGTCCCCAGAGCACTCACACAGCCCAGGAGAATTAACATCTTAGGCTGGGGCTGCATCTGGGCTGAAAGTCCCCTCTGCTTCCCACCTTCCTCAACCTCTGACACAGCAGCTGTCCCTGAAAGCTACTGAAAAGCTGCCTTCCCTGGGTCTCTAACTCATGCCTTTTGTGTGGGAACTGGTGTAATGGTATCTGCCCAGCAGCACTACGGCCACCAGGCATAGGCAAAGCCCTCTTTGCCGTTAGCTACCAAGTTGTTTTTTCACCATTTCTTTTTCCAGGTGTATGAATTAGAGTTGTGAGCATCCTATTCAGTGCTATGGGGCAACAGCGTGGGATACAGCAGGAAATTCCTATTTTGGGAGCTGATGGGGACACCTCCCAATGCTTTGGGTAGCATCTATGGTGAAAACACTGCCTTGCTCACTGTGGTAGTGTGCACGCACTAGTCCAGCATTGCACTGGTCTTTTGGCTTGCCTGGTTACCTAGAGATTAAAAACAACACAAAACCAAACCCACCATGGGTTTATGTTCTGTTCTGGCCTTTATCTTTTACAATTGCAGAAGGATTTTCATGCCTGATGTGAGATCATGTTTAATGTTCCTCCTCTTGCCCTGTTCAAGTGGTGCTTGGTACTGCAACAGATCATTAAATTGCTGCTGGGCTCTGCCCCCATGTGGATGTGTTTCTGTGGCAAGTGGGCTGTCTCATTTGGGTGAGACAGATAATGAAACATCCTAGAAGTACTTAGTTGTTCAAGAAAGAAGGGAACATGCAACGGTAGAAGTGGTAAAGGCAAATGTGCAAGGATCAGCCTCTACTTTGAAGAACCTGGCTGTCATGGTTTAGGAATGGTACTGCCGTTTAGAGCTCCATTGAGACTCCAAACCTCACAGTGCTTGCTTGCTCCCTCCCTCACTTTCCTCTCCCCTTCCTCCTGTGGTAAAGATAAAAGGTAAAGATCACAGGTTGAGATAAGAACAATGTAGAGGAAACAGCAATGAGATAAGAAAACAAACAATAACAGCAACAATACTAATGAGAGAGGGTGCAGGAAAGGAACGATTCACATGGAAACCCTGTGACAATAGGCAATACCTGATGGCTCCTTCAGCCACTCCACTGGAAGGAACCCTTTGTCCTTGGAAAATAGTCCCTTCCCTTCTCCCCTCGCGGTGACATGATCCAGGTCCTAGCCATGTCCCTTCCTGGCTGCTGCAAAAATCAACCCTGTCCTGGCTGGAACCAGGACACTGGGTCAAGTGATGAATAAAGACTCTATCACAAGTTGCATATTCTGTAGCCTGAAACGAGTTGTTGAAGAAGTTGTGGAAAACCTTGTGCCTTCCCTTTTATAGGATCCAGGCTACTGTAATGGGCTTTGACGAGTTAATGGGAAGGCAGTGCTGGCATTTGCTGTGGGGCATTGCAATCCCAGCTGGTTCTCATGGCTGGGCTGGCTACATGTCTAGCTGAGGTAGTTTGCTCTGCTGCTGCAGCAGCAGTGTCCTGCATCTCCAGCTGTCCCTTTGCCTTGTTTCCTTCCTCCCTGCACCTGGGTGTTTCAGACAGCGCAAAACTGCAGCCCTTCCTGGCAGGCAGTGTGATCTGCAGAGCTGTGTGTAGGTGAGACAAGGTGCCAGGAGGCTGAGGGGCTCCATGTGTTGGGGCAGTTTGAAAGACCTGCAGCTGAGTAGGCCACAGTAAAGGCTGTGCTGGAAACCTCCTGTGGGAATCAGGCATTTGTACCAGGAGTGCTGGCTTTTGCCTCAAGGCACTGTTTTACAGCTTAAATGGCACCACAGCCAAGGAGGTGACTAGCAGATGCTATTTTAATAAACACCAAGACAGCTTTCTCTCTCAGTCTCCTATTGCCTGCTCATCACTTCTCTCCTTTGTGTTATTCCTTGGGGGCTGGATCTCTCCATCAGCAAATCAGGTTGCTCGTGAGTGGAGTAAACCCCCCCATCTCATAGCAACTCTTTTTCTAGGCTCTTGGAGTGTTGTGTGGCACGAGCTGTTGGAGTGAGTGTTACCATAGGGATGCACCAGGCAGCCTATGCCACTCTATGTTGGATATCTTACAGAAAACAGGCCCTCTAGGCCATGTTGTTTTCTATACTGTGATTCCCTTTGTGGGAGGCTGATAAACATGTGACTGGGCTGTTGGACTGGAAATTGCAAGGATGAGCACCAAAGAGGCTGTTCCTCACTGTACACTGCTGAAGACTGATACAGCTATGGGAGCAGATGAGAGCAGTTAGCTCCTAGACCGAACTGCTGAATCCCTCAGTATCCTGGTCACAATCCTTACTCTCTGTGTCCAGTTCCCTTACTTGTGCACCTGCTGACCAGTCTGCCAGAAGCACGTGAGCATCCGATCCTTTGCAAATGAGAGGCCTGTGTAAGTCTGCAAGGAAGGGCAGTGGTCCAAATCCCTTCAGTCTAACAAATCCCTCCACAGAGGAGAGGTGATGTGTCTGTTTCCCTTTTCTCCCACATCCCTTTCTCCACCTGTGATGTGGGCTCCCATGAGGTGCCACAGGACCTCTTTCAGCTGTCTGCCTTTGGAGATGAGCAGCAGGCCATCGGCAGTACCCACTCCCTGGAAGCTGCATCTGCTTTTATCATAGTGGGCCACCATTACTATGGCCAAGAGCCAACAAAATGATGCAGTTGTGGCCAGTGTGCTGCTAAACAATGTAATTTCTGTGCAGTGGGAACGATGTATCACCCAGGTCCCCATGGTCCTCCAATATTGAGTTATGGTGAATGGAGATGGGAAGCTGAATTGAATGCAGTAACACTCACCGAGTGATCCCTAGAGAGGAGAAGAGCAGAGGCTGGGCTGCATCCTGCAAAAGAACAAGGATTGCAAACCAAGCCAGAGTCTTCCTTGAACACTCTTAATTCATCTTTAGGACTCTCAGGCAGCCTTTAGGTCTGGAATGGGCATTGCCATGGGATTGCACTGCGAGGTGAGCCCTGCTGAACTTCCAGCCTGTTGCTCAGTGTGACTCCAGTTTCTCCTCTCTACTGCTGCTGGGGGCTGCGTGGTGCCCCATGATCTTCTGGTGTGGTGGAGAAAAGAATTGATATTTTGGGAGAAAAGGTGTAAATGCTTGACCTCATGCTTCAGGTTTTTGTTCTGCTCTCTCCATCAAACTCCTCCAGCCGCCTGGCACCTGCTGGCTCCAGCAGTAGCTTCTTGCCCTCAGCTTGTGCTCAGAAGCTCAGCAAGGAGAGCACAAGGAGAACACAAAGGGGAGCAAAGCTGAGGAGTCTTCCCATTTCCCAAGAGTGCTTTGATCAAGGTGCTAAGATCCACTAGTGAAGTATATACCTGTGACCTTTTGTTGCTCTTGTCAGGCACTTCACAGTCCTCAATGTGACACCAAGTTGCAAAGCCACGTCTCAGCAGGTGACAGCTGCTCCTGCTGCCTTTCTCACTCTTTCTGTCTGGTAACAGGATCTTCTTAAACACATCATTGCATTTGCACTGTGACAAGCAAAGCTTGCAGAGTAAAGTCAAGCAGCTTGATGTGACGCTTAGATGGGAATCGTAGCTCTGAGTACACATAATCCCCTTTGCATTTTGCCCAGGAGCAATGGAGTAGTGATAAAAATATCTCTTAGGTAGCAATTCTCATGACATTAGTCCCTAACCTGCCTGGAAATGTCCTGATCTGCAATGCTTCTGGCCCAAGGTAATTTAGCAGCAGGTTGTGATTGCACTGAGCTCCTAGCACCTCCAAACTTTGCTCAGTGAAGCAGTGTTTGTGGAATCTCAAAGACTTCATTATGTTGGGGTTATCTGGATTTTTATCTTAAGTTACGTGGGCTTGAAATCTTGCAGGCCCAGGCACCTGAGATCACAAAATCAATTCTTCTGTTTATTAAATAGGTGTAATTCCCATTGACTGCAGTGAAAGTTGCCATTTTGCAGTGGAAGGTGGAATTGGATCCATGCATATTAGAGACAGAAAACCCATCACTGGCTTTCTCTAGACCTTTTCCCAAGGTCAGAGCAAGACCGTCTCCATGTGTCTGTGACTCAGTCTGCAGTGGACTGGAAATGCCAGTCTCCCACCACCCTGCTTTATCTTTAAGAACTTAAGTGTGACAGATGATGGAGAGCAAAGCCTACTGCCAATGGTTTCCTTTGTTTGTACGTGGGTTTTGAGTGTTTCAGTTTATGACATTTTCCATTCTGTGAAGGCTTGGATTTTTTTTATTGGATTATTTAAGACTTAAGCATTAAAAATGTTGAAATTAATCCCTCCTGGCAGACCTCCTGCAAGCTACCTTCAATTCCACCTCCTCCATTTTCTACTTCAGAAGAGAACAGCAGTGTTATCAAAGCTGTGTGATTGGTACTGAATAGCAGAGATGGTGTTGCCCTACCTGTCCCCCCTGTAATCCTTCTAGAGAGGCCTGATCTTCAAGCCAGTGTTGATGTAGCACTTGTACTGGGTGCAATTTATAATACATCCCCTTACTTCCATGGGCTTAAATACTTGTGCCAGGTTGTCTTTGTGGACACACTTTGCTGTAGCAAAGCATGAGGGTGAATTTCATTGCAAATCAATCAGCCCAGATGCTGCCCAGCATTAGCTCTGTCCTTGCTATTTAACAGTGGGACAAGGCTGGCCTAAAGGGGTAGGTGCAACAGGCACTTGGCTAGGACAAGTAGGGATGATGTGGGCTATGGTCTTGTGCACACTTTGTGCCCATTAAAGCTCTCAAAGTTAGGGTTGGTAATGACTGCTATGGGAAAAGACCCCTCCTTGGGGGATCAGGAGAAGTGGGCTTTGCTCTCCAGGGTCTTCTGTGCTCTCTGTTTTGTTGCTGTCGTGTCTACAACAGGAATAGCCAAGATTTAGACCTAGCCAGACCTGAATTTCACCTTTTTTTTTTTTTTTTTCTGAGTAGGCTGAAGCCAAAAGGCACCAGCTTTTTCTTTACTTGTTCACAGGTGCTTGTGAGGTTGGAGGTGGAAAAGGGCCAATCTGGCATTGCTGGCAGCTTTTTACAAATGCTGTTTTAGCCATGACCTGCCCCATATATGGACTTCATGTGTGCTGCAGGCAGCTGTGCAGTGTTTCCGACCTATGTGGGAGTCTGGCTGTTCTTTAAAACAGACCAGATTTGGCTTGGCTGCTTCTCACAGCTTGTAAAATAGCCAAGAAGCTTCCAACTAGCCATGTGCTAGACTTAATGAGAGCGAAGGCCTTCCTGCCTTGATAACGCACTCTCTTCTGGTCTCATCTTGCTGTGACTCCAGGTTTGTTAAGAGCTGTACAACATGTGCTTTGGGGATTTGGGATTTGACCAAGCCCTTTGCCACCAAGATCTTCCACTGGGGCAGAAGCCCAGGGCAGTGCCACTGTCCCGCACTGTGGGCCCAGAGCTGTGCAGCTGACATGTGGCCATAGAAACCTGCTGTTCTTCCATGGCTGCTTTGTGAAAAGTCATGAGGTGACAGATATGAAATATTCTGAAAAGTGTTTGGCTGCACTGGGTTATTAGTCTTTATTTACTTTATTGAGGATTTGCTAGAGGAGTTTAAAAATTGTGAAGGTCAAGGATCGAGAATCTGTGTATTCCCAAAGCTGAGGTCACCTGAGCATTGTGAGACATTATGATCTCTCTAGCACAGCATCACAGTGGAATTGACAGCTACATTGGTATAAAGCCAGTGCATTTTTCTTTACCTTCTTAAAGGGCAGTGTTAATGAGATTAAATGTATGCCTATACCACTCTGGAAAGGAATGGAACACCAAGTTGCTATTTGTTTGTGGTCATGAAAGACCAGAATCACTTTTTTTTTCCTCCCATGAGTTGTGGCCAAATTCCAACTTAGGTAATTATATTCTGGTTCCTAATTCCCTCTGAAGCTTCAAATCAGTTCAGATTGCTTTTCCCTTTCTAGCCTGAGCAATTAGATAATGTTCCTGAGCCCTGTTAACCAGCTATATTCCTCCTCAGAGGAAGTTGTGTTCTGTTCCTTATGGGAGCAGCCCCTCTTCTCCGATCCGTGTACTTACTTATCTTTTTGATATGACAAATTACAACAAAATGTGAGGTAAAGTGACTACTTCTCACAGCTGGGGTGTCTGGCATCTCCACTCTGCTAAGGCCAAGCTGCCGAAAGAAGGTGCTGCTACAGATTCTCCAGTGGCTCTGCAGTGTGCACCAGCTGCCCAGAATGATTTTGATGAAGGTAACACGCTCTACAGCAGTGTGGATGGGAAGGGATTGTTGCTTGTGTTTCAGCAGTGGAAATAGCACTTGGAGTAACAGGCTGCAGAGGAGACAAGAGGTAAAGGCTGTGTTGAAGGGGAGTGCACTGGGCATGACATGGGGAATTATGAGCTGCAGTATGGGGAGGGGGAGGTGCTTGAGGCAGTTATGCCTAATGGCTCCACACTGCATATATGCATCCAATTTTCATTGTTGCACTTCCCAGCAGAGCAGCTGGTGATGCTAATCTTTTGCCCTTATTGGTCATGTATAACAAGGATTAGCAGAGTATCCGCCAATGAAGCATACCCCTTCCAACATCTCCCCTGTAAAACTGAAGATAGTGAGGGACATTTGGCTTGATTCTTTGCACAGGACAGAGAAAGAAAGGGTGTTACACTGTTCTGTAGTGCCACACACGTTTTGTACTCCTTTTGAGTCTCAAGCGAGTCAGGGTAGAGGGTAAGTGGCTTCTCAGGATTTAAAAGTGAGTATTGAGTGAAGTCTCATAGGTGAAGAAAGGTGTTTGTTTAGTTTCTCACACTCCCACCCCATCCCATGGACTCCTTGAGTGACTTTTGTTTCTCTAGTGGTGGTGCAGTTTGCTTCCCATCATCACTTGAAGCCCTCTAAAGAGAAAGGATGTGTCTTTCTTACTGTGGTAGTTTATCAGGCACAACCAGTATTGTTGATAATTACACCTATTACTGTCTAGTGGTTAAGGATACGGCACTGTAACTGCCGAGGCCCGGGTTCGATTCCCGGTCAGGGACACTCCCCGGGCAGGCGGAGCCCGTTAGCCCTGTAAGGCAATCCACCTACGTCCTGAGGACCTCGCTGCCACTGTCCAAGCTCGCTTGGCCCCGGCAGATGAACCTTAGGATTAAAGGGTGGGCTCAGTTCTGCGCGCACTGTGTCTCACCTAAAATAAATCCAATGCGCAGGCTGGAAGGTGTACAAAGACCTTCCACAGTTCTTCGTTCGCGAAGTCTGGCCATTATTATTACTGTCATACCTGACGTGAGCTCCCCTCCACTTGCTGTGTGCCTTCAAGTGATAAACAAAAAGATGACATGCTTTCTACAAGACAGGTGCTTTGGGTGCTGTTTTTCCAGCCTGTCGTAAACCCCTGTCTGTGGGGACAACTTGGGCTGAATGCCAGGAACATTCTTGATGCAAACATGAAAGAAGCTGTGGAAATCTTCTCTGGGGACATTTTAAAGTTTGATCAGACTCATCACTGTGAAGAAACCTGTAGGGGAGGCTTGCAGATGACCTGGCAAGTACTGTGGGATTCTTCTGTCTGAAATATGTGTGGTTCCTTAAGCTCTTTCTGTAGCTCATCTGAGTTTTGCTTTTGGTCCATTTACCTATAGAAAGTGTTGCCATGTCTGTAGGCACATATTCAGTATTGCTTTTATCACTTCGGCATTAAGCGAAGAGAATTGGCACCAGAAGAAACCATGGGCAAATGCAGTAAATAGGAGGGAAGCCTGATGAACAGTTAGTTGCACAAAAAAATCTGCAGGGCTTGGACATCCTGTTGATTTTGGAGTCTCCTAGGGAGCTACTGTTGCAGCCGGTGTGTGTAAAGAAATATAGCCCATACCACCATAAATATGTATATATATGTATTACATATACCATCCCTAATACAAGGGTATGTGTGGTGTGAACTCAGTCACGTGAAGTATCTGGAGGGATGTTTGCTATGAAGACATTGGGAGGGCAGTGCTCTGGCAACATCTGCTGTGCTAGGGAGAAAGCTGGTACTTGGGCAGTAAAAGCAGTTGCCAGCAGTTTTCCTTCTCTGGTTGTAATGGTTCTCAAAGAGGCTTTCCAAAGGCTTCTCCGTCTTGGTGCACTTGGAAGTAGATGTACTGCAATACACTTCAGCAACAACATTTCTCATATGGAGGAAATTTAAAGCTGTTGGTATGTATTTTTGCAGAGCCACTGAGCTAGTGGCTCTCAATGCATACGATTGGTCACTGCCTGTGCTCCAGGGCACTTGAATCCTCCACAGCCTAAGGAGTGAAATTTATCTACTCCTCCAGCCTAGTGACTGGAGACTGGGATTTGGGGTGTATGGGCGTGGGGCTCTGTGGGTTTTCACCTTTTTTGCAGCTCTCTTCTAGGTGCTTGTGGGTCTTTGAGCATACCTGCACTTGTTTGCTCTCTGTCCTCGCGCAGCAGTTGCCGTGTAAAGGTTGTGGGGTCAGAGCTGTGCTGCTTTAGCTGTGTTTGGTATTCCTCACTGCACTGAAAGTCTTTCTGGGGTGCTCAAGAGTTCTGGTTACCCAAAATCAGCATTAAGTTTAATGCGTGATTATCACCAGGAGTGAGAAAATACTTGGCAATGTCTTGGAGACTGATGGCATTGGGCTTAATTAACGGAGAGCAGTCTGTCCCCACATGCATCTGTCTCTGCTTGCTCATCCTTTCTATCAGTATCAGCTTAGGTTTGTTTTTAATTATTTTTATTAAGTGTTGCACAGAACAGTAAAACCCACATCAGATTACTGAGAATATTAATCCTTTGCACTTCTCTAGCACATCACATTTCATCCAGTGACAGAGGTTTGCTTTACAAACATTAATTACAAAGCTTCGTAACCCCCCTGTGAGGAAGGTAATAACTGCAATAATACTTAGCATTTATATGATTTTTGCATCCTCAGAAAGTTGTATAAACACTAAGCTTTAAAGTACCCTGCATGACATTGTAGTGCAATTATTGAAATGATACACAGGGAGGCAAAGGTGTACCAAGGAAGGGAGAAACCTGCTTGCTGAAGGTCACACATCAAGGTAATTACTGAGTAGTGCTCATCAGAGATTATTCTTGGTTTCTGGGTTTCTTTTCCACTCTCTGTCTTCCTTGGGGAAATGCCCCAAAACAACTGTGCTGCCCATCTCAGTGAAACAAATTGGTGGTGCCTCGGTAATTGGTGACATGTCTTGTGGGACAAAGGCTGGGAAGTAGTTTCATAATGCCTGTCAGCCATCAGTCTGGTGGACTACTGGAGACGTAGGCTCTTCTGGGGCGTAACCAGATCCAGAGTCTTTCCCCTTACTGCAAAATGGGAACAGACTGAAACAGAGGGCAAAACTAGATTTTAGAAAGTAAACCTATGCCTTTCCTGATTGGAAGTACAAGGGATTTGCTCGTTCAGGGGATGGCAGTTCAAGTAAGTGCATATTTTCAGAAGCTGTGCTTCTTTCCCTCTTTGGACACTTTTTTGTTTAAGTGGGAAGCTCACGGTTCAGTTTTGTGTTAATTCATCCAGGGGTGTTCTGCAGCTGACTGGGTTGGTTGAGGTCTTTTAAGAAAGGAGGCTGCTCTTGAGACTTTGCTGTCTCAGTTTACTTTCTTTCTGACCCCTTCAGAGACCAAGGGACCATTTTGTTCTCCATGGGATGGGCTGCTCTGTGTCCTTCCACATGCAGGTGAAGGCCCAGAAGTGTTTTAAATAAAATGAAATTTCTTCCTAATATCAAGAAAACATCAAATGGAGCTAAGGATAAGTGATTTCAAAATATGCTGAGGTCTCAGCCTGCCCTTGGCCTCGCCTAAGTAGGGCAAAGCCTTTTCTTTCACAGAAGAGAGTTTGAGAACAAAAGTCTTTAAAGAGATTCCCTCTTCAGAGATGCTTTGACTTTGAGGCTGGTGCCTGTCAGCATTTCAGTCTCTCAGAGCTTTATTTCCTTAGTGTCAAAGATCATCTTACTTCCTTTGCAAGGCTGTCAGCCAGACCCTGACTGCTTTGATATGGCTGCGTTAGTCCCTGAATCCCCTCTTGAACAAGCTGCTCAACAATGTTTGCACAAACGCATGATCTTGTGTAGAGAATTAAACCCTGTTCCTACTCTCTGTGCAGTCAGCCAGCTGAGAAATTACTTTAAACACCATCCCATGTGGATTAATGCTTCCCCAATGCAAGTCTCTGGTGTTTCAGATGATCTTTTGACTCACACAGATGCAGAGTAATAAATTCATAACCTGGCTTTTTGGAACTTTTGCTTCTAAGTTCATTGCTGTCGGTTGGGATGGCCAAACCAACATCAGCCTGCCTCACTTCTCCACTTCTTACAACTGTGTTTCAGTTGTAATCAGATTTTTTTTTTGTTTTGCACAACTCTTTACTAATCCATTTTCCTTTTCCCCTTTTTTCCTTCTTCTTTCAGTTTAGTTGTTTGAGGTGCTGCTTGTCAGAATGAACTCCATCAACAGAACCGGGATGTGCCAATGCCAGAGCTACTCTTGTTTTGCAGGGATTGGGGGTTGCTCCTTAGGCCAACATTTGGCACTTGGGGTTGAGGAGCGCTCTCTGTAGTAGTAATCCAAAGGCCAACCCATTTGCAGGAACAGCCTGTTATTTGATCACATGTATCCAGAAAGTTGCTCCATCTTACTGGGAATAGCTGCAGGTGGAAGGGAGACTGCAGAAGGTTGAAAGTGGTAGCTTGTTACTGAAGAGGCTGGAAGCAGGTTTGTGTTTTGGTTTTATTGAGTCTGAAAATGCCTGGAGATGCAACTTGTTCACTGGGCATTTACTCTCCCATTACCTCCTATGTCTCCTGAGCAACAATAAACAGAATATTGGGCTGAGAAGTCCCTGCCCAGGAGAGGCAGTGTGTCCAGATGTGCTGCACAGCTGGAGAGGAGTAGATGGATAATCTATTAAAGGGAAACAATGCAAACTGTTTGTAATGGTGTCAAGAATATTTCACTGCATGAGCAGCATGCGGCAGATGTGGAGTGACAGAAAATGCTCCCTGTGTGCAGAGCCTTACAGAGCCAAGGAAGGTTTCGTCATGTTCTGCCAAAGCAATGGGCAGGGGGTAACTCAAGTCTGGGAGGGTTGTCAAAGACCTTCCTCTAGATTTTGTGTGCAAGAGAAGATAAAATAGCAGTTCCCTATGTTCCCCACCTTAATATCCGTCATAAAAGTATAACATGCTGACTCTGGGATGTGCACCACTGCCCTCTCCTGTGTGTGTGGGGGGATGCTGGTTGTGAACGAGGTTGTGTGTGTTATGCACTCCTGCCACTTCAGGACAGAAGGACTGGTGCTTTGCCCTATCCCATCATCCTGAATTCCTTGTGTGCCATTGTATATGAGGACATTCTTTGGTATAATGTCCTAACTGGCAGCTTCAGAGCAGTGACTCCAGTGATTTATGGAAATGCCAGTAGCAGATCTGCTGTTAAGGATGAACTCAACTTTGCATGGTAAAAATGGAATTTGATAGTTTTCTTATGTGTGAAAAATGCAGCTTAAACCCTCTACAGATTTATAGTGCATAGTCCTCACTGGAAGAATGTATTTGCCCAGAATTTGCAAGTCAATATATTAATTAGCTTGAATTAAGATTAATTTTTTTAAGTATCCTCAGTAAGGAATTTAGTGTTTGTCAGTCTCTTTGTCTGGAATTAATAATGTAATAATGCAGGCTCTTCAAACGTGGCATGTAATTAGAATTCATTGAAATCTTATGTCTAGGCTAAATTTGAAGAAAATGGGTTGTAATTGAACTAAGTTATTAACAGTTACTATATCTAATTATTGTGACTATGTGGTTCTGCTCTGGGTTAGGTGGGAAATCATTATCCCAAACTTAAACCCATTGAAGACTTAAAACGAGCATTAACTCAGCAAGGAGGTATGCACAGTTAAAACATCCCAGATAATGCCAAGTCTTTTCAGCTATGATGATATATACCAGCAACATTATGACTAAGATGTATTACTGCCATTGGCTCCAGCTGAGATGGAACAGAGGTTTAAAGATACCGTGTATTTTCCCTCTCGTTCTCAACCCTTGGCATAATGAGAAGAAGAGAAATAAATGAGTGCTCCCTTAGCCTGCTGTATGTGGATTTATTTTTTTTTTTTCAGAGTAATCTTAAATTAATTTCCTGGATAAGTTATTCTTGCCTCAAGGAATAATTGCAAGATTTCTGTGCTGTTTGTAACTCTTCAATTAGCTCTGTGTACTTCTCCCTTTTAGCTCTGTTTTCACCTGGATGCAGATCTTGCACTGATGTATCAGAAGGCTTCTGCATCCACACCTGCACCGTGTTATGTGGGTGCTGCAACTGCTTATGGGGAAGGATTTTAATTCTACCCTCTGCCGCTCCTTCCCCTCCTTTCTTTATTAGGAGAAGAGCAGAAGGGAGAGAAAACAAAGAATTGACAGAGATGAATATGCTCTATGAATCAAAGTCTCTGTAAATTCTTCTGTGGGTTAGTTACCTTCCTAGCAAGAGTAAGAGACTTGTAGAAAATCTCCCTTGAACTGTTCTTTCCCATTCCTAGAAAAAGGCCAAGGAACTTGGACAAGAGCATTTTAAATGGTGTCTATCTAGCACTCCTTTGTTGCCTATTTTGCTACAGCTAATTAAAAGAGAAAAGCCTTTTAATATTTAAGCACCATTAACTCGGCTGAATTATTAAATGTCAATTTGCATTATGTGCATAAAAGAATCAATAAACAAAGAGAATAATACAATGGAGGTGGCTGGGGTTAGAGAGATGTCAGCTCCTCTTATCGGAACCAGGGGGAATTGCTTGCTTGTCTGCCAGTTTGTGGTTGTTAATTATTGGTACTCAGAAGGAAAAGAGCTGGGGACTTTCTTGGTCTCTGAACACCAAAGGCGCTGCAGGGATGTAAAAGATGCTGTCAAGATAAAACATTACTTGGCTTGATTTCCAGGGGTGTCATTCAGCCCCTGTTGCCTCAGTTTTGCTGACAATTTGCTGGCATTTGATTTCAGTGCCCTCTCCCTTCCTTTGGGGTGGAGTTTGGCCTTTGCATTGTGTGGCACTAAACTGGAATTAGCTATGGACTGATCCCTGGCTGTGCTTCAGGCTTCCTGCCCAAGATGGAAGAGCACAATAGCAGCATTTCCCCACCTAACAGCACTGCTTGGGGCATAAAAGCTTCAGTGTATTGCGAGGGCCTGCACTGGAACTCATTTGAGCATAAAGGCTTCTTTCCGCTGAGGGGCTGTATTACCAGCAGCCTCCCTTTGCCATCAGCAGCACCCCTGCCTCTAATCCTTGATCCTGCTGGGAGCAGATAGATACCCAGCAGAGGGGTACCAAGTCTCTGCCATCCCCTGGGTTCTTGACATCTCTGCCAGGTTTGCCAGTGAGTGGTTGTGCTGGAGTTATGCCAGCTGGGGTTGCCTGTCACCCACCAAGTGGCACGGAGCTGAAAGCAAATCTCATGCAGCCACTGTGCTTTGATCCCCTGGGAGGTGACTTTGCTGCAGGGGACCTGGGCTGCATATGGTTTGGGCACCGCTGTTCATAGTGCTTAGAGACTGCTACCCACCACTTTCAGTAGCAAAATTGGATTTTAGGTAGTTGAGTTAAGGGCAGCATTTGTGTTTCTAGCTCTTTCTAACTATGGTAAGAACAAAACACACTTTCAGTGAAATTTTTTTTGTCTCTTTCTTGGGGCTCTTACAACCCTCTCCTGTCTCATTCCCCCCTCTCTGCCCCTCCCTGTCCTCTGTTTCGCAATTGAAATAGCCTTTTGCTTTCTGTGGAAGATGGGTATAACAGTAGGTAAACATGGCCATTTGTTGAATCTTTCCTCTCCTGCTTGGAGTGAATGTTTGCACTGCCATCATGGCATGATTGCCCTCACATCCCCAGCTTACTCTGAGCCGGCTGGATGGGGCCCTGGAAGCAGCAAAGCTGTGACAGGTGAGGATTTAGCATTGATTCAGTGCCTGAATGTTTACTTAGCCTTGCAGATGGAATTTGTAGTCTGCACAGAGTTCTGTACCTCTGCAGAAACTCTCCTGACAGTGGTGGAACTGCTTTGGTTATGTACACAAGGAAGTCTTCAGGAGATTTGGGGCACCAGATAGTCATTGCCTTGCTTTGCTAGCGCCATGTCTGCACACCCACTCTCTGGGGTTAGCAGCCCTGAGTATACGATGTCCCCTTTGGCTCTGCATGTAAAGAGCCTCTCTTACAGCAACTCTTTTCTGCCAGTTCTTGTCCTGCCCACCAGCCTGCAGTTTCCACCTTGGCATTGGAGATTTTGGACCTTGGGGTTTAGCATTTTCAACAGCACCAGCTGGAGTTTCATAGAAATTCTCCAATTCTTACCTAGTTTCTCTTGGTGTGCTGTGATTACATACTGGTTTGTTTTTCATTCTGCTTCTTCTCTATTGCTTTTAGTACACCTGGAGCTTGAATTTGTTTCTCTTCCTGTGTTTCCAGGGTGGGTTTTACGTAGCAAGTGTATGTGACTTTGGTGGTTTCTCCACCAGCAAAGTCTGGAGCATTCCCCACATGTCCCACCAGTTGGGGAATTCAGTTTGAAACCACTACTTCTGCTTTTCTTTAATTTTCATGATTCAGGAACTGCAGCTGTCACCTGATTTCTTTTTCAGTTTTGATATGAACAGGAGTCTGTAGTTATTCATTGATTGGGGTTAATGCACCTTCCTTGCTAATCTAGTCAACAAATTATTAGCGAATTGACTTTTTTTCCCCACTTTTGAAGGAAAGAAGTGTCTCTGTTGTGCTTTCGTTTTATCTTCTATGTTAGATGGTCTAGCCATGAAACAACAGCTGAGTTTCAAAGAACGCTGGTTTAAAGATCTGTGCGCATGGACCTTTTTGTTGAAGAGTCACCAAAGAGGTTCAAAGTATAACAGGGGAAAGAAACCAGAAAAAGCAGTGCCAGTGGTGGCTTTGGGAATAAGCTGATCTTGAATTCTGGGAAAAGAGGAGAGGTAAAAACCTGTGACCATTCAAGCAAAGCCCATTTACCTGCAAAAGTTATTAGCAGCAGATCCTGGGGACACTGCCTGTTGGACTTTGCTGCCTGTGCTGGCAAGCTGCAGCATGGCTGTGAAAGGCAGTTTTCCTGGCTGAGTGGGGATATGCAGCTTCAGTGGGTCCTGCATGGTGTGATAAAGGAGCAGAAAAGGAGAGCAGAAGTGTGAGATACATGAAGAGCAGCTGAGCCAGCCTTGGCTCTCTGGTGAACTGGCTACTGTGCCCTGGTGACGGGCACAGTGAAAGCTGGTAGCATGAGGGCTAACAAAGGACAGAGGGTCTGCAAGCTTTCTGGATGCCTGTAGCTGTTAAGTCACCTTCAAATGGTGGTGGATGCATGGAGTAGCTGGAGATTGGTTCAGGAGACTGGAGACATGGTAGGTGTTTATGTAAGGAGGCAAGGGATCAAAACCTGCCAAGGAGCCTAGTGCTTGCTTGTCCTACCGGGGCTGCTCCTGCAGCACGTGGGTGGGATAAACAACTGTCTGTGCTGTACATGTCCAGTTGAGTAGTCTTTGTAGCCCTGTTTTCTTTGACTGGACTGTTTAATTTTTTTGTGTGTTTTACCAGCTGACAAACAGGTTGGCCTGTCAGGGGTCTCCAGAATAGAAGATGATTTCTTGCCCTAGCCGCTTGCCTCATTTTTGTTTCCCCCTAAAATGTTTAGGAGCTTTAAGTAGCAACCAGACAAGAAATGTGTTTTTGAGTGAGATGCTTTGACCACTCAGCTTGGCAGGATCACCTTGCCCAAGTGTGGTTCTGTCACTCCTTGGGTTTTGGAGCAAGATTTGAAGATATAGCTCAGGCTCTGTAGCTGGCACAGTGGGAAGTGGCCTGGGAAAGATGATAGTCTCTTTGATGACGGCTAAAAGACAGGCATGATTTTTTTCATTTCCCAGGCAAAGCTGGAATCTTCCAGGATAGTATTGGTGAGGTGCAGGCTCTGACTGCCACCATATCTGGAGCCCCTAAAGATTTGGAGACAACCTACCTCATGTTGGTGTCATTGAGTCATCAATAGAAATTCTGCTCAGGTATTAGAGTTAGGCAATAATGCAAGGTTTATGCCACCATAATGTTGTGTTTGTATAATAACTTGATTGTTATCAAACAAAGTCCATCGATTTTGCTCTGCTGCTTGACACTCTGCAGTTAGGTGGACCTATGTGAGAATATTTTGAGAACATCTGGGAAAGCTAGTGAGCCGCTGCAGACAGTGGAGTTGGGAATTGGGGGTGGGGGATCAGTGATGATCTGGTGACTGATACTTTAATAAAGCACATAATACTGCTTTAGTTATAAATTGAATGGTGGTCTTGGAAGCGCATGTTGTGAGTCACTGTGAGGTCTACCTGCTATTCATGACATCTCACATGATTTTGTTGCTGGCATTTTTCTAAAAGAAACAAAATTATAGAGATGCTTCAAGGAAGTGACACTGATTAAGCAAAAAGTTATTTTAAGACTGTGGAAATCATCTGGCTGAGCTTTGCAAAAGGAAACTCTGTTTCTGGAGATGTAATCAGCCAGAGATGTAAAGACAAAGTCTTGGTCTCTTCCAAGTAAAAAACAATCCCAAGTTTCATCCTCAGCAACTCTGTCATTTCTCTGTGCACTTCTCACTGAAAAATTGATTTTTTTCTTCTTGCTCAAGAATGCTATGAAGTGTTGTGTGGAGTTAAGACATGGTTGCTTTGTGTATCTTGGGAGCGGCTGTGTTTCTTTTATGAGTGGATTGATGTTTGTGTCTTAATCATGATCAGTCTACAAATACCAAAGGAGTCAGAGTCGTTTTGCGACTGAAATATAATGTGTTCCTTGCTGCAAATTTAGGCCAGGAGTACAGTAAGAAGAATTTATTTTTTTTTTAGTATATGCAGTTTGGGCTGCAGTGAGAACACTAGTGCATGGGAGCTGAAGAGCCTCCCTGGAGATCTGTCTTGTTTGGGATTGTAACCCTTAGTGTCAGCATGCAGGGAGGGCTTCCTGATGACTTTTGCTTTAGGACAGCCTTGCAGTAGCACAGAACTGCCCAGGCAGCACACCAGTTTGGAAGAGCTTGGGCAAGACAGTTCAAGGAGTGAGTGGGAGGAGACCCAGGACCCTGGATGTGCTTTGATCCTCACCTGTCCCTGGGGATTCTGAATTGCCTCCCTCTCTGCTAGAGGACTAGCCTCATCTTGTGTTAGAAGTTGGAGCATAGTCAGGCTGAACTGTACTGAGCACTTTCTGTGGGGAAAGCTCCCTGCAGGGACTCTGCTCCCTTTGCCATTGCACTGGGCAAAGAGACAGTGAGGGGTTGAAGTGAGGAGGATGAGGCCACTGAGCAAGCACCCAGGGAATGTGTTCTGAAAAGTGGTGATGGCAGGGGTTCCCTGGGCAGGCATTATAAAGACATCCAATGCCTGAGCTCGATTACACCCACCCACTGCCATCTTCTCTTCCTCTGCTATTGTGCTGGTCTTAACTGCAGACTGATGGGTACGGACAGTCTTTCTTCAGCCATTAATACAATATTGATCCACAACCCTGCTGACAGTGTTAATGGACACTGATTGTGTATTATTATTTCCATAATTGTCCTCAAGCTGGAGTAAATTCTCCTTTTCAAATGGTACATCGATATCATGCCCTGCATTGTGGGCTGGATCTGACCTGGTTAATTTGTTTTGTCTAAAGTTTCAGCAAAGCCTGTGGTCTTCATCCACAGTTAAGCAATCAATGAGACCAGCTGAATAGTGATGGAGCACACATCAAGGAAGTTGCTGCCCCTTCACAGAGCAACGTGTTTTGTTTGATGGTCAGGATGCTGTCCCTGCAGACCCTTCCCATCCTACTAGACTTTCCTAACTCCTGCTGAGTGTTGCTAGCGTGCCTCTTCCCTTTACATGTGTGCTGACTTCTCTTTGTGCTCTGCTGAGGGGAAATGACCCCTTCCTCTAAGGTCTCCAAGTTTTTATGCCCCTGCCGTTCAAGCAAATCTGTGCATCGCGTGAACAGACAGGATAAAACCCTAACTAAAGCAGTGACTTAAAGGCCTGAGATGCCTCCTGGGTGTTTTGCTGTGTATGGTCTGTAACTAATAGTGCTGCAAGGCAATTCCACACGTGGACATGCAGTTGCTGATTGTGGCTGTTCCACAAGGAATGCCAGATGTGGATTTCTTTAATGAAATGCTGATTCAACCCCACTGTGGTTCATAAATACCCCCTGTGTTTTTCCCTTTCATGGGAACTCCCTTCAGGATGCATCCCTTACATGCCACTTGCTCAGGATGGGAAGGGTGAGGGAGGGAGACAGGCAGGTTCTTTAGGGGTTTAAGCAGCAGATTAGCAGCTGATGCTCCACTCCTTCTTGCTCCAGTGTAACTAAGCAATGTGAGTCCAAGGAGCAGAAATGGGGAAGGACTTTACCTTCTTTGAGTAGTGTATGTGCAGAAGAGACTGAATTATATCTACACCAGATACATGGAAGATCATTGCTTGCCATGCAAAGCAGGGTGGTAGATTAAGCCTGAGGAAGAAGGAAAGCTCCAGGTGCAGCTTCCCTCTCCCCCCACCCTGCATGAGGGTGATAGCAGAGATGGATGGATTCAGTGCCCTGGTGTGTGTAGCTGTGAGTATTAGCTCAGCAGCTTTGGAGATGAATGCTCTTCATGCTTGAGGCCATCAGCAGGATATGTGCAGGTGGCAAAGGTAGTGGTGGGATAGAGTGAAAGAGTGATGGCTAATGTTAGCCTGCTGACAAGGTAGCAGTGAAGTGTGTTGATGCTGCGATGCAAGTGAGGGGGGCGGCTGCCCTTGTGGATGCTGACAGCAAACTAGGCAGTGTCACTTACCATTGTCTCCGTGAAGGAGCTGTCATCATTGCCACCATAGCGATGGGATCTCAGGTTAAAGAAGATAAATGGTTAGATATGTGAACCACAGATGACTCAGTCCACTCCAAAAGACCATTTTTCTCTCATTTTCTGCATTTTTGTATTAGCAACTTCTAAGCACCAAGCATCTCATAAACTTTCCAGATTATGGTAATAATAACATTGTGCAGTACACTGCACTGGGAATAAAGTTATTTTATCCATTTCAATTTCCTTTTGTTTTAATGTGTAAATATATCAAGCGAAAGCATAGTAGAATTTCTCAGTGCAGAGGCCAAATGCATTGCAAACCAACCATTTTCTGAGGAAGCACCTAATGCTGCATGTTCAGAATCTGATTTTTTTCCCTTCTAAAACATCTGACACTCAATATTTGGCGATCCTAGTTTCTCTGGAGGACTTTGTATTGGGAACCATCCCTAAGTTGATCTCATACCTGGAGGTGGAATAAAAGTAATGATGTATCTGTCCCTCAGAATTCTGGATAAAATATGGTGGGAAACTATCTGTCCCCTTTTCCCCCCCAGAGACCATCAGAGGTCTTCCTTGGATCTCTGCTTTGGGGTTTGATGGTCTGAGGAGAGGGATTCTGCCGCAGCAGGACTTAGTGGGGTGGTTGTCTCTGTGCAAGAGTTGTTCTTCATGGAGGACTGCTGAGAATGGCTGAGATTACTGCTTCAACTCCAGCACGTGGCCTCATGCTTCAGCCTTTCTTTTCGTTCCTAGGGGCCTTCTGTGAAACTGATACTCTGACAGGTATTGTCCTGCCATCCTGTTGTGCTGGCAATGTGCAAACTGTCTGCATGCTGAAATTCTCCAGGAGACTTGGGATGATGTCAAACAATAATGCATTCTTTCTGTTCAAGCACATTAAGAGTGCAATTAATCCTTACAGTCTCTCTACCATCTGTAACATGGCATGAGGTGACTTTCTCAGCCTTTGTGTGCTGTGGCAGGCTGAGCTTAGAACAGAGACCTTCCTGAGTTTCATCTTGTGATTTAATGCAGGCCTCAAAGCTGGGTTGGTTCATTGCTTAGCCCCCACCCCTTTGCTAATGTCAAGTTGTAACCAAACCAAAGGCAGAGTTCTCAGGCTCCTGTGCCATCTACCTTAGTGTTTTTCTGTCCATGACAACCTCAGGCTTTCTGAGTTCCCTTTTGGCTTCATGTGGGGTTTAAGACATGGAAAAATGGTGGATGTTGTGCTGAGGACCTGGTTCTATGATTGGCAGAGAGATGTTACAGCTTAAGCAGAGGGGATTCACTTAAAGTGATGGGCCTTTCCAGTGAACTTAGCTGACAGGTGTTAGCGATGATGACACAAGCAAGTTCAGACACCTATGAACAAAGCTAGATGTTCATACCCTTGCTTGTAAGCTGAGTATATCAAGAGAGAATCTGGGAGAAGAGGGCAAAATTGTGACCCAGGGCTTATTCTCAGGGTTGTTTTTTTGCTGTAGATTAGTGCCATGTAATGTTTTGTAGTGCCAAAAAAGGTTTCATTTAAATAATATTGTTCTCAAGCTCAGAGAGACACCAGCAAATTACCACAAGGCATTTTGGCACCAGAATAATTGCACAAGAGCCTGCTAATCCTATACCACTGTACTTAATGATTTTGCTTTGGAAATTCTCCATGTGGAAATGTCTTTGGAGAAGTAGTAGAAAAGGGTTACACATGAAAGGTGAAATAATGCAAATGGGATAGACAAAGGGAAAAGAGTAGACATTGACCTACCTTGTATACCTGTATGGGGTACAGCAGACCGACATTTAACTGGGAGCTAGAGCTGCAGATAAATATTCTGATTCTCCATGGGGTGTCTGGAAATTAGTTTTTGCAGCAAGGTCATGTTTGCAAAGGGAGAATAGAGCCACCAGCTGGCAAATGAAGTTCAAAGACTGTGAAGAGAGGTTACAAGAGCTTTGCTGCTGCAGGGTGCCAGGAACCCACTGAAATGCAGGCAGCACAGTTTGAGGATGGGGAGTAATGTGACATAGGATGGGAGGGGACAGAGTCTCTCTTTTAATCATAGAACAGGGATTCCTCAGCATTCCAGCCTGGGTATTAGCCCTGTAAGTGGTGCTCTGCAGTTTACATGAGGTTAAAGGTGTGACAGCAGATCTGCAGAAGGCTGATTTGAGGGCTGTAACAGCACAAGATACTGTCATTTGGATTAAAGTGTATTAGTAAAGGTTATAAAGGCTTCTGAATTCCTCCTCTGTGACTGTTGGCTTGACAAGCATTATTATAGTCTTTTCCTGATAAGTCACTAATTTACTTAATGTATTTACATATCAGTATGTATATTCATACATTATGGGTATACAAACACACAGATGTGTGTAAACACATACGTAGGTTTCCACTTTCTCTTGGGGTCAACAAGACTCTTCTGCCACCCAGGCAGGGAAAGGTCACTTGCCCATCTGCTCAGTTGTATCACTGAAGCCTTGACAGTTGGTTTCAGCATTTCATGGTGCTCGAGTGATGGCAGGCATCTTGGGAGGCCTGCAGTAGGGGAAGACAGGAGACCCCGAGGGATTTATATGTTTGTGCCATCATATTGTTCAAATACAGACGTTGCTTCTGTTAGTCAACAGTTTGTACAGTAACAGTGATTTTAACAAAGTGTCAAAAAAAAAGAGTAACTTACTGTGTGTGCAGTGCTGCTGCTTGGATGTTGGGTGGCTGTGGCAGGCTGTGAAGCCCCAGCAGCAAGAGCAACTTGTTGTCCACTAGCCCTGTGTCCATTCTCATGTCACTGCTGCTTGGTTAGTGCATGCTAGTGACACCAGTTTATAAACTTCCCTCAAAGGCAGATTTTCTCCACTGCCCAAGCCCAGCCTGCCCTAGGTCTGTACTGCTGGAGTATTACACCAGCAAAAATCTGATGGCTTCCCTTGCCCAGGTGATTGGCTTTAGAATATTTTGGTCACATCAAAAGAATGAAAATAATTTTTTTAAAAAGGAGTCTTTGAAGCTCAACTAACATTGAGGAAAAAGTGGATGCTTGGTTCAGCTTCAACAGGTTATGCAAAATTTGTTCATGTTTAAGAAGTGTTACTAAAACTTGTTGCTTTGAAACCTTTGATCATCTCCTCAGTGGTTTGTTCATTTGTGTTATATTTTACAAATAGGAGCTCGAGATGTGACTCCAGAGTTGCCTGGAAGCATTCTAGGGAAGTATCCCAGGGAACTGTCACTGAGACACTGACTCAGACATGTTTGTGGGTTTCTCTGTTCCTTGAAGTGCAACTGGAGTTTTCCCCTCGAACAAATGCAGGTGTCCTGTTGGGCTGTACAGTCACCTTCAATACATCTCAGCTGCTTCTGTGATCACACAAATGCTTTGGAGTAGGGAGCCAAAGGCTGTTTGCACAGGACTTCAGAGCTGAGGCTTTTTTCTTTATAAAATCCTGTTCTCCTAGAGCTTGTCTCTCCCTGCTGCTCATCAGGGCTGCAATGGAACATAGGTGCTTCTTGGGGTCATTGTGTTTTTTAACTTTGTTTTGGAAACTTTCTTTCTATGTATTTTCCATGGCACTGATCTTCAGTCATTTTCCTGGGAGTAACTGGTCTCTTTTTGGAGCCCTAGGTGTAGAGATCCCTAGAAATTATGGGTCCCCTGATCTTGCTGACGGTGTTCCCTCTGGCTTAAGGCTGAGATAGGCTGCTATTTAATATGGGAAAGACTTGTATTTCTTGCAGCATGTGCTATGCCTGTTCTAGGGATGTGTGCTAATCGCTGTACAGAGCTTCAAGGCCCTTTCTGACTCTGCTTGGTAGTTATGTCAGACCCCTGCAAGGTAAATCATAGTAATCAAGCTTATTTTTGACAGGCATAGAGCAGCTGCGATTTGACCAAGTCCCTGCAATAGCTGCTTATACATACTGCTGTCTGGGAGAGATGAGAGTAGCCTATTCTTAGTACTCAACCCATGCAGAAGGGTCCTCCAAAAATCTCTGTATTCTGTTTTTCAGTGCCTAGAGCTGCTCATCCCAACAAGACCAAAGGTTTTTAAATAAAGTTGATACCAGCTACCCAGTAAATGGGGAAAATTGCTTAATTTTCTATCTCCTAAGACCTTTGTGTCTCATTCCCAGCACTGTCTGGGTTCTTCTCCTCTGTGGCTTAAGAACTGGCTCTTCCACCCTGCTGTGGGAGAAGCCACCCTGGGCAGTGGGCACAAGGAGATCATAGAATCATAGAATCGGTTGGGTTGGAAAAGACCTCAGAGATCATCAAGTCCAACCCTTGGTCCAACTCCAGTCTGGTTACTAGATCATGGCACTAAGTGCCATGTCCAATCTCAGTTTAAAAACCTCCAGGGACGGTGAATCAACCACCTCCCTGGGCAGGCCATTCCAATGCCTGACCACTCTCTCTGTAAAGAATTTCTTTCTAATATCCAGCCTAAATTTCCCCTGGCAGAGCTTGAGCCCGTGCTCCCTTGTCCTATTGCTAACTGCCTGGGAGAAGAGACCAATCCCCACCTGGCTGTAACTTCCCTTCAGGTAGTTATAGAGAGTGATGAGGTCACCTCTAAGCCTCCTCTTCTCCAGACTAAACAACCCCAGCTCCCTCAGCCTCTCCCCATAGGTCTTGTGTTCCAGTCCCTTCACCAGTCTTGTTGCACTTCTCTGGACCTGCTCCAGAGATGGGATACTACTCATTTCCCTCTTTACTTCTTCTTTTCTCTCTGCAGCTCCTGCTCAGGCCCAGATCATCCATGCTGGGCAAGCATGCGTGGTAAAGGAAGACAACATCAGTGAACGTGTTTACACAATTCGGGAGGGGGACACACTGGTTCTGCAGTGTCTGGTCACAGGACACCCCCGGCCACAGGTAAATTTTCAATCTTAGCTGTCACCCAAACTCCCCATGGCACTTGTTTGTAGTCTCCACATAGAGCAAAATTGTGGGCAGCGGGGTGCCCAGCTTTCTCCTACATACTGGAGTCAGATCGGGATGACCCATCATGCAAGCACTTGTTTTTAAAGCTGTGAAGCATTTAGGGTTGCTTTTGTGGAAAACAGCCCACAAAGCTTTGCAGGAGCCTACAAAGACCTTCTAATGATTTTCAGTGAAGTCCCTCCAGAAACTGAAAGCCCAGACTGAATCCAATATACAATCCGCCCTCAAATCCTTAACGCTCTTACTACAAAGTAGGAACAGCGTAGAGAATAGATAAGGCTTTCCACATATCCTGGCCATAGGAATTGGTCCTTCATGGTCCATCAGTCTCTCACATGATGAGAGCCCAGGGGACCCTGCTTTGGAG
Organism: Pachyramphus minor; assembly: GCA_013397135.1. Lineage (NCBI taxonomy): Eukaryota > Metazoa > Chordata > Aves > Passeriformes > Tyrannidae > Pachyramphus > Pachyramphus minor. Next base: position 396,751 of record VYXB01001091.1, read on the forward strand.
AGTTTGTGAAGTTGTTTGTTGTGCACTTCACTGACCACAGTGCAGAGCCCACTTTTCATTGATTTATGGCCAGCAAGCAGAAGCGCACTCATACCCGTGGCACTGGACATATCCATGCTGTTGTCAAAGACACAGTTCAGTGCAGAAGTATGAAGCTGAGCTTGGCTAACTTGCAGTCCTTCCCTGGGGTGCCTAGAGGCTTGTATAGTCTCAAGCCCCATGCAGCCACCTCCCCACCCTTCCGATACTCAAGCAGGGCAGTTCAGTGTTAGGGTGGCTGAGGCCATAGAGCTACTGGACCAGAGTATAGGTCTGTAAGCTCTGAGACAGAGCTTGGTAGGAGTGGCAGCGTACTATGAGGCTAGATTTGCCAGAATACACTGAAGGGAGACACATATGATATGTGTGTATTCTTGACCCCCTTCCTCCTGTCAAAAATATTTGTGCTGAGAAGCCGTATGTCTGTACATACCAGTCAGTGCCTCTGTGGACTTGCTTTTGAGGAGCTATTTGGCGAAAAGACAATGACAAAGGCAAGGGAGCCAGCAGAATTTGAAATGGTTTATCCATCAAAAGCATATCCTGGAAACAATAAAAAGAAAATAATATGAGCCAAGCCAGCAAAAATGACCAGCCTAGGCTTGTGACTGTGATGGGCAAATGATACCGGTGTACGTCATAAACGAGGAAGATGGCAGGGCTATCCCTGCCTAAAGTTCTTGAATGTCTGGTAAGGTCGTGTCAGGTTGTAGGGATTTGAGCCTGAGTAGCCAGAGAGATTTCTGGAGCAGAACCTGTTGCAGATAGCATGCTAGTGCGCAACATAGTGGCTTGTCATTGCCTGGACATGCGTAGGGTACATGAAAATGTGAAACCAGGTGTGGCTGGGGAGACTGGAACCTGTGCATATAAAACATGGCAGGCCTCCTACCTCTGCCTTTCCTCCTCATGGATTGATTTCTTTCCCAGCTAAGCTCTTATGCTAACCTTTGTTTAATCTTCTCTTTCCCCTTCTATCACCCAGTCATTAAAGCATGAAAATGTGGCCAAAATACTTAAATGAGATTGCAATTGAAAAGATTAAAGAGCTGGCTGAATTGTCCTTGCAAACAGGAGACTCGGAGAGTCTGGGGGCCCTCAGACAATTTCATAAGCCTACAAAGGCTGAATAAATCCATGGTCATTAGCTCTGAAAATCTGCTCAGTCTGGTGCTCTGGGAGTGAGATGTAGACACCCCTGCTCTTTCTAGAGCACCAGCATCAATCAGGTGATGTCAGTGAGCTTTAGGCAAAGTCTGGCAGATTCGTCAAGGTATTTGGTACATTTGATCTATGGCCAATGCTGAATAAAAATCTGTCTTCTTTCTGCTGGCTGATCTTGCTGGATCTCAGTCCCAGAGTCTAGATGGGCATTGGTGTAGGAGACTGGCAGTCACCAGCCTTTAGAAGGGAGGCTGAAGATATAGGAAAGCAATGGGCTGGGAAAAGCCATCTCTCTTTTTCATTGTCTGCAGTGCACAAAACAAGGGGAAAGCTTGTACTGCCACTGTGAGGGTTGTACCTCATTCCAGACATAAGAATTACCGTTCAGTCTTTAGGATTGCTGTCCTCTTGCCACCATTCACCATGAAATATCATGCAGCTCCATTGTCCCTGCAAGCCATGATTTTAAGACATGTAACATAAGGACAAAAAAAAATTCAAAGATAGCTTGAAATCTGAAGGATTTTTTTCTTTTTTTTTTTTTCTTTTCTGTATCTTTAAAAACAGAAGAAAACCTTGTGTACTGCAAAAGGATGCCTTATAAAAATAAAATTCGTGGAGGTTCCCTGTGGGAAAGGGGCACAAGTCAGATAGCAACTGCATTTTCTCATTCTTCGAAAAGCAAAAAGCAGAAATAGCCTTGCTGTCCAGAAAAAGATGAGTGTGGACTGCAATGAAAGCTCTGTAGCTGTGAGCTGATGTCTGCTGCAGCGTCATGACCTATCAGCCAAGTGGGGTCCCAAGGCTGAATACCGATAGTCCTGTGTGGAATAAAACTGAGCAAGCTGCTGGGTTTACAGGACCAGAGCAGGAGCAGGAAATATGCACTGTGTGTCTGGGTGAACTGAGGGCTCGTCCTTGATTCTTGGACGTGGGGATTGGTGATGGATGAGAATCAGCAGCTGGCCTACTGAGACATAATGAGATCAGTAGTTGAGCTTTGATAAGTCTGGTGGTGCTGTAGGACCCATTCTTGAGAGGGCTAGGGAGGAGGGGGAAGAGCAGCAAAGGGAGCTCTGCTGTCCCTTGGGGTCTGCATTTTGTGACACTGATTTCATTTGTCTTGTTCTTCTCATGCAGGTGAGATGGACCAAAACTGCTGGCAGCGCGTCGGACAAATTCCAAGAGACGTCAGTGCTTAACGAGACCCTTCGGATTGAGAAGATCCAAAGGCTGCAGGGGGGCCGCTATTACTGTAAAGCAGAAAATGGGGTTGGGGTCCCTGCCATCAAGTCCATTCGAGTAGATGTGCAGTGTAAGTCGTTTAGCGGCAACCCAGACCTTCCCACAGTTCTACTGCATGTCTCTGCCTCGCTGCAGGGCCAGCGGGGAGCTGCATTGCCCTAGGACCACGTGCACCCAATTCGGGAGCAAAGGGACTGGTGTGGTGTCCCCAGGGTCCGTTTTCCCTAAGAGATTAGACCAATCCATGAAAAATATAGCTCTACCTGTCCTTGTAAGTCATTCTTATCTAGGTGCCATGATGTCTGTCATTGGCAGGATTCCCTAGCTGTTGCCTGGGATTTAGCCTCTGCTTTCTTTGTCTTCATTTTGAAGCTGGCAGTTCTTGAAGCAAACCAGTGCTTCTTGAAGTTGGTAGTGCCCCTGATGCTGGGAGAGTTTATGAAATCAGTGCCCCGCTCCCAGCCTTGCTCTCTCGGTAGCATGGTGGAAACAGTGTAGAAGACTCTGGGGTGCAACTGAGGAGAGTGAGCTGTGAAAGGGTGAATGTAAAGGTGACTCAGCATTTCTGTGGCTGGTCACAGTGCCCATCTTTCTTGTGTCCTGGAGATACAGTCAGTGGTTTTCCATCTTGGGCTCCAAGTTTTGAAGGTTTCTCTTAATGTTTATTCTCAGTATTATTGTTTATTCTTGGGTTGCTGTGGACAAAAGCGAAGGAAATTAAACTTATTCCATAACACCCATATGGGAGGAATCCAAGATTTAATGTCTAGGCAACTTGGAACACATTTGCTCTCTTGCAGAAGATTACTGTTCTGCTCATTGTCCTTAGCTATCCACTATTCCAATTTTCTCCAGCCCAAGTAATACCAAATCCCTCTCCTCACTTATATCTTCTGAGAAGCCCTAGCCAGCTAGAGGAGATGCTAAAAAGTTGTGAAGTCTGATAAAACAGCTGAAACTGTCCCAGAACTCATTCTAGCAAGACAGTCTTCTGTGCTGATGTGCTCTGTGATTATCTGTCATTGGAGCAACCTGCAGGCTTCAAAACCCCAGTGCGTACCTGGAGATACTTTTGCAGATATTTTTGCTGACAGCAACTGCTGCCTGACTGCTTCCTCTTAGTCCTGCTGTCCAGCCCTACTGTGATGTGACTGTCACAAACTGGGTCACAGACATGAGCATTCCTTAGCTTTTGGCAGGCTTATGATCCACAGTCGTATTGTATGGCCAGGAGAAGTTCTCATTTCTGTTCCTTCCTTGCCCTACCTTTTATTGGTGTGTGGGCACCATCCTACCTAGGCTGGGGAAATAGATTGCTTCAGCAGCAGCCACTGTGGGTAAGATGGTTATTTTTTCATTGACATTGCATCACTTTGTTTAGGGGAGTTCTGAGACTCGCCCTAGATGTGTTTGGCTTCTCTGCCCATTTCTTCTCCTGTGTGGGTGGAAGCATATGATAACTCTCCATTTCAAAGGGGACTTGCTTTTCTCAAGCCTCAGTGTGACACTTTGTCAGGGCCTGTGTCTCTAGAACAGGACTGCACCATGAATATCTTTATGCCCTGGGGGCACTCCCACAGTGCAGGCTGGAGCTAGAGTGATGTAGTGTCCCACGGTCCCTCATGCAGCTCTGACCTGTAGAACTATGGGGCTAATGGGGTGGCCAAGGGCTTTCTCATACTAACATCTACTCTGCAGATGGACTTGGTACTGCACCTCTGTTCTACTCACTTGGTTTTTAGGAAGGAGAGACTATTTTCTGCTAGTATTTGCAGTAGGTAAAGGGAACACATAGGAAAAGTCATATTTTTGTTGAATGCTCACCCAACCAACCTTCAGCTGAATGAACAAGAGTTTGAAAACAAACCCCTTCTTTCCCTGCATCCCATTTTGTAGTTAGAGGTAAGTAATTACCCTCATGTGTACCTTGGTGTCCTTGACAGCTACTGCTCGTCCTCAGTCATACTTTTAGTATTAGACAGCAAGGTTGTACAGAGAGCATTGTTGGTGCCAAGAGGATATTAAAGTAGAAACTCTAACCCTTGTAGCATGTCATTCCTTTGCCCCAAGTGAGCATCAGTGAGCCTTTAACGTATTGATTAGATACTGGCAGAGAGGCAGCTGCTGTTCAGAGTATTTCCATGTGGAGAGAGAGAAAGTTAAGGAAAAGAAAGAATGAATGTTTACAAGCTCTTACTGTGCATGAAACATCCCATGTGGTCATCTCCATGAGCAGCCTTGGGCCAAATTTATCATTTGTGCAGCTCACTGACATCAGTGGTGTTACTTGTACATCAAGGACATACATATCATTGTAGGCTTTATTTTAGCTTTTCTCAGGAGGGCTAGACTAGAGCTGACTGCTACAAAAGAAGGCTGAAAGATTTGAGGGAAGAAAGCTTTAGGAATGAAAAGAAAAATGTTGTTTTCTGTGTGGGGAGTATCTGGGAGCCAAGAGACCTGAATGGAGAGCGTCTGCTTTGGTTAGAAAGGGAAGTGATTCACCATACATTCTGCTGAGAAATGGAGTCTTAGAAGGATGGTTGCTACAGAGTCACTCATGTAAACTTTGAACAAATAAAGCATGATTAAGGACAAAGAAGAAGGAAAAGAGGAGAATCTGTGCCCAGGGTCCTGGTCCAAAAGAATTTGATGTAAATTTCAGTCACCCTATGGCCACATGAAGACAGCACTGTATGGAGAGGAGTCTTTTTTTTTTTCCACTTGTGTATGTTTTTCTTCAGCCTTGAGTGTTTTTTGTTTGGATTTTTTGTTTTGTTTTGATTTTTTCCCCTGAGATATTTTTTTGTGTCTTGTCATTGTTCCATTAATGGCTCTACTCATATCTCTGAGCTATGGTCAAGCAGACAAATTTCAGGTCCCATTACAATTGCTGTCTGCCAAGCATACAGCTCATTAAAATATGCAAATGCACAAGTTGACACTTGTGATTCAGCAGAGAACATACGTTGTTTGGATGACTTGTTAACAGAAACTCATCCTTGCTTCCCTCTTTCTTTCTACAAGTCAGATCTCCAAACTTGCAAATCTGTAAAATAAAATGTAATGAAAATTAGGTGACATAGAAGGGCAGGAGGCAATGAGTGTGTTAACATGAGCAGAAGACTGTGCTGGCAGAACATACCTCAGTTTCCTCAGCTGGAGACATACCTCAGTTTCCTCAAAGCTGAAGATGAGGTCATAAGGCTCCTGAAAATGTAGAATTACATCAGCTGAGCTCAAAAGATGCCTTATAAGACATACATGAGTGCACAGGGACAGATTTCCGTTTTAGAGGGTCAATTCTTGTCAAGCGGGATTTTTATGTTTTACCTCAATCAGTCTCAAAGTGGTTCTGGGAGGAGAAAGATCCACCTCCTCTGAGGTTTCTCCCATGCTACCTTGATGTTCAAACGTTGATACCTGGTTCAACTTCCAAGAAAATGATCCCTTTTTAGCAGGTGGGCAACCCTAGGGGAGCAGTGTGCTCTGCGTGGATGGAGAAAATACTCTCCCTGCGGGGCTGTTGCTTGTGTCCTTGCAAGTGAAGTCACTGATAACCATTGATTCAGTCATGATGGCTGCATGTCTGGTAGAGGTATGGTGAGGGAATTGTAAGGAGCGTCTTCTGTAAGGGGAGAAAACAAAAGTTTAGGGATGGTTAATGGAGTTGAAGTGAGTAAAATTTGCTGAAGAGGGGTAGTCAGTACAGATTTTGAAGAAAATGCAGAATATATTTAATAGGGAGATAAATTATACATTCCTATTACAGTGTTTTGCATCTCATATTCGCATGACTCCCCAAAAGGCTTGCTCCTGTCTAGATGATTCTCCATCTCAGTTCCTTGGTCTTGTCCTCTCACTCCTTTACTTGAAGGTTTGTCTTGTCCTTTGTACGGACATCTCACAGCTGTGGTCTTAGTCCCATGATTCATGATTTCAGGAGGGATCTGGGAGCTGAAAAGTGGAGAAATGATGATGGAGCACAGTTTCCTGGAATCCCTCTGACCTCTCACTGAAGTAGAGAGTGGTGATTTTGAGGGAGGGAGCAGAGGTGTGCCATTGTACAAGGTGAGGCAGTCCACTGCTCTGAGAGGCATGTGGCAGGCAGCTGGTTTGAGAACTGCATGGGGATCTGCAAATCAGAGATTGCTTTCTATTCTCTGAAGGTTGTATGGTGAGCGGGACTATCTTGGTTTCTCCTGTCTGTTCCCTTTAGATATTGGTTGTATTACTTGCCTTCAGATCAGTTCTTAAGTCAGCTGTTGTCAGCAGCCAAATGTGTGGGACCTTTCCCTCTGCTCTGTGGTGCCTGGAGCATCATATGCTCTGCAGGCTGTACATGCAGACTAAGCTTTGCTAACAACTGCTGCGACCCTCCCTACCTTCCTTCCAGATCTAGATGAACCTGTTCTCACCGTTCACCAGACCATCAGCGATGTACGTGGCAGCTTCTACCAAGAGAAGACTGTCTTCCTCCGCTGCACTGTCAACTCCAACCCACCAGCTCGCTTCATCTGGAAACGTGGAGCTGAGACTCTTTCTCACAGTCAGGACAATGGCGTGGACATCTATGAACCCCTCTACACACAGGTAAAAGCAAGCAAACCTCTGCCGACTTATGTTGAGTATCTTGCTGATGCAGGGTACTGTAGTAGATTGTGCTTCCTTCCCTGTATGGATTATGATGTTGAGGAGAGAGTGTGTAGCGCTGCAAGGAGCACTGTCTCCAGAAGAGCTGGTAGAGCCTTCTGCATGCAGGTTCCCAGAGTACAGGAAGAACAGAGCAGCAGGAGGCAGTGTGACAGCCTAGAATTACCTTCCTCTGTTTGTCACTGTCCCCAAGAGCAGGTCACAGCTCCCGTAATAAGTTTATGTGGCTGTTGGATAGCTGAGACTAAAATCCAAGCAAACAATTCCAAGATCGGGTTTCCTCTATCTCCCATTGCTAATTTTTTTTTTCATAATTGAATGCCCAAGCCCTCTATGCAAGGGGAAGTGCTTCCTGTTTAGCAGTATGAGCGAATGGCAGGCATTGCTGTGGGATCCATGAGCTTTTCCTAATGACCACAAGTAGTGGGGAGCACAGATGCCTGGGCACTTCCTGACTGTTTTGCAGTGTCAAGGAGTCCACATCCTTTCTGCTTGTCCTGCTTACCTGTGCTGGACTTGCCTTGCACAACCATGTTCCCTCTATGAATACCACTTCCTTCACAGTAATTAGCCTGCCAATGCAGTGGGAGACCAAAGGGAATTTTTCTCTTGCCAAGGCACTCTGGGCATGTTGTCCTAAGCTGAGCTCAGGTTCTGAATGTCCTTCAGATGCTAATCAGTCCCAGTATTTCCAGCAAGGCTGCTAGGCAGCACAAGGCAGTGATGGGTGAGAAGGGAGGGCTGGAAGCAAGGGCTGGAAGGGCAGCTCCCCTGGGCACCTGTTTCATCCCAAGCACCTTCCTGCACTCCCAAAGCTGGGCCCTGAGCACATTCTGCCCAAGTTTGATTTCTGAGCAATGCCCCAGGCAACCTTTAAGTTAATGTAGTTGTGTTCATATTTTATTGAAACACACCATCTCTGTAGGTCATGGAAATGGGCAGCCAAATGGAAACATTCAGAGGAATGAGGAGGGAGGAGAGAGCTGCAGGTTAGCAGCAGATTTGCAGAAATTCTGTAAGTCAGCACTGTTGTTTGGCCCTGAAGACAGCTTTGCCTGTGCACTCTGTGGCTCCCAAGTAGGACATCCCTGGCCTTAGAGGAAGCCACCATGGGCTCTCCAGCTTTCACTAAGCTCAGTGTAATTAATGGGAGACATTGCTTAATGAGAGGTGTCTTATGACTTGGAATATTTTCTTCAGCTAAATAAGGCATGTGGCAGAAATTCACCATGTTTCAGCATTAATATGTAAAGGACCTATCATCCTGCAGCTCCTGTCAGGCATGTTCCCAACATGATGGGTCAGTCCCAGCTCTGAGAAGAGAGTGTTAGGACTGCTGTGCTCATAGAGGCATGCCCTTATGCTCTTCTTCTTAGCATGAGTATAAGCCTATATGTTTGGTTTGATAAGAGTTGAAGTTAACAAAAACACACCCCTGCAACACTGTTGGGAGGGGAAAACCTTGCTGGAGCTCAAATGCACTATGTTTAACAAAGCACCCTTCACTGGGGTTTGCAGTATTGTCTTAGAGATGAACTGGTACCAGTGTCAGGTTTGAATAGGCTTTTACAATAGAAAGAAGTTGAAGACTTTATACACATTTACCCAACATTTACTAATCAATAAACAGGATACAAATGACCCTGTAAGTAAGTAGATTTCATGCACAGTGTTAATGCCATAATTTGTGTGGCACAACAATCCTCAGGGGACAGGACTCTCCTAGGGTTATTGGTGTCCCAGGTATTTATCCTCCTAATTTATTCAGTTCATGTCCTTGTTCTCTGCATATTAGCATGCCTGAGCTCATTGTCCAGTCCCCCAAGGTTGTCCTTAGGAGGATTTGTCATGCTGACACCCTCTCACATTTGCAGGCAGTTATGGAATGGTTTCTCCAAAAGAGATTTAGACAAACACAAGGAGAAAATAGCGACAAGATGTCGGGGGAAGACATATGAGTTGCATGGTGTGCAAACCATAGGATGCATCTCAGAGCTTTCTGCATTCCATAAATAAAAATCTATAGAACACATCTATTATTAATTTAACAACTTGATTCTGTTTCTATAACAAGCCAGTAACTAATGGAGTGCCAGGCAGTGATTTTGTTTGTTTGTTACCTTACTATGAGAAAAGGCTATCAAAGTCTGTGCAGCCACTCTGGATTTATATCCACATAAATGAGATTAGAATCTGGAGAAGAAGGACCGGAAAGTTTTGAGAATTCTTTGAGTATTTCTCTGAATTATCTTCTTTCCTTCTATGCTGCAAATTTCCACAGCATAACTGTTGAACTTGTCATATTTAGGCCAGCATTAATGCCTCAATCTGCTCTAATTTACTTTGGTTTGGCAATTTTGAGTCCCCAGTGACTTTCCTTGGGTTCCTACTGACACCTCGGAGTGAGATCCCAGGATCTGTTCTGAGACATTTAAGGTTTGTCATGTTCTGCAAGATGATTCTGGCAGCAGTTAATGAGAAATTATGCCCAGACCTGTTTGGCAGTACCTTCAGATCAAATGTCAGTCAGTTGCTGGGTGTTTTGAGAAATCCCTGCAGTGAAATTACCACGGCAAACATTTTGTGTCTCCTTTATATAAAGCTGGAGGGGCTTGGAATCTGCTCAGTTCCCTGAGGTTTTGATGGGACCTGCTGGTAATCTGTAAACTTTGGGACAGGTTATGGACTTGCAATGATGATCTGTGCTTTGTACACCTGTGTCTTTCCCCCCACCCCATTTTTCCCAAATCCCAGGGTGAAACCAAAGTCCTGAAGCTGAAAAACCTACGACCTCAGGATTATGCCAGCTACACATGCCAGGTGTCTGTCCGCAATGTCTGCAGCATCCCTGACAAATCCATCACCTTCCAGCTCACAAACACCACAGGTAAGAGGGGACATGAAGGGTCCCTGCCACCCTCCAACCCCTTACTTGCTCAACAACCATTACTCCTCCAGGAGGGTAGCACAGAACCTTGTCCAGGGTGTGCAGCATATCACCCTCATGTATGTGTCTGCTAGGATTACAGAGCCTTCACATGGCAGTCTTGTGGCCAGGGATGCTCTAATTTCTTGTAGCACTTCATATGCCTTGGCCAGGCCTGCCATGAGATCATTAAAGGAGACTACGTGTAGGTGTTGAGGCACTATGTAGTTTTTAGTTCAGGCACTGTTTTATTTATTTATAATTCTGAGTGACTTTAAAAATAGATTCGATACATCTCGAGCTGGGCAGTGCTGCAGTTCTTACAAATAATTCATCCATGTGTGACTCTGGCCTGGTTTGCCAGGCTGTGCTCTCAGCACATCCCAGCTAACAGGCTCCACTGGTGCCCGTGTTTGTAGAAGGCATACCTCTCCAGTGCCTTCCCAATAAAGAGATTTTACACTCATATTCATGTTGGCCATACTTGAGGGCACCTCCAGTTTTCAGCAGATTCAGTTTGGTGCCTCTTGCTTGACCTGCAGTAACCGATACTGACAAGGACCTGATTGCAACCTGTCCATTACAAACCAGAACAAACCAAACCGAACAAAACCACACACACAAAAAAAATCCCCACCTGCAAAGCCTCCCCATGTGTTGAATATTTTCAAATAGTAAGTAAATATCAGGAATTTGCTTCCAACCCTGAGGTATTCCATGATCAGAAAGAAAGGCATTGTAGTGGTTTGAATTATTCACCTCTCTAATGTAACACAAAGCAGTTTGCATCCCTTGTGTCATCTTTGTGCAGCGGAAACAGAACTTTTTTTGATGTTGCTAACTGTTGACAGGATATTGTTGATACTGTTTCAATTATGTTTATTGATGTAACTTGAGCTCAAGGTGTTGAACAATAGTTGCCTCATTTTAGGTAGGAAGAAGAAAAATAATGAGCTTAAGACAGTGAATTACAGCTAATGTCAGAAAAAAGTATTCTCTGTGTAGTAAGATCTCTGAACATATCTAGAGCAACCCACCCTATTACCTGAATTTCTCTCAGGATGAGACTGTAGCAAATGTTGAAATATTCTCTTTAAAAACTTATCTTCTGCTCATGATGAAGAAAGGGATCTTATACACCTCTTCTTCCCTGTGTGTCTTTACCTTTGAAGCATCAGAAGATCAAATTTCTCTTCATGTCCACTCCCCCTGCCAGCCCAAGCACAGGGAAACTACCCTTAATTTCAATCCAGCTCCTTTACTAAATGAATGGGGAAAATGTATTTTAAGGTTGTAGCCCCAATCAGAAGTCCGTGATATGTCTGAATTTACACCAGGTTCTTAAGTACTTACCTAAGCTCTGAACCTGGACCATGTAGTACATATATCTAGTACTTTTTTTCCCGTTCCTTAATTATAGATGCATATTTATACATAGTTACAGTGGAGCCTGGCACTACAAGCTCAAAGGGGCCATGGAAAATGTGTTCGTAGCAAATTGTATTAAAAGTTGGCAGTGAAAATGAAGCTGGCATTGCAGTGTGAGCAGGATTTGCTTTAAATACCACATGTGTATTTAATTTGAAATATTATCTGGGTTACTTGCTGTGTAAGTGGTATTGTGCATAGATGAGGAAATATTTAAAGGAAATTCTTCAGTTCTCTCCTTTTTTGCCTAGGTCTTTTCTGTCCCTCTTGTGTTTGTGCTTTCACAGGTTCTCTAGCCTTGGCTGTGCCCAGAATCCTGAGCAGCTTCACTCAGGATGCTTTTGCCTTTGCAACTGAGAAGGGCCCAAAAGGTGCTCAGATGCTTGGAAACCCATATCTTAAATATTTATAGTCTGAGCACTACAGACCTTGAGGGGAATTGGTGGGTCAGGTCATGTCGGGCCAAGGGAATCTTCTCAGTTCATTTGCTGTTCCTCAGCTGCTCCTTAGTTCCTCACGAAATTTTGTCTGTGCCTTTGGGCAGATTATAGTCTCCAGTAAGGAGATGTGCTTCTCCCAAGCTCTGTGCGAGCAGCTTGGCCCTTGCAGAAGGGGTTGGGTTCTTTGTCTGCAACCCTAATGGGAAGGAGTTTTTTCTGCTCCTCCTCTGTTCCGCTGCTGTTGCATGGTTCCAAGCAGCAAGTTGGGTCTGCAGGGCCACAGGACCAGCTCAGCACCAGGCTGTCATCACCTGCTCCAACAGGGTCAACCTGATGTTTTCCCCTTCCTCAATTTCTGCAAAATTAAGCAGCCCAGCTGGTTAATTCTCCTGCACTTTTACTGCAGCAAATTGGACTTCAAAGGGAATTGAAAGCGATTCTTTGTTTTTAATGGTCCCCTCGCTGCTCCGCAGACTCCGCCAGCAGGTTTTCTGAGCCAAGAACGAAAGGAATTGCCACAGGTTACAAATAAATGAGATTCATCTCCTGCATAACAATGTCTGCAGTCTGTTAACCTCTGTCTGCTGACAGGAGTGGGAGTGGAGAGTGGGGATCCACACAGGCTACCACAGCCAGGGCTCCATTTTGAGGTATGTCATGGGAGCTTGCTGCCTGGAGCTGTGCAGGTAGCAGATTTGCAGTTTCCTTACCTCATTCTTGCATGTACACACAACCTGTCCTGATGCAATGCTTGCACCAGCATGTCACATTTTTTCTATGTTGCCTTGCCTGGAGCTGGGCAAGATGAGTGTGGGTCAGATATGTGCATATCAAATGCTGCAAGAACCCTAAATCTTAACCAGAACATGCAGGACCTCTGGTTTATGCTTCCCAATTCTGACACCTTCTCTCTGGATAGAGGCTGTTGTCAGCCTTTCTCTGTCTCTGACGGGTATGGACTGCATCTGTCAGTTTGTCCATGCCCTGTGAATCTGAGACTAGTCCAATGTCAGAAGGCAGAAACATCTATTTAGTGTCAGCTGCACTCAGTTAGTGACAAGAATGTGTCCTACTCAACCATGGTATTGAGTTATAGAGTTTCTGGGCTTCTTAGTAGCTCATGAAACCATCTTGGTGAGTATGTACAAATCCTTCCTTTGCCATTTAGTATGCAATAACTCTTGCACATTATTTACAAGACTACAACAAAGAGAGCTGCCAAAGGCTGTGCCTTCCCAAAATTCAAGGACTCCAACCACTGGCCTCAAAATGGCCAGTGCAGGTGACAGAGGAGCCATCTTCTTCCTTAGGCACAACTGGCCACCTCTGGCAAAAACAGCATGTGCTGTGGCCAGGGAGGATGTTATATTCAGTGCACCAAAGCAATATTCCAGCACAACAGCAGTTGCTCTACTAAATTACGGCACTGGTGCTGAGGAGAGAGCAGTCCTCCTCGCCTTGTTTGTATGGGCTGTAATTCAGGGATCCAACACAAATCCAGCACAGCTCATTAACACAGGGTCCAGGGAGAGAGGAGGCAGAAATAATGATGCTGTTAAATCAGGCTTCATGAATATGGAACAATATCTTATTTTGCATTATTATGGCTGTTACTTAAAACATGCTCCCTGCCTTTGTGCTGGGGACTGATACTTTCTCAACTCTGTCTGGATGGAGCCAGTGGTGGTGCTGACAGAGGCTTTGAAAGGCTTTTTATGGAATAAAATAGAGAATACAAAGGGAGGCATTTTGGATCAGTTCCTGGAGGGGGCTGTAGTGAGAAGGGTGCAGAAATAAACTAAAAATCAAGTACTAGGGTATTCAAAGGAGAGGGCGTCTAGACATTTTGAATGAGTTTCAGTTCAGTTGTACATGGAAGAGTGTGATTGTGATAGCCCCCAGGTGTATAGAAAAGTGTATTAGACACCTGAGGATGTGAAGGAGGTTAAGAGCAGGTGTAGAGTTGCTGTTCATGGTCTGTTACTGTGCAGGCAGGTCCTGGTCCTCCATATCAGGCTCTGAACTGCAAGGACTAGCTGCTTGTCAAAGGCTTTGCCTCTCAAAGATGTCTAGTTGGGTGTGAGAGATGGAGAGGAATATTGTATGATAGCTGACATCCTTTTTTCAGTGATAGACCTTCTCAAAAACTCCCTTCTTGGGCTAGAAACCCTGTTTGTGAGGAGTAATTCAAGCTGTCCTTGAATACAACCAGTGGTTGGGTTCAAGCAGGCTCCTCTGAGTGTATCCTTTCTTCTTCACCTCTCCATCAAGTCTGCAATGGCTTTCCATTGCCTTTATGCCTAACTGCAGCTGTTTGCACCAGGAGTCAGGAAGCTTTTAGCCTTGGGTTTTCCACTGCGAAATTTTGTCTGTGCAAAGGCTTCATTGGGACCTGCAACCTAAGCCCTAGAGAACCTGCACTGAGCACTGATAAAATGTCGTACCTAGTTTGTGCTCCAGTCCTAAGCACTAATGGTGAGTGGTTTAAATATGACCTCCGTTCTGAGATGGTTCCTCCCTGCACTGTTTCTTAGCCATAAGAGACTAGAGCATTCTAACTGAAAGACATGGTAAGGATCATGCTTTAGATTCACAAGCACCTTGTATTTGTAATGGGTTCATTGATCCCTCCAGCTCTCCCTACTCAAACCAGCCATCATCAAGAATAAATCCTAGAAAGTACAAAGCTGTGTAAGGGCAAATGAATGGGTCTTTTTCAAGCTCAGAAGTGTCCCTCTTTGTATATTTCCAGCCCCACCTGCTTTAAAGCTATCTGTCAATGAGACACTGGTGGTCAACCCTGGTGACAACGTCACTATGCAGTGTTCTCTGATGGGTGGTGACCCACAGCCAGAAGTCGTTTGGTCTCACTCTCCTGGCCCAATGCCTCCCAATAGCCTTGTGCAAGGTGGCAACCTCACGATCTGGAGGATCCGTGTGGAGGACTCCGGCTACTACAATTGCACGGCCATCAACAATGTGGGGAACCCGGCAAAGAAGATAGTGAACCTGCTGGTGCGGTGTAAGTTGCTGTTTTTCTCAGAGCATGGGTTTTCAGGGTGGAGGGGCTAGATTTGCATTTCTCCTGGCTGTTCTTGTATGGCTGAGGGTGAATGTGATATTTAGCAGCAATTAGTATTCTGGAGAAGTGCCTGTACAAATTTCTCTACTCCCAGACCAACAGCTGTGCAAACACTTCTTGCAGCCTCATCCCAGGCTGTACCACTATCCTGGGCTGGAGAATGATCCCAGACTGCCAGGTGTGAGGCCCTGGGGACATTTGGTGGGAAAGTAAGTGGGAGAGGTCTTCGGGCAGATTTTGCTTTCCTGAGGAGCAAAGAACTGCTGTCCTGTCCCATGCAAGGCACCTTACTGTCCCTAACCGGTTTTTCACTTCTGTTTATCTCAGCCATGAAGAATGCCACATTCCAAATCACTCCTGATGTGATCAAGGAGAGTGAGACTATCCAGTTAGGGCAGGACTTGAAGCTCTCATGCCATGTAGATGCTGTTCCCCAGGAGAAGGTTGTCTATTCCTGGTACAAGAACGGGAAACCAGCCAGGTTCTCAGACCGGTTGCTCATCACCCGGAATGACCCTGAGCTCCCACCTGTGACGTGCAGCTTGGAGATTATTGACCTGCGATTCAGTGACTATGGTACCTACCTGTGCGTGGCTACCTTCCAGGGAGCACCCATTCCTGACCTCAGTGTGGAGGTGAACATCTCCTCAGAGACAGGTGAGTCTCCCTGTGGCAGATGAGGACCTCAGAGGAGTGTTTGGCATCACTAGCTCCCCCCCACCCCCATGCCTCTGGTTTTTTTGAAGGACCTCACATGAGTGTCTTGAATGCCAGTGGGGAAAAGTCTCACGTCCTCAGGAAAGCACTTGGCTGAGATTGGAGATGGACAATAATTACAGCTTCTCTGTCAGATGTGTTATGCGTCAAGCAGATCTTCCTTTATGTTTCCTCCCTGTGAAAAGTCCAAAGTACGCTCCAGTCAAAGCTACAGAGACAGGTTTGGAGTGTGATTGTTCAAAGAAACCTCCACATTGGGAAGGAAGGAAGAAGAGGTGGTATTTCATGAAATTTCAAGTGTCCCTTTGTTTAGAAGGGAGTAAAAGAGAAAGAAAGCTGCTGTTTCCTCTCTTTGGCATTGCTTATGAGGAGTATACCTTTTTTCATGGCTGTATCCAGGATATTGGTGTCATCTGCCATAGATGAAGATTTTTAATGTTTTAATGTTTACAGGATTGCAACTGCAGTCTGTCTTGGGCACTCTATAGGAGTAAAAGTGTTAGAAATGCCTCCCCCCTTAAAATCAGGGTCAAAGCTTCACCCCATGGCTTGGTGAGGACAGGACCAATATGTAAGTGGTTGTCAGTCACTTTGGGGACTGACAGAGCTATCTTTCTGTTTCTGGGGAAGTAGTGGGTCCAGCTGTGCTCTCCGTTACATCCATGTTATAGTGCTGGCTTTCCAGGACTGAGAGGGTACAGCGCAAAGCAGCACTGCATTATTAATCTGTTGAGGACTCATCAGGGGAGACAGCTACCCACAAATTTTGACCTGAACCTTCACAGAAAGTTTCTTCTCAGTCCTACCTGTGCTGGACCCAGAGGCCAGGCTGATCCCAGTCTTGGTTCTGGACATGTCTGATTTCAGCTCTCCAACAAAAAGTGCTGCAACTGCTTTTGATGCTTTGGAAAGCCGTTGTCTCCCATCAGAAATACTGGGGCCAGCCTGTTCCCAATGGGATTGCATCCAATGCTCATTAGCAGGGTGGAAAATGAGTCCTGCCCATGTCTTGGACCCACTAAAAAGTGAGGGATGGGGCTTCTATTCTGTGGGCAGCTGTGGAAGGTAGGACCCACTCCATGCCAGCTGACATTAACCTTGTCATACCAACAGGGAACAAAATCAGGGGAACTCCCCAATCCTGGTGCAAAACTGTCACTCGTGACCTTGTGTGGCTGCTACCTCCAGGAGCAATCCTTTTTGCCCAAGATCACTAGATGGCAGAGTGCAGTTGTCTTTAAGACTGCAAGGGTAGGATGTTGTAAAGGGCTGGGAGACCCTGAATGACCCCACTGCGAGGCTGGGCAGTGTCAGTCAGTGTAGATGTTGGTCTAAGCACCAGCCAGTTGCTGCTTTAAATGTGGTGTCTGCAGTGGCAGGTTGCCCTATGCCTGTCTGGAGGGGGGTGACTCCCATATGCTTGTGTGGATGCTGCCAATGAGGAAGGGTGGGAGGGTAGCCTGGGGTATTTTGAAACCTCTCTTTGGTAGCCTGGGCCAGCAAGACTGCCATGTGTCCAAGGAATGAAAACAACCATCCCTTCTGGAACAACCCTCCATGCAGCAGCCAAGGCTGTCCAACATGCAGCATCCCCACGAACAGCAATGAGCCACCTCCAACATGTGATTCCCATATAAACCCCCAGGTTTTTGCACCACCACGGGTTTAGAGCAGTAGGGTGGCAGCAGTTGCTCCATGTTTCCCCACTGAGCAAAGCCTGAGCTCGCCAAGGTGGCTGCCTCCACTGAGCAGCTCCAAGGAGATAACTCTAATTAAAAAAAAAATCTTCAAATGTAATTTACAACTTTTCCTGTGGAGAAAATTGCAGCTCACCAGGTGAGCAGCAGCCGACAGCGTTGGCACTGAAAGTGCTGTCGTACCTTCGTGCTGTGCAGGACAGGGTGTGATGAGATTCCTCTGCCCACAGGAGACCTGTAAATTGAAACTGTGGCCTCTCTGTTGCATAGGGAGGTCACTGCAGAAGAAGATTAGGCTGGATCCATCCTAAATTTGTTCATAGAGAGCTCCAGGCTGTAACATGTCCAATTATCATAGCACATTCTCCTTTGCTGGAGCTGAATTGAGCTAATGGTGGTCAGACCAGCTTGTTACAGCTTCTGTAGTCCCACATTCCGATTTAAAAGGAAACAAAGTATATGGCCTTTGCAGTTATGGAAGTGTCAATCCAAGTGTTGCCGCTGTCAGCAGGAAGGGCTGAAAAAGGAGCTTTCAGAGAATGACTGTGGCCATATTTACCTCAGCTGAACTGTTAACTCTAAAACCTAACACAAATAAATTGTCAATATTATGTGGGTTTTAGCACAAACATCCCCTTCCTGGGTTCTTGGTGATGTTAGGAATGTGAATAGCAAACCTCTTCCCACTGACATCTCTGCATTCTTTAGCTGGAGTCATTGGGTTTCTTTTGAGCTTTGTTTATCAACAAAGTTTTGTTTGTCAGTTGATAACCAGGTGAGCTCTTCCCAGCCTGGAAGGGATGGGAGGAGTGATCTTTGCTGGGACTTTTCTGTCACTCAAATGAGCCAGGGATTCATTGGTATGGAGATTCAAAGTGCTTTCACCAATGTGAAATAAACAAAGAGACCTAACAGAGCTGACTCCTTGCTGTAGTTTAGGAACAAACAGGTATCATGGACCTCCTAGAGACACAATCTACAAGCACTAATTCTTTAAATCTTGATTTTGGTCTGACCTGGATAAGGGTGCTAGATACCTTGGGAGATACGACTTTTATTTCTTGACCAAAAGACTTTCCTTGGGAAATTCACTGACCAGAAATTGAGAAATGGATCAAAGAAGCTTTTACCTTTGGGTTCCTTGACACTATCCCTGCTGCTGGATAGCATTTTGCAGATGTCTGGCAGGATGGGAGTGTGGAGTCTGCCCAAATACATGTGACACTTGCCATTGATATTGGGATACAATGTTGGAGAAGCTGGGATCTTCCTTAGTACACTGCAGCTCCAGACCCTGTAGGATAATTCTCATAGGGCAATGTGCTTGTAGAGGGGTTACAGTGTGTCAAGTGGAAACTTTTGGAGTCCAAGGCTGTTGGTGTGACTGAAACACAGGAGTCTCAAGAATGTTCCTAACTTGCTGAAAACTCAGTGTAAAATTATTCCCTTCTTGTCTTCCTCTTAGTGCCACCAACGATCAGTGTCCCTAAGGGTCAGTCCACCATCACTGTCCGGGAAGGCTCCAGGGCAGAGCTGCAGTGCGAGGTTCGTGGGAAGCCCAAGCCACCCATCATCTGGTCACGGGTAGATAAGGAAACCCCCATGCCTTCAGGGACAATGACGATGGAGACATATGATGGGAAGCTGCATCTGGAGAGTGTGAGCCGAGAAATGAGTGGGACCTATAAGTGTCAGACAGCCAGGTACAATGGCTTTAACATCAGACCCCGGGAAGCCCTGGTGCAGCTCAACGTGCAGTGTGAGTATAACCATTCAGTACCTGAGTGCCTGGCTGAATGCCTGTGTACACAAAAGCCTGTAGGCTAAGCAGGGTTGACCTTTCTTCCTGGGCTGAGCAGACACATCTCTTTTGTCTGGGGACCTTTGAACAGTTTATATTTAATTGGTCTGTCTACGCAAGAATAAGGGCAGGGTACCATATGGCCAGCATGTTGCAAATGGGAGAGGTGTTGTACATGTTTGTATACAATGTTTTCTATTTCCATGTCAGAGGATGAGTGCAGAGCAGAAGCTTCGCCAGGTGTGTGTTAATATGCATTACATGTGTGTAAATACCTTCAGGGTATGTTATGAACTTTGTAAAGTCAAACACTCAAAGGGTGCAAATGAATGTTAATTAGACCATTTCCACCCCACAACCTTTTTTTCAACTTCATTACCCCAACTATCTTTTATGGAATTGCCTGAATCATTTTGCCTGAAAAGCAGTGCTAGGCAGACCTAACAGAGACTGCATATCCCAAATGGTTTTCATGCAACAAGGCTGTGAGTAACAGAAAACTGATTCTTAGTATGTGGTATATGGAGTGATTTTACCTATGGGTGGTGCTTCCAGCCCCACTTGGAGGCAATAATTCTGCACAAAGTGAACAAAGAAGGAGGGATGCTGCCAGTGTCTGCATGAATGACATCTCTGTCATTTCTCTGACGTGGTTTCTCCACAGTGAGTGCCTGCTCAGCTCCCGTGCTGTTGAGGTGTTTTTTGACATGTAGGAGTGTATGCTCCCTCTCCTTATAAGACTTTGAATCAGATGGGGAAAGCAGCTGGGTAGATTGCCTTGGTCTGGAAGGAGCAGTGACTGTATGAGTGGCTCCTCGTGCAGATCTCATCCCATCAGAATGGTGTGATTGTTGAACTCTTGCAGAATACTCCGAGCAGCATAGATCTGACAGGTGTGGGATGGGCAGGGAGCAGGTTAATTTGCACCTGGGCATGCTACCTCTGGGCTGTGACTGATGAGCCTCCACACATAGCACAACAGCACTCATTAGACATGCTGCCACATTTCTTTCAGGCTCTCTCCCCAGGAATAAGAGAAGTGAGACCTGAGCAGACAACCTGGCTGAAACCAACCAGACAAACTGCTCCCAGATGTGAGCTGCTGGGAGCACAGCAGTAAGGGAGGTGTATGAAATCCTGCAGGCACTTTGAGTATTCAAAGATCCCCTTTAAAATTATCTCTGTCTATTCAGGAGCATGGCAGGAATGAGATTACAGGATGAGAGAGGGAAATGTGTGCAGTTTTCCATGCAGCTAAATATGTGTGGAGAAGCTTCCCTTAAGCAGGGTGAAACTGTGTATCTTGGTTTGAGCTGTTCTGGAAGGCATCCTGGGCCAGACATATGAGGTTTGGCCAGACATGACAGGGAGGGTGACTTTTGGTCACCTCAAGAACTGATGAGAGGTGCAGCAAAATTTCACTTGGGAGCAATCAGACCTGCTGGTGTCCCCATTTTGGTGTTGCTTTTTGAAAGCTGTGTGGTCCTCGGTTGGCCCTCGTTGCCCCTGCAGAGGGAGCAGCAGTGCCAAGCTTGGGATGAATTCAGGCTTACTAGGTGGTCTGGAGGGGGATCACAGCCCTGAATCTTGGGCTGCAGAGGGAGGATATAATTCCCTGTACAAGAAAGGTGGTAGGTACAAGCCAAAAGCAGTTCTGGGGCAGAGCCTTTGATGGAACCCCCAAGAAGGCAAAGATGTGATGAACCATGTAAAGAGCAACTCAACATACTCTTCCTATAGCTCTTCCCATGGCGAAGCAGTGCTTTTTTGTGATCCTGCCCAAGTAATGGTGCCAGGGTCCATGCAACAGCCCGGCCAAACAGCCCTCTTCCCTTCTCCATTATTTCCATTTACCCTTAGTTGAAGCTGGGTGCATCCTGAGTGTTAGTACACCTGAACTGTCTGCTTCTGCCTGGAAATTTTGGAAGGACCTTATGGTGGTACTACCTGTTCTGTGCCTAAGCAGGCAGCTTTGGTTTCAGGACTGTCAGTTGTTCCGTCCATTACTATGAGCAAGAAACTGCGAACCAAGAAAGTAGGACAAGAATTGCCCTCAACCCTTTTACAGGATTCTCCTTTCCTTCCCCACCCCCGAAAACCAGACTCAGAAACAACACAGTCCCTGTTTATCCCTCTTCTCCTTGTTCATGCTGCTGGAAGGATGTGAATGCCGCGGCGGGGGCTTCTGTGGTTAATTGAAACACAGCTTTCCAGTGCGGGTAGCTCATTAGTCTGGTGGCTTGGTCTGGAATTCTCATCTTGTTGGAAATGGGGATCGTGTGGCTCCTGCAGCCTCTGTGATGAGCGCTTCTCTCACCTCCCCCAGCCCACACATCCCATTGGAGAGCTGCTTCGGTGGGGTGCGCATCCACATGGGCGTGTGCATGTGTGTGTGCATGCAGGAGTGCCTGTTTATGTGTCAGTGTGAGCTCCTTTTGAACTGGCTCACTCGAGGGAAGAGCGAATTCTGGATGATAATGTGGTTGTTTCTCTGATTTGCTCTAAAGCTAAAGTTACTAAATCAATACAGCAGATCTGATTAGATGTCAAAACCTGTTTCTGTGTTTCCCTTTTCTCCCCTCATCCTCATGCATATAGTGCTGTATTGTAACAAACTAGCCTAGAAATAGGCTTTGCCAACTGCACTTCAATAGTGGAAAGAAAATAAGAAGACAAAAAGAACAAGTCAGCTGTCAAAAAAGGTGTTTGGGCTTTTTATTATTTTTTGTATTTTGAAAGCAAAAGAAGTTGCTTTCCTTTTATCGTATGAGATGTAATTGTCTGTCATCAGCTCTCTGACAGGATGCATGGTGCGTTCCCTGGACTTCTTGGTCTGAACTGTAGAGCTTTGAAAGATTAATAAGTTCATGAAAGTCCTTGCAGCCTTATAGCTCTGTGTTTCGGATGAAGAAATGTTGTATACTGGTTAGAGCGAGAGGTTGGGTTTGTCAGAACTCTGGGGAATCTACCACTTGGAGTGGCAACGTCTTGTCATCTTTTCCTGTATCTTCAAAACAGGAATAAAACTGACCCATCTCATCAAAGATTTGTGGGACATAATAAACATAGCACTTCGAAGTGTTGAAATAAAAATATTAATGGAATGGCAGAGTGCTGTTAATAACATCAATGCTATCACTGATGCTGTTGTCAAGGATTTTTTTCACTCAAAAAAATCACAGCAGAAAAATCAATCCTCTGCAGAGGTGAGTTTAAAATCAGGTCTGGGTCACCCTGTATAGGGGAGATAGTGTAAGGCTGTAAAACACACACTGGGCTTGGAAATGTGCAGCAGTCTGGGGTTTGCAATATAATAGTGTCATTTGAGCCAATATGTATGAAAAGGGGAAAGAAAAACAGTGTGCATGTGTGGATCAGTGAAAAGGATGCTACCTAGGTATAAATTTAGAAAGTACACAGCAACGAATTGAAAAAATGTATTAAACATGTATCCTAAAAGACTGGTCCAAACAGTATTTTCATGAATCACAAAGGTTAGTAGTGACTGTAAACTCTAGCTGTTGCTAGAACTGGCCTTTGAGATGACTGTTATATCACAGTGAATATGACATTTGCTCTGCTAGAGCCTCATAAAACAGTGTGGTGAAAATTGCAATCCTAGTACGCTATCCTGCTTGAATGAAATTGTGTCAGCTCTGATGCTTTGTCAATCCTGAACACCATGTTGTAAACTGCTGGACAGCTTAGTCCAAGTCCAGCTCAACCCTGCACTCCTCATCCCACCTGATCCTTGATATGTCTATTCCAGTATTTTCCTGCAGATGGGTTTATCCTGCTTCACAGCACTCACTACTTGCTGTCTCAGGCCCTTCCTTGATCACTTGAGTGTGTTTTCCTTCTTTGGACAACCACGAAATCCTGATAGAAGAGCACCTGCCTCCTCTGTTGACAGTTGTTAATTAGTTCATCAAATTCTGAAGATGAGATATAAGAAGACTTTTGCTGGTGTCGTTTTTGTCTTTAGCAGAAGTCTTGGCATCTCTGAGTGTCCAGCAAAAAAAAAAGAGAAGAAGGAAGAGGGTATATTTATATAGGTTTGACTTTGCTTTGGGTAGTTGAATCTGAAAGTTGTCTCTGTTGCTTGTTTTGGGGTCACGTAACAGGTGGGATAGTGGCAGCAGGAATGACTAGAAAAGGAATTAACCTGACTGTCTCTTTCCCTGGAATAACATGGCCTGTGAATTTTACCCCTGCTGGATCTAAAGTAATAGACCACACCATAATAATCATCTGGGATTGATCTCCAAAGGATTATCTTTATAGCCCATAGGTAAAGTTTTGCCCCATTAAGCAGCAGGTGGGTTATTGTGCTTTATCTTCAAAGCGTAGTGAATATTAGATGTAATCAGGAAAGAAGACTGATATTCCCTTTGGAGGGATGGTTATCACAGCTAACAGGACTTCAGGAGCCATTTATAGCCCTAGACACAGGCATTGCCATAGGGCTGGTGACTAGCAGGTCTGGCTCTGCCCTGACCTGGAAGACTGCCAGAACATGTCCTGCTGGGGCATCTGTTGCCATTGTCACTTTAACTAATGTTCAGGTGAGCACAGATATGTTTTCCTATTCAAGCTCACACGCTGGTAAATGTTATTCCTGGTCACATACTGTTGACTCATTCCTCTTTAAAATCCTGCTGAACCCATTGGCAGTGCTGTACATCAGGCAGGCAATAGTCAGCATCAATTTCCCCTGTTATCTATGTAGCAAACAGAAGAGCAGGGAGGAGGGGACGGGGTGATACTGTAAATAAGTAAGAAGCATTGCTGGATCCATGCAACTGGAAATGGAAATGCATTAAACTGTTTCGATCAACTGTTGAAGCCATAGCTCAATGTCAGTGCCCTTTGTTGATGCCCTGCCCCCTCCTCCAAAAGCTTGGATGTTAACTGCTCTGTTAAAAGTGCTTTTGAGACATGTTTTTGGCATGAAGATATTTTTGCAGAGTGGCTAAGACTGAGTTTTTGGCTCCTGAGAGCTCTCTGCACCTCTCCCTGACTGTGAAGGGAGCCTTAAGAGAAATGAGAGTGTCGGGGGGCAGAGCTGACCCCTATCTGTGACTGACCTGTCTTATCTGTCTTGCTGTGTGGCCATGTGAGCTGGAGTATGGAGCCATCTGCTAGATGCTTAGACCTAGCTGGTTTAATTTGAGTGTATTTATTAATAGTGACTGTTTCAATTTTTTTTATTATTTTCTTCAGTGATGTCCATCCTGATACCCTTCTCCAAGCTGAGTTCAGGAGCTAACTTGGGGGCAGATGATGATTTGTCTACCCTTGCAAAGCTGGAGCTTTCCTGCCCTTCCATTTATGCTTCAGTATTGCTGTTCTACCCAGTACAGGTCTCGTTTCTGAGAGAGGGAAGCCTTGGGGTCCCTACCAACTAGGGATCTGTCATGTTCTGGTTCATTTTAGAACATGGGAGGCTTAAGAATGAACCCATGGTCTGGGCAAAGTGTGTCTGTATTCAAAGTCACGGGTGAACTGTGCCTTCTGCAAGTTCAGTGTTTGCAAACCTGGAGACCTTCATTAGTAAAAAGAATAAAGTAATTCATAGCCCTGGGCATGACCTTGAACCACCAGTCTGAACAAAGCATGGCCTGGCAGTTAGGTTCCACTTTGATGGAAATCCTCTCTGTCCTCAGATTTGTTGCATAGAGGTTTGTGTGACTAAGCTAAAAGTATACATGTTATTTCTGTGTTTCTGTCAATACACAGCACCCCTCTTCTCCCACTGTTAAGAGCAGGGAGTTTTGTTCCTGATTGTCAACACAGTTTTTGCTTGCAGTATTGTGTTTGGGATTAAGCTGCTTAGAGTTTGTGTTTGTGCACGTAGCCCTGTCCTGGGCGATATGGCGTTCGGATTGCTCATTCTGCTTCCCATGCCAGGACTGCTAACAACTAATTAGAGTTGTCAGTCTCAGAACAGGCTGGAGGAAGGGAGGAATCAGTTTTACTCTATTGTGGCTGTAAACCCAAATGGCCACAGTTTAGAGCACAATAACAACCACAGAGACTTACAGACAGCCTCAGATTTGTCTTAATTACCAGGTCATGGGCCCTGACGGAGGCTGTGACAGCACTTGGATTGGGTCTTAAGATGGGATTGTACCAAACATTACCATGTAGGACTCATTTGTCCTACCCTTCTGCCAGCCTTGTGTCATTAAGGGGTAGATAGTTTGGCAGGCTAAAGTTGCCTAGCTAAAGCCTTCTTCTTTGAAACCACCTTCATGTTCATAGAGTAAAGCCCCAGGACTCCCAGTGCTGCTTTTTTTTTTTTTTTGTAATGTTTGTTGTATGCAGTGCTAAAGAAATAAAAATGCCTTTGACAGGATAAAGGAGTTGTATGAATTTTGACTGGTCTGAATTTTTGCCCTCGGTGTGTAGCAGCTGGGTCTTACTCTGCAGAATTTGTGTCTCTTCTCTGCTTACTGCCTTGTGGACAAGGTTCCCATGTGCTGCCACTCATTTAGTTTTCTTGGGAAGTCTCCCTGGTGCCCTGAGAGCTTTTCTGATTTACCTCTTTGATGGAAATTGGTCTGACAGAGCATGTCTGCATCCTGTGGTGGCCAGGAGATATAAGAGACTTGAGACATAAAGCAAAAATCCCAGATGGCAGGGGGAATTTGGAGGCTAGGGAGCAGATTTTGCAAAGCTGCCATGTCCAGTCTGTGGCAACACCCATCAGACACAAAGTACCGTGAGGCCTCTTTGCTGTGCCCTGGGTAAAACATGGTAAAGAAGGGAGGAAAATACCCAGATATGTGCATCAGGAAGGCAGGAGCCTGCCTTGAAGAGGGGACCTATATTTGCTCTGTGAGATTGCAGCTTGCCTTGCACTGCCATTCAGCCTCTGTGCAGCTCATTGTTCATCTCTAAAAGCTTGTGTGAGAGCTCCTCACCTAGAGAGATGAATTTGTTTGTTCAGAAGAGTATTGGTTTAAAGCAGTTAATCCATTTCTCGGATATTGTTGGGAGAAACAAATACACATTCCATAATCCCATTATTCTGTTTTTTGGCCAGACTGTCCAGGAAGAGCAACTTAATTTTATCAAGACACAGCCAAGCTATACAGTTTTGTCAGGAAAGGGGAGACAAGGGCTGCATAGAAACGGTGGATGGCAGACAATCTTGGTCATTTCTCTGCGGATATTTGCTCACCTTCTGTGGCCCTTTCAGGGCTGAACATCACATCTCATACTGTTCTAATTCAGACATCTCTTTTAAAGTTTTCCTGCTGTGGCACCTATTTGCCCTGTAGGACCTAGTTATATATCAACTTGTTGGGATAAAAAACAACTCCACAATCCTCTAAACTGCTTTGTACTGGGCATCCTGAAAGGCTGTGCATGTTCGGGTCTCACCCAAGCATGTCCTTGTCTTTAAGTCACAGGAGGATACTGCTGCCAAAGGACCGTCAGATACTTCGCCAGTGCTTCCAGTGGCATTCAGGAGACACTGCTTTGATTTCGAGTCCTGTTGTTGTATTCTGGGTTTAACCCATAGGTAAAACCCCCTGTAGGAAAGACCTTCAAAGTGCAATACAGCTGGTGGTACCCAGATTGCATCAAGGCAGCCTTGACTTGAGGGAGAGGTTGTCCTAGCTCTGCTTCTGTTTGCACGGGGATGTAACACAGGTTCCTCTCTAACACATACTGTGAGCACTTGTGCTGCGTGCTTACCTCCAGTAAGCAGGTCAGAGATAGTGAGTCTGGCACAGCAGCTGTTGCCAAGCTTTCTCTCTTGGTCTGTGCAGCACCAGAACAGGTCCAGAGGACATGGGAACTTGGCCAAGGCAGAAAACACTTTGTAGATCCTGGAGTGTGGAGTGGTGGGATATTCTCCGTCAAGGGTGATGAATAGAATAGGACTGGGATCTGAATTTATGGGGAATCCATTAGGGATGGGGAGGAGAATAATTTAGTGATTGAAACACAGCATTATAATAATAATAGTAATGAAAAGGGGGAGAGAGAGAGACACTGGGAGAAAGAGGAGAAAAACTCCAAAAAACAAGTGATATACAGTACAACTGCTCACCACCTACCAATATCCATCCCATCCCCAATCAGTGATTGGTGCCTCCCAGCCATCTTCCCACAGTTTATATACTGGACATGACAGTCTATGATATTCTATGACCCTGAGATCTGAAACAGCGCTAATTACATTCACTTTTGAAGCTGTTCAAATGTGAATTAAATTTCAGAGGTGGTCAGGCTTCTCTACATCCCAGTGGGTCCTCTGTTGCCAGTTCTGTGCTAGGACAGAGTACTGGGGGGCTGAGGGTTCAGGTTTCAGCAAGGTCTTAGGGACCTTTTGGAGCTTTCTGTGGGGAAATGGCTGCTCAGTGACTAGTTTGTGTTTTTGCACTTGGGCCAGTTTCTGAGCAAGAAACTGTTTTTATTTTGAATCCAGGAAACTGGATTCTCAGTCAGCAGAGATCACATTTCCATCATATACCCCTCTCACCCCATTTCACTTCATATAGTTCCTGATTTCCATTCTTCTTTGCCTCTCTATTGCAAACACAAGTAAGCACATGTGTGCACACACTCTTTTCCTTATCTCAGCTGTTGTTTCTGATTCAAATTTATTTGGGTTTCAGGACCAGAGTTAAAACAGTTGGTTTTCTTTTATGAACCCAGCAACTAACCTGCAAAACTGTAATTGGTCCTAGGAATTGAAGACATGCTTTAATTTCCCAGTTATGTGTGGACCTGTTGCATTTTGTTTGCTTTTGGAGTCCTTGTTTCTAGGGTCATGTGTGCTCACAGGAAACCATGGAAATTTTTTGTTACTGTTGACTGGGACAAGCTGGTTTCTGAGACTGTCCACACAGAATCATAGAATCATTAAGCTTGGAAAAGACCTCCAAAGTCATCTTTGACCTAATACCACCAAGACCACTAAAACGTATCACAAAGTGCCATATCCACTAATTTTTTGAACATTTCCAGGGATAGTGAGTCTACCATTTCTTTGTCTAGACTGTTCCAATCTTGACTACCCATTAGGTGAAGAAATTTTTCCTAATATCCACCCTGAACATCCCTGGCACAACTTGGGTCCATTTCACCTTGTTCTATTACTAGATGCCTGGAGAAGAGACTGACCCCCATCTCACTGCCACCTCCTTTCCCATCATTGTAGGACAATAAGGTCTCCCCTGAGCTTGCTTTCCTCCAGACTGAACAACCCCAGCTTCCTCAGCCACTCCTTGTAGGACTAATATTCCAGACCCTTCACCAGCTTTGTTGCCCCTCTCTGGACACACTCTAACACCTCATTGTCATTCTTGTAGTGAGGGACTTCCTCATGAACACAATACTCGAAGTGCAGCCTGACAAATACCAAGTACGGGGGACAATCACTGCCCTGGTCCTGCTGGCCANACCTCCTTTCCCATCATTGTAGGACAATAAGGTCTCCCCTGAGCTTGCTTTCCTCCAGACTGAACTTCCTCAGCCACTCCTTGTAGGACTAATATTCCAGACCCTTCACCAGCTTTGTTGCCCCTCTCTGGACACACTCTAACACCTCATTGTCATTCTTGTAGTGAGGGACCCAAACTTGAACACAATACTCGAAGTGCAGCCTGACAAATACCAAGTACGGGGGACAATCACTGCCCTGGTCCTGCTGGCCACACTATTTCTATTACAAGCCACCTGGGTACACTGCTGGCTCATGTTCAGCTGGCTGTTGATGGGCACCACTAGGTCCTTTTCAGCAGGGCAACCTTCCAGACACACTTTCCCCAAGCCTGTAGCACTACATTGGGTTGTTGTGACCCAAGTGCAGGACCCAGTACTTCACTTCGTTGAACCTCATACAATTGGCCCCAGCCCATCAATCCAGCCTGTCCAAGATCCCTCTGCAGGGCTTTCCTACTCTCCAGCAGATTGACACTCCCACCNATTTCTATTACAAGCCACCTGGGTACACTGCTGGCTCATGTTCAGCTGGCTGTTGATGGGCACCACTAGGTCCTTTTCAACTGGGCAGCCTTCCAGACACACTTTCCCCGAGCCTGTAGCACTACATTGGGTTGTTGTGACCCAAGTGCAGGACCCAGTCCTTCACTTCGTTGAACCCCATACAATTGGCCCCAGCCCATCAATCCAGCCTGTCCAAGATCCCTCTGCAGGGCTTTCCTACTCTCCAGCAGATTGACACTCCCACCCAACTTGGTGTCACCTGCAAACTGACTGTGGGTGCTCCCGATCCCTTCATCATACCCTTGGGTGGATCACATGTGGTTCCACAGACTTGTGTCTATGTGGCACAGCAGATAGCTAAGTACTTCCTCCTGGATTACAGAGGATTTATTCTGTCCCTGTCTTCTGGCCCAGGGTACTCAGTATAACTGGTCTTTTTGTTAAAGACTGAGGCAGAAAAGGCATTAAGTACCTCAGACTTTTCCTCATCCTCAGTGCCAATGTTCCCCTCTGCATCCAAAAAATGATGGAGATTGTTTTGGGGGTTTGATTGTTTTTTGGGTTTTGTTTTTGGTGGTTTTTTTTTTTGGTCCCTGAATATACAGGCTTCCCAGCCCCCTAACCCTAACTGCAGGTTTGGACAAAAGCCAAGGTCCCCAGTACTATGGGTGGCCCAGACAAGAAAGATGTGGAGAGATCAATATTGGTGCAGTGCGGTGCTCTATGTGAGCTTTTCCAGCCCCAGTATCCCTGCAACTGGAGCCTTCATGATTCTCTGAACCCTAATCCTACTGCTTCACCAAAATGGCAGCTTGGGATTGAGGTTGAGGTCTCAAATTTTATGGGTGGCCCAAATCAGAAAGATGTGGAAGGAAAAATGTTTGTGTACCGCCATCCTTCCCTTGGCATGCCTTTTCCAGCTACAGTATCTCTGGAGCTGTAAGCATTGTGCTTCTCTGTCCTGATTTGCCAAGCTGCAGAGGCATGAATGGGATGTAGAAAAGAATGAAAATTACTCAATTTCTGTGACAATGATGCATCTGGGGCAAATCCCTGCTGGTAAAGAAACAATGGCAACCGAAGGCCATCCCAGCCGATTGTTTGTGGACTCTCTATCTGTTATGACCTGCTCTCACACGTGCTGAAATAAGTGCTGCAAATTTCATCTGTTGCAAATATGATACAACTCTGGGCCCAATTCGGCCAAGCGTTTCATAGGAGAAATTGGTTGGAGTGCCAAAACTAACAGAGGTTTCCAACAGTGACTGTGATTGAGGTCAAGAGAACAATGAATGATAGCAGCATTTGCACTGAACAGGGATTTTCCTTACAAAGTGCTGATTGCAAGAAGATACTCTACTGTCCTAATCACAAGCTAGAATACAGTAGCTAATAACTTAATGCAATATAGATGAGTTTAATAGTGCTAGGTCTGCTGGGATTTTCTGAGCAGTTCATAACTTATGCATAATACAGATCCTTTAGCCAATATTCTGGTATGCTGTAAAATGGAGAAGTGGGGCTTGAGGGAAAAGGAGCAGCCCTCCATCTAAGGTGTTTTCATGGAAAGAGTATAATGGATCTAAAGGGATGAGAAAATGGTGGCAGTTGGCTGGTCAGAGGAAAATGGAGCAACTCAAAACGTTTTGAAAGATTTGGAAATCTTTCTCTTCCCCTTCGGCTGCTTGTAATGAGACCTTGCAAAAGTCCAAGTTTATATATGGAATTGGGCAAGTTATCATACTGATTCACTGTCTAGGAACCAACTCACATGTATAAATGAAAAGATACAAATGAAACTACCTACAGATTTTAAAGAGAGGAGGAAAGAGTTGGTTTTTTTCATGGTGTTTTTTTGAAGGGTTTTTTTTAATGTGTTTTTTTCTTTTTTTTAATATGAGAAGCTTATGTGCTCCCGTCTGTTTATGCAAAATGCTGTGAGTCCATCTTCCTGATCATTATGAGAAAGCAAAAGCTCTTTGAATCCCTTTGAAACCATTTTGTGCTGTTTGTCTAGACAGGAGACTTAGTTATACGTCAACATAGTCCCTATCGCTAGTGAGACGACTTTACCTTCGTGCACCTAAACTTGGATTATTTGTACATTTTTACTGCAACATCTCCTCACACACTAAAGTGACAGAGAATTTAGTGTGTTGCTCAGTTCCAGTGTTTTTTACTCTCATGGTTCATATGTCGTCACTCAAATCTAGGCCTGTCTCATTTCAGTTTCCAGCTACAAGCTCTGTTTATGCCTTTGTCTTCTCACATAACGAGCTATTTGTTATTAGCAGTCTCTTCCTTGTGTAGTCTCAGACACCAGAACAAGTAATCTCTTAGCCTGTTGAGTATGCAATCTGGAAAGAGTCTCTTTAGCCATTCACAAGGCATGCTTTCCAGCCCTTGATTCATTTTTATAGCCCTCTTCTCAGTTGTTTTTCAACATCATTCTGGCAGGATGGTCTCACGTATTAAACAGATTTTCAAAAATTATCTCAGCAATGCAGATACGATGCACATCTCACAATACATTTAGTAAGCTTTGGCTTAGTCATCCAAGGATTTGGACATGTTTAGACTACAGAATTCAACTGAAAGCTGATGTTCACTGGATTACATTAACTGAGGCTCCTCTTGGGGTCATTGTCTCTTTCCTTGCAAGAGTGACGTTTTCTTTCCTTGACAATTTTCTTTCCAGAACTTTTGCAATATGACCTTAAAGATCCCTACCAACGCAAACTTTTCTATGATTCTGCAGTTATCCAAGATAAATTGAATAGAGTTCCCATATCCCATTCCATGAAGCAAGCCAAGTTTTCCTGTCTGAGATGCCTCTTTAGTATGTTATTTACTGCTACGTATTTTGTGTCTTCTACAGATGTTGGTATATTATCCTGACATAGGCACTTAAGGATGGTGACTGTCAGTTATGCCTTTGTGTGGGAGGGAAGGAAGCAAATCACAAGCCACATGCCACAGACGTGCAAAGTCTGCACCCAATCACTCCATCTGCAAACGTATGTAAGGTCATTCAGACACTAAAGGTGTCTGAAATGTGAAAAATGTGTGATGTTGGCTACTCATCCTGAACAGGGACTTTATAATTGATATGCTTTAGCCATGCCAGCCTGCTGGCTGGATTTTTGACCTTGATGGAAATGTGAAATAGCATCAGTTTAAGAGGTTTGTATAGGTTCTTACTAGAGACGTCTTCCTAGAATAGGTCTTTCGTCTCGCTAGAGAGATCCCAGTGGTGTGTGCAGCCATTTAAAATTTCTTTTTGAACCCTTTCAGTTAATGTGGTTTTAATCTGCTTAATGTGGGCTGCATTTGAATAGTATTACATCTTCAATTAGCCTGTCGTGTGGAAGCAAGCCAGGATCTTTCCAAAGCCTGAGGATGTTATGACAAAATAGTTACTTTTCTTGTTGCTTTCTCAAACACTACCCAGTTTGTCTGCCAAGGACTCATAAAACTACATTAATCATCATTCCTTTTTAACTTGGAATGTTGCATCCCACATTCATCTTCCATGGGGTTTTTTATGGAATCAGTGAGGAAAAAAAAGGTTTATTGCTGTATGTTCTGAGGCCTCATTTGCTTATGTTGACCCAATTGATTGATGTTTGTACTGCCGTAGGCAACACATGTATGGAGGGTACAGAATAATTTTATCTCCTCTGGTGTTTGCAGGATGCTATCACAAATTTCCCCTCAAAGACCTGGCTGGATGAAGTTTCCCACATATTTTCCTGCTTTCTGTGACATTTTTATGGTCTGTTGTTAGTCTGTTATTCTGCCATTTTTGCCCTAATGAATTCAGATCAGGGTACTGGGATCTACTGAGAGTCTTACAAACAGACATAACCTGTTTTTCCATCATTGCTGGCTTTTATCACAGATTTAGCCACAAATATTACCAGATTTGAGTCCATGCAGCTTCTTTGTAGAATTGTACACAGAATTATATCTTCTTCCTGCCCACCACAGTGGGATGGCTCAGCAAACATTGCTGAAACTTGTTTAAAATGCTATTCTCACCAGGAGTATCTGGTTCTGGGAGGTGTTATTATCTATCGTGGAGAGAGTAGAAGGAGCAGGATCCTATGTTGTAGTATGTGCTGCTGCAAACCTTCAGACTGATGATTGCTGATGGATTGACTCAGGCCGGGATCCACTTTCAGATCTTGAGGCAGTGGGTCAGAATGAGGAAGGCAATGACTTTACCTTTTGTGTCCCAGGAGACTTGGGAATGAGAATAATGGAAACTTATGGAACCAACTTCAGACATTTATCTGTTGGACCAAAATCCAGGAATCAGGATTGGAGACACTCCAAGAATTGGAGTGTGTACTCCCACTTGTCCTGCATGTCAGCTTTTCTGCAGCCTAAGCTCTCCTCATTCAGTATGAAAAAGTGTCTGTGTGAGATAGGCAAGTGTCCACATTGCAGGGATGGTGCTCCTCCAAATGTTTCCTGCTGTACTGACCCGGTTTGAGGTCAGTCACAGAAAATTGAATGTCAGATCAGATTTATCCAGTGACTGGGACTGTTAGTAAATTTCCCTCTGCTGGTCCAAGTCCAGAGGAGATGGGACAGAGCAGATAGCCAGATGGGGAGGTCGAGGGAGCAGGCTGTGGTCATTGAATTGTTGCCAGTTCTATCATTGGCCTCCATTCTGTGCCCTCTGCTGCAGAGGAGATCCCTAGTCCTGGAGAGTGATTTCTGGGAGTCCACAGCACCTGTGGCTGTCAGAAGTAACACTGCTCTCCCTAATGCAGGGAAAGACAGGAGCTGCAGGGCTGCATCTGCTTCAGCAGCAAGGCTGGTGTGCTGCTGCTTCTTGGGAAACGCAGTGCCAATGTAGAGAGAAGACATGAGATTTCCAATTCGGGAGCAAGTCCTCTACATCTTGAGTCCATGTCATCCCCTGAGACAGGTGATATCCATACCTGAAGAAATGGGACTGCCAAATCCCCTGCTGTCTCCATAGGCAATTAGCTGTTTTGGGAATAAGGTATAGGGAGATGATTCTCTGTAACCAGCACTGAAGATGAATTTATGAAAAGCTATGACAGTTACTGATATGACAGATAAAATATTTTTTTCATAATAAATTAATAGAGGAGAAGTTGAGCAAGGGCCCTTATGGAATTCACACATTTTAAATGCATGCAGGTAATGGTGTGATGGAGGGAAAAGACGAGACCTACAGATGGCAGAGAAGGTGACTATTTGGCAGCTGGTTTTTTTGGAGCCAGTCACTATTCTGACAGACCTCAGCCATTTCATCTGATGACCTCCTGAATCTGTCCTCATTTTTCTATCCTTTGCCCTTGATTGATTTGATCTACCTTGATTCATCTGAAGATGATGATGACAATGATGAAGCAGTAACCATCCAGAGAGTGACAGTAAAAATGCTTACAGTAAAAAATGTTCCTTCCTCTCCTGTCTCTGTGCCGTAGATACTGAGCCTGTGTTTTTAAATTGTATGCATTTCTTGAGTTCCTGTATGCACCACCCCCCTTGTTACATTAATTCTTATGGGAAAAATTGCTTTGATATCTGTTGACCTCAGCTGTTTCATCTATGAGACTGAACATTCGCCATAAATCTTTTAGTTTGAGCATCCTTTCAGACTCTTTCTGAACAGTTACGTTTTCATTGTCGTCATCTTCCTCAGATGAATCAAGACCAATCATGAGTGAAGGATAGAAAAATGGGGTAATGATGGCAGTTAGTGGAGCAGGATATTAAACAATTGGCAGCAGAACTCCAAGGTAGCTGATAGAGAAGTGATGGAGAACTGCATCTTGCTCTATGCAGAGTTCTTTCTCCTTGGTCCAAATTCCCTACTAGGCCTGAAGGAGAGGCTGAGGAAAAGCCTGTTTTGTACGGGGAAGCTTGTCCTCTTCTCACTGTATAGATAAGTGGTGAACCATTGTGTTAACTCTTCCTGGTATAGCCTTGCCCTGTGTGTCGTTTTTTCCAAGTAAACATATTAAGGAATGCTGGTTAGTATTTGATTATCTTAATTGCCTTGGATGGCCCTCCTTCCCCTACCAGGCTCTTTCTGTCTTGGATCTCTCCCCTTTCCATCTCTGATCCCACCACCCCATTATTAAAGCAGGTCTGACTTTTAAATCAATATTTCTGGTTTTGGCTGTGCTGTCTCTTGCTTTGCCTGCCTTTTTGGAAAGCAGCTTTGAAGGGATTGTCTTGTGGTCCCAATTTAGCTTTCAAACTGAAAACAGAAGGTGAGGTAATGCTGTGTCCCAGCTGTGAGCAGAACCCTCTGACCCTCTACAACCCTGACAATCACTGCACTTCTAAAGCAGGGACTCTTTTCCATTTTGATAGGATTGTAGTTCTCAGAGGTACTTTCTCCTGCAGCCTCCCTGCTTTTAACTTTCAGTTCTTTTATTAGAAGGACATAAATATATGGAGGCAATTGAATTGCTAAGGCAGCTGGTGATGGACTAGGAATCTGTTTCTGCTGCTTGGAGTCAGCAGTCATTTCTGTGCAGTAGCTCCTCTGGTTGCAGGTGAGATCCCCTGTAGAAAACAAGACGAAATTTGAACAATTCCTTGTAGGTGGCAGCTGCATACTCTGGGTGTGAGCCCTAGTGGTGGCACTAATTCACTATAATCACTATGTAATTTGCTATGGAGAATGTGCAGGCCAGTATCTGTTTTCCTTCTCAGGTTAGCTGTTAGTGGCACGCAGCAGTTTGAGCACAGGAGGTGTCTCCTGTCCAAGAGCAGGATATGCTGTCCAAGTTATGACTCAGCCTACTGATCAAATCATTAAACAGACACTGAGAGTTCATGGAGGGGTTCATATAGGAGGGTGGCACTGGCCACTTCTGTGCATTTACTTTGCTCTGCATTCATCCCACCTAACAGACATGTAAGGGCTGGGATCTCCTGAGGCTCCTTGTGCAGGCCCAGGACAGAGGTAGGAACCTAGGGATTCCTACCGTCTGAATCATCCTCAGGAGATGCGCCTTGCAGTCAGTAGCCTTGGAGGGAGGTAGCATTCCTAAGCCGAGTGCCTCAATGAAGAACCTAAAGTTAGGCAGGATAAATTTGGTCTTTAAAGTCCTGATATAGCTAGTGCCAGATTTACTGCTAAACCTGGGAGGAGAGGTGATCAGTCCTTTCCCAGTTGTACCAAATCATTCTCAGGAATGCATAGAGCCATCATCAGACTGACTGTTTTCCCTCTATTTTCCCTTCCTTACACAGTGGATAGAACACAGGAAATGTGTTCTGCTGTGATGGTGTTTCTGCTTGCAAAGTTGTAAATGTTGATCTCTGCCCCATTATTGGGCCCCTGTGCCCTGCTGTTTGTGCCAGACACTTGAGGAGAGTCAGGGATGTAGAGTCCAGTTTCGCTTTTAAGTTTCCCTTTCCTAAACTTTTTGTGTGTGATTCCTCTGGCATTTAAAAGCCAAGGACAGTGTTTCTGCTCAAGAAAAACAGAATCTAAATAGGAACTGACTAAAGCTGTGCTTCTGCCACTGGAAGAAGAGAGGCTGGAGAGAAAGAGGAATTGTAAAGATACATATACATACACGCTCACACATACAAAATGTCAACATCCTGTTGTCAAGGACTTTGGGAGGAGGAGAAGAGGACTAAGAATTTTCTCCTTCTAGTACTTCTTCAGGTTGGGATCTACAGGGAATAGGGCAGAATAACAGGACATAAAAACACCTGTGGGCAGGACTTGCAGTAGGCTTAAACTGAAGCAAGGGAGTTAGGTCATATGATAAGGAAAATTAGTGGTAAACTCTGAAGTAAGAGGAAAGATGTGAATTCTCTGTTTTGGAAGAAGAAACTAATTTTGTTCTTTTTCGTGGGTTGATCTTATTTTTTTTCCTTTTCCTTAGTTTGCACTGGCAATGCTTTGCTTTATTCCCAGAACTACCTAGCTGAGTAGCTCAACTATGAATTATTGAGTAGTAAGATAACTGGTTCTCTGCCAAAAGTTAATGCATATGGGATGCTTTTGGAGAGAGAATATCATTGGCTGACTCTTAGTGAATGTTTGCATCTAAACTATTTATATAGTTTTGGGAGCAGCGTGTCACTGCCAGCCCAATTTGTTAAACAGAGTTATCTAATAACAGATGCATGAGTGTGAGCCGATATCTTGTTATCTTGTAGAAGACAGGCAGCACTTGACCAGATAGTTGGTGATCTGACTATGCTACACATGGAAGAGCTCCCCTCTTGTGAATATGTGGGTGGGTAGGAGAATGAAGGGTGGGCAGATCCACCCTGGCCATCATCCTGCTTCACCATGTTATAATTAGCAAAATTGGTTGTGAGTTAGAGAAAATATTTTCATGTTTGTCTGTGGAAAAAAAAAAAATCCAAGTTTGGGTTATGACCGTGGTCTGGCAGTAATTGATGGTGTTATCACTGAAATGCCCACTCTGTCACCCTCTTTATTTCTCTTGTGCACAGCTTTGCTAATTGGGTGGTATGTGGGTGGGGGAGGATTATCAGCATGCTTTTCACACACAAATGTGTGTTTTCTGTACATACACCATCTTTTCCCACTTATCTTTTTCAATTAGAGGAGTGTAGTGTTTTGAAACCAGGTGCTTGAAGATAAGTGAGGCATGGGAATGAGTTGGCTTTACATTGTAGGAGAATACTTGTCTTTGTAGTGTCCTGTTAGCATGAATTAATTGGGCAGTGAGTCTGAGTGGCATTCCAGCATGTCTGGGACAGATCTTTTTTTGAGGAGGCATGTCTGTGAGGCTGAAGGTCTCGAAATTCCCACCCAGGATGGACTTTCTTCAAAGCACTCCATAAAGTGAGCTAGGGGTCTCATTTATTAATCAGCACAGCTTGTCGTGCAGAAGAGGAAATCCTTTAGTAAATCCCTCTTTATTAAAACAAGGTGAAGACTGGTTGAGCTAATTGGCTTGGAAAGTTCAGGGAAGAGGAAAGCAGAAAAGCTGGTAGTGAATA
This sequence comes from Pachyramphus minor, assembly GCA_013397135.1. Lineage (NCBI taxonomy): Eukaryota > Metazoa > Chordata > Aves > Passeriformes > Tyrannidae > Pachyramphus > Pachyramphus minor. The sequence goes on from VYXB01001091.1 coordinate 434,900, forward strand.
CATTTCATTTGCTCTTCTTTTAAAAGCAGTCAACTAGCACAGAACTAAGCATTCTCTGCTCTGAGCTTTGCCTCTCCAGACCCTGCCCCCACTTGTCTAGCAGAAAATGTACACAAACAAATTTGTTTTCTTTGAAATAACAATACTTGCAACTTGGCTTTCAAGCACTATGCAAAAAGCAGACTTTTATCTCTTTACGCGTGGGGAGACTGAAGTGCAAAGGCAAAAGGCATATAAGATGAAAAAAAGAGATTCTGGCTTTTGAAATAGGTTGAACAAGCCTTCTACAATCTCCCTGCTTCTAACTACTCAATTATATCGCTCAGAAACGAGCCTATGAGACTGGGCTTGTAAATATGGGTTGGATATTTGTCTCCACAGGGTAAACTCCTGGTGCCTAATGTGTGTTCCAAGGGTGTGGGTGCTGTTGCAAGGAACAGAATTGCTCAGCTGTGATTTCCCAGCCTTGTGATAATAAAAGAGCTTCCCACTTGGTCGGGTAGAGAGCCGAAACCCTGGAGTTCTCCACCTGCTGTGAGAAAAGGGGTGTTGTATCTTTGATGCCTCTGACATCTTTATTACCCCAGACTGTGGGACCAGAGGCTGGATAGGGAAGGCATCTTTGCTGGGATTGCTTTGGTTGTCTGGAGAAGATTAGGGAAGACTGCATCCAGTATAACTACAGAAGGATACCTTTAAGAAATTAAACAGATGCTCGATGGGCCCTAATAAGGGGTCTCATAAGGCCCTAATAGCTGCCTGTGCTGATTTGCTTTCTAGAGAGAGAAATTACTGCTTGATGTCATTGACTACTTCAGATAACAAGACACAGCTAATATTTGTAACTAACCACAAACTACAGTCTTTCATACCAGGTTATCTGTGTGTCATTTGCAATGTTAACCCAGCAAGTGAGCGGTCAATTAGGTCTCATACATGGGATAAGGTGAAGGCTAAAGGCAGGAGTCCCACTGGTGCTATGATGCATAGTTAAGCTTTGAGGGGATCAGCCAGTAGGGTGGAATGAAAGCTATTCAACATAAAGCTGCTTTCTAGTCTTGCAAGGCTTGCTATTTCCATCACTTCTGTTACATATTGCACTTTCTAAATTTAAATAAAAATGTAAAGGCTGACTCTGGAGGGTAGAGTAGTGGGTGTTTCTCACAGAGAAGGAAGCCTGGACTAAGGACAGAAGGGCCAGGATACCTGTTATGGAAGGTATCCTCATCCAGGACACTAGATACTGAGGATCAGAATACAGGAGTCCTTGCTGCTTCTGTCTGATGCTGCCTGCTTGTATGACCTTGATTAGGGCATCTTTCTGTTTTGTGCTTCTCTTTTTCCACCTGGACATTGCTGCACTGTGGTGCTCTTTGCAGCAGAGGAAGCATTGTAGAAAGTAAATTCCTGTAGAAAAATAAGAGTGCAGCAGCCCATGGCAGCTGCACAGACCAGCAGTACAATGCAGGCAGCTAACCACTGAGATGGCTGTTGTCAGCCACTGGTCAGGGTACACAGGAGACAAGGCTGCCTTTGAGTCAGAAAGCAGGTTATGAGTGAGCTCCTCAGCTCTGACAACCCTTCCAAAATGAGCCAGCATTTGGGAATTGAACAGTTCTCAATCTGCTGCAGAAAAGCAGACTTTGCATGCATAGTAGTGTTGTCCTGTGGTGTCTAGGATATTCAACCTTCTCAGTTATTGCCTGAGCAATTAATACAAGGTCTGTTCTCTCAGTGCTTCCCCGTTCTATGGATCCTGTTTGGTGTTTAAACTTTCCCTGATTTCTGTGCATCAGACCACTCCAGTAGGAGCTTTTCTTTGCCTTTTGTCTATACCAGATTGAGCAGACTCATGACAACATCCCCATTTTCTAATTTAAGTGAATTTTTTTTCTATATTTACCCCACAAGTAAAAAACTGTCTGTAGTGTGTCTCTGCAATCCTGGGATGCTCTGACTTCATCACTGGTGAAAGAAGCATCTCTGCCTTCTGGATGCATCTGAATTTGATGGGAACCTGTAGCAATTAGACAGCATTGCAGGGATGGCTGAGTGCCCCTTCTTGAGCTCTGCCCAAGCAAGACAGCACAGTGAAAGGAAAGTGTAGTCTCTCCTTCAAGCTCTTTGGCTCTTTTAACGAAGAACACTCCTCCCTTACTCAAGGCTAAAATAAAAACAGACTTAAAACAAGTTAACCACTGCTCATCAGCCAGTGCATTTCTCACTCACCTAGCAGGATGAGCATTTCAATTCTGGTTATTTCCAGTGAAACCAAGAAAGTAAGAGATTATTGGGACAAAAAGCAACAACCCTTGGTGCTTGAAATTTCTCTGTTGTTCTTACCTCACTGTTGCCCTTCATCATTGTGAACACTGTGTTAGCTTAGCAAGCCTTCAGTGCAGAGCATCTGCTCTGCCTCACAGCAAGGGAGCTGCCTGCAGCCTGGCTTTGCTTTGGGGTGCTTGGCATGCCTGTGTTTGGCTGATTTGATTTGCTCCTAACTAGTTAATTCTGCTGCAAAGGCAGGCTGCTCTGCCTTGTGTTTTGCAGCAACAGCATCTTAACAAGGTTGCTGGAGGAGCCTCCCTTCAACATTACCTTTTCACCCCTTTCATCACTCCTCCTGCCAATGAGCTCTTCTAGAGTTAAGCTGTGTGTTGAGAGAGATCAGTAATTGTCTATATTTGTTTGCTGTGTTTCTTAACAGGCGATCCCGAAACCCTGTATATGCACAGAGGTTTTTTACCTTCTTTAAGTGTAACAACCTGCCTGCAATGTGGTGGCTGCTTAAAAGAGCACTTCAGACACAGGCACTGGAGTCTAGGTGGGGATACAGAAAGGCATTTGAGGAATGTCTGGACAAGGACTCATCTTTGTAACTGGGCTAAAAACTGGGGTGATACCCAAGGTCCTCAAAGAGCATCATGGCAGCTTAGCATGTCAGAATAGCCAGATACGGCTCCCTTCTAGCCAGCAGGGATGCTGCTTGCCTGTGGGTATAAGAGGCACCTGGGAAATCGTTATCCTTTCCTGCAGTTCCCTAAAGGTGTCTGTGCAGGAGTCATGTGAGTGGTCTCTGCTCTGAGACAGTCCCAATCTCAGGAGCTGTTCAGTTCACAGTTCTAGCAAGTAGGAGCACCAGTTCATTTAAACAAGCTTTCATTTGCCTTTAAGCCAGTGAAAAAGAATAGAAACAGAAAAAGCTATGTTGTTAGCTGCTACGTTTTACAGACTGAATCCCTGCCTTTCTGGTTAGTCTGCCTTTTGTGTGTAACCTTCTTGAACAAGTGTGGACTTCCCAGTAGGTATTGAGGTTGGAGCTGGTGTCTGGCTGTAATTGCTGTTGACCTTTCTTTGTTTTCATATCCATTGGGAACCTCTGGGAATAGCTGACCCTTGGTACAGTTCTGTATGCTTTGCAGCAATGGGATGATCTACTTCAGCTCTCTGTCCAGAAAACCCAGGAGCTACAGGACTACCTGCAGGGTTAATGCTCATTGGGTTTTTCCTAGTGCCGGAGACAAGAGAAGAAAATGCAATCAATTTTTAATTTAGAGGCACTTTCAGACATTCCCTTTGCAAAATGATAACTGAGGCCCAGAGCCTGTCCCAGTGCAAATCAAGGAAATCCCATTTCCCAGCTGAAGAAGATTAAATATCTTCTGCATCCTTGGCTGCCTTGCTGTTCCAGTGACCTAAGGAAGCATCTGGAGCATCTCAACCCTGTTCCTCTGTGACCCTTTACCAGCCTCAGACACTCTCTCAGTGAGGTCCAGGAAGGCACCTTCCTGCAGTGCGTTTCCTTGCAGTCAGCACTTTGTCCAATTTCAGACCTTTTCTCTTCCTTTGTCCCAGCCCCATAGACAGGCACAGCTAGGTGCAGTGAGGGAAGCTGCAATCCCACCCCTCTCTCTCCTCCTCAGGAGAGAGAGTGCTTTGAGTACCTCTGGAGCTGCTGTGCTGGTTTTTTTAAGCCTTCTTTTTTTTCTCCTCCCACCCTTTTCCTCTTTTTTTTCCCCTATATCATCAGCTGGCCTAGATTGTAATGTGAGACCCCACCAGCTTCAATTAAGGAGCAGATGTGACCAAAGAAATGGGATAGCAGCTAAGGATGGAGATGACACATTCATGGCACTAGGTCTAATCAAACAACTTCTCACATTATTCTCAACATGAGGTGGGAGACAAGTGAGCCAAAGGCAAGTCAGCACTCGGAGCACTTGCAGAGACACATTGCTAGCAAAGCCATCTAATGAGCTGACCATGCCACTCAGCTCAGTCAAGGGCTGCTTTTAATCCACCGAAATGCAGCAAGGGGCCCAGAGACTGAGAGCTGAGAACGGGTATCTTGAAAACAATCAGCCACGTCAAACCAGGACTGCCAGGTGGAACGGGTGATTGTAAGCTGCATATGCACAGATGCATTTGTGCCCTGGGACACTGTGCATGCCTGCCTGTGGGACAGTGTGTGCACCACCTTCATCTGTGGTGAAGATGGAGATGTCACTAGTGTTACTGAGCTATCAGTGAGTCTTGCTAGGGGTAAGGCTATGGTAGAGGAGAGACTGGTGAGCTGGAGCCCTCCTGGCATGGCTGTGTTCAGGGCAACGGGGATGCTGAGTAACCCGTGGTAGTTGTTGGAGGTGTTCGTGGCACTACAGATGCTGCATGCTGCTGGTGTTTGGGCCTGGCTGTGCTTGGCAGCTCTGTGGACCTTAAGAAGAGGTGGATGCTCTGCACGCCTGTAGTGCATAGACGTCATCTGTGGAAGAGCAGGTGCTTTGGACACGGAGAAGGTGAGTTGTGATTGTGCTGAAGCTGCTATAAATCAGTTCTCCCTTTTTTACGTTTGGGCTAACAGCTGTTTTGTGTTCAGGAAGCTTTTCTTGTTTTAGATGGAGAACTTCTGGTTATTCCTGTGCTGTAGTGTTCTACTTAAAAGTTTATTGCAAGTGAAACATGTCTGTCAGATGGCTGTGGAGATTGAAGTCCTCTGAAATTGCATTAAATAAGGGGTGACCTAAACAGTACCAATCCAGACATTCTCCTTGTTCTGCTTCATGCCGAAATTGTGAGGTTCCTGTAATTTTTTACAAATGCTGAGGAACAAGATGTGGGTAGTCTCCCTTTGCTAAGGAGGTGAACACACATTGCCATTCCCATTCTCGCACTACCAGCAGAGAAGCTGGCATGGACAGATCTGACTCGCCTCCCAACACCAGGACATTGTTGCCAGAGATAAAAATAGGACTCAGTGTCCCTGTAGTTGGTCCCTGATGTGTTGTATTGATGTATTTGGGAGAAGCCCTCTAACCCTTTCAGCCCTCTAAACCCTTCAGGTCTGTAGGGACAGCCAGTGCATATCCCTCCATCTGAGCACAGTTTCCTTGATAACCCTGCCAGACATTGACAAGAAGAACATGAATTTAACTGATTGGGAACTTACCTGACTGCTAAGGGAGTGCATTTCATGCTGTAAAAGAGAACCATGTTTTTTCTTATTAGGATCTCAGAATTGTATCCAAGCTGTGACACTCAGCTGCTGGGGTTGCACTTTTGATGTGAAAGAGCAGGGCTTGGTAGCTCCTCCAAGCAGTGTCTCAGTGTGGAAGGTGCTAAAGGCCACCCTTGCCTCATAAATGGGAGGGAGGTGGCATGTGGCCACAGCCCAGTTAGAAGGAGATATCAGATGACTATTGCTGTTGGTTTGATGGATCCCGGGTCCCACTAGAAAATAAATATCCCCTTGGAAATCATAGGTGTCTGTCTCATCAGAAGCAGTCAGGGTGACCATGCTGAGTGAGACAGTTGTTCCCTGACAGTATCCCTGTCTGTTGCTCTGTTTGGTCTCCAGTCCCCCCTGTGGTGGAGCCGGCCTTCCAGGATGTACGCCAGGGCATGGGGCACAGTGTCACCCTACGCTGCTCCATGCTGAAAGGCAGCCCCATGAAGGTGGCCACCTCTGTCTGGCGCTTCAACGGGACCCTCCTGGCACAGCCCCTGGCAGAGCAGCAGGACTACTCAGAGCTGAAGGTGGACAGCGTCAGCCGGGAGACTAGTGGGAGCTATGAGTGCAGCATTTCCAATGACGTGGGAGTCTCCACCTGCCTCTTCCAGGTGTCTGGTAAGTCACAGAATCCACATCAGAACAAGCTGTTGGATGGGGTCACAGAGGTGAGAAGCTTGCTTCTCATATTCTGGTGCCAGTAAAACCAACCTCTACTGCCTCCTCTGTACACAGCATTCTGTTCAGAAGGAATGATTTTGCATATGCTAACAGGCAGATGTCTCCATCATTCAGGCAGATGGACCTAAAGCAGTTACTGGTAGCCACTGGAACATTTTAGCAGTGTTTACACACCTCCAACAGGCTCCAAACCATCTAATTTCCCCTTTAAAAGCAAACAAACCAAGAAACAAAAACTGTATTATGTATTTCTGTACCTTCCCTATGTCTCCTGTCTGTCTATGTCTCATGATGCTTTCTAGGAAAACATGAGCTGGGTGTGTACATTAGTACTCAGTGGATTTGCAGCTCAGAGTTTTCTGTGAATCCATCATCCACCATAATAGGATTCCTCTCCAGCACCTGCAACTGCAAAGAGGGATGGCAGAGTTATAGCATCTAAAACCACACATCTGACCTGGCCTCTCCAGATGATCATTAAATCTGCTTTTTCCATGACCCCAGAATTGAGGGGCACAAGTTTCTAGAAAAGCTCTCCCATGAAGTTCCCTTAATAAGCAATAAATTCAACCCAAATACTGGGGTTTGAGTCTGGGGTCAATTTATAATACTTTTCAAGTCAGGGCTGAACAAAGAGAATAAATAACATCCAGAGAGGCCTAATTTTGAAGCAGATCTTTTGTAAGGTTTGGAAAAGTTCAGGTATGCTGTAACTCTCAGATGTTCTCAGAAGTGGGGAAAGCCAAACTGTTTGAGTCCATTTTTAGGACCTTGCTCTCACCCCTTGGGATTTCCTGGCATTTGTCTGGCAGTGGATTTTTGTTGAGAGCTTTGGCCCTCTTTACCCTTTTTTCATAACTCTCACGTGCATCACAAGTGATGGCAAACCATATCCCTCTATGAACCGTCAGAGAAAACTGTGTCCCTATCAAGTTTGGGAATGCTCCCAAGAGTTTCTTGCTGGGAGCAGGAACAAATACATATTGCCATGCAGTGTGCCATGCTGTGCCTTAGATAAGGCTCCCTCAGCAGAAGGAAGTTTCATCCCTAGAGAGCACTGATCAGGAAAGAAGCAAGCTTTTATTTTTCTGCATCCCTTCTCTGTTTCCAAGGCATGATGGTAGCGGTTCAGCTCCAGACATCTCTGCCTGTTTCCTGGACAGTTACAAATCAATTAAGGCTCTCAGAGCCTGTAGAACAACCTGAAAAATAATCCAGTGACTAGACTCCTGTGCTTGGGCTCAGGATTGCTGGAATTTTAACTCCCATCAGCTGCAGCCTTCCTGTGTAAGTGGGCAGAATGGCATGGTCTCATTTTGGTTTTGTTTCTTCTCTGGGGAAGAAAGACCATAAACCTTCCTATGTGACAAGGAGGCAGTGACAAATGAGTTACTGAGTGACTGTGGGGTGTTCAGATGCACTGGAAATACAGTACATGAATCTGCCCAGGATGGGATTACTTTCATCTCAGAATGGGTGATGAGCTTTCCAAGATGTTTTGGCAAGATAGTGAAACATCCAACCCATTCCTCTTGAGCAAGTTATCAGGCAGTCCATAGTGGTCATAACCTGCTCTCCCACTAGCCACAAGCACAGAAGAGCCCTGAAAAACAGAGTGAATAACCTTCAGCTCTTCCCAGAGGCTGTAAGCAAAAGAAGAACCTTTCCAGTAATGCTAAAAGTTTCCAGAAATGAAGTTCTGAAAATATTTTGATGTGCAGCATTTCTATCAAAAGGCCAAAATGCCTTTTTTTTAACTTCTATTTCCATCTTTGAGTCAATTAATAAGGAATTAATATCATGCAAGATGATGATTATCATCAGATCTGATTTTATTTCTGAATCCATTATGAAGCTTGACTTCCACAGTCAATACAAGTTGAATAAGCAACAATTAGTCTCTGAGGTGGTTCTGAACTTCTTGCTTGTGCAAAAATTCAAGTCAATAAAAATAATAAGAAAAAAAGGACTTGGAAATAAATATCAATATTATACATCTGAGTTCATAAACAAAAAACATTGGATCCTGTCGAGCCTGGTTATAAGCTTACAGAATGGCAAGGCCTGTAATTCAAGTGGAAAGGTGCAGCAGACAGCCTGGGGAGACAGTTTATGCCTGTTCTGTTTTCTGGTGTCCCTTGCTGCCTACACATCTCTCTGGTCACTGCAGGTTCAGATTAGACTGAACCCAGGGAGCTGGGTTTTTGTTCAGGTCCAGGTCCTGCCTGGCTCAGGACAGGACCTACCAAAAATTGAAGTTCACAGGATGAAATGAAGGTAGTTTCAAATAGGGCAATACCAGTTGTGGATAATACCTTGAGTTGCTTCTGGGCCCTGTGCATTAGTCCTTCAGCTGAGGGGTTGCATGGCAGTAGCCTTCAAATTCTGTTTGGTAGTGGTTCAGGACAGCAGTGGCTGGGGAAATCACGGGAAGTCTCTTCTTTTCTGAACTGCCTAGTTTCTATCTGGTGTGTAGTTTCTTCTGTGTTTCCCTTCTCCTGCTGCACTGTTTTTAAGGAGAGATGTGAGTTTAGAAAAGACATCTCTGCCCCTGACAAAGCTCCTGCTGTTTTTACCCAGGCTAAGGTCAGCATCCCCTTTGCTGCCGGGTTGACTGTTGTGCTACAAAGAGGTTTGAGCACTGTGTAACCGAAGCAGGGGAGGTGCAGAAGGAGCAAGGTCTCCTTTTTAATGCCATGGTCCCTGAGTGATAAATAACACTTTTCCTATGACCTACTGGCCAAATGATCTTTCCTCAGAGTTTGTTAGCAGGAGTCTCTGTAAAGCAGCAGATGAAACAGGAGAAATGCCAGTTTAAAGCTGTTACCTCAATCTAAACTACAAAGCAAGGTAGAAAAGATTAGAACTGGTTCCAGCTGGAGAACTGAAGTTGTTCCCACCTTCTCAGGTGCTGGTCATGCCCCACTGGTGTTGCAGGGCTGCTAATCCTCCCAGTAGTTTAGGCTGTGAAAGCCGTATTGAGTCATAGAAAATGGTGGCACATCAGTGCAACAGTAAAGGTGTCCATCATGTCAGAGGCAGGTGGAGCAGTGGGGCTGATCCAGTTTCAACATGTCTCTTTGTAATTTGTGTTCCCCTTGATCCCACTTTTTTACTTTCTTCCCTTTTTTTTTTTCTCCCTCCAGCAAAAGCTTATAGCCCAGAGTTTTACTATGACACTCCCAATCCCACCCTAAGCCAGAAGCAGTCCAAGAATTACTCTTACATCTTACAGTGGACACAGAAGGAGCCAGATGCTGTGGATCCCATCCTCAAGTACCGTCTGGAACTCCGGCAGGTAAGGTCTGCTCCTCTGGAGCCTCAGCATATGCCCTTGGGAAGACAACCTTTAAGGAGGCAGTTGCGTCAATGTCTCCTTGCTGACTAAGAGCTGAAGGTGATGAAATTGCCAGATCCTGACAGTCCTGCACCTTCCCTACAAAATGGGAGAGACAGGCCAAGTGCACAGTTTGGTGTTCATTTTTACCTCTGGTGTTGGGTACAATCCATGTCTTCCAAAGCCCTGCTGCTCCCATCGGACTGTTCGTGCTCAGTGTTTTGAATGAAGGTTTAATGGGAGCAATACCCTACAGTCATTAGTAGGTATTGTAGATTTTATAGCCAAAGATTCAAACAAGTAGAATTCCTTCCTCCTCACTTGTAAAGAAAAAAACAAGCTGAAGAGCTCTCCAGACAGGAACTACAGGAAAAAATCATGGACCATGTTGCAGAAGGGCTTTCATACTGTCACAGTAACTAAAGTATTTGGACTATATGAACTCTGCAGGGTAAGAGAAGTGGGTTTCAAGGTTTCTTAGCTTGAAGAAATCATATTGGGTGGTGGGATCTGGAGAGAAGGACTGAGTGAAATATGAAGACATCACTGGTTGGAGAAGGTTAGAGAAAAGAGTTTTGTGTTTTTAAAGAGCACATTAACTTAGCAGAATTGCCAGGTACTTTCATCCACAATCAGCAAAGCACCGGTGCTCAACATTTTTTAAAAAATGGGAACACTTAAGATTGGTGGTTCTTGCCATTCAAGCAAGTGCATTTTGCATGGGAAAGTTTGTTTACTGTAGATAGAAAACAAAATAATTAAAAATATTCAAGTGTCTTCTTCCTCTAGTTCTGCACAGTAGGCTCCAGTTTTATGTCTCCGTTTGATTGTGAGCTCTCTGGGGTGGGACAGCCTTTGTTTGTTACTCACACGGTGTGGAGCACGTTGTCAGTACTTAATAATAATACAAGACACAGGGGAGCCTCTAATAATGAAGGCAGTTTGTCATAGTAGCTCTTCCCTCTGAGCCAAGTTTCGCTGTTATCAGCACTGTAACTCAGTGAAAAAATTTGTGGATTTTATCCTTCTCTGGTAATGTTGAGGGTGTTTTTTTCCTTTTACACAGTTCCTAAAAGTAGTCTTGGATCTGTTCTTCATTGAGCTCCTACTGAAAGGGATCAAGAAAAGGGAAACCCACTTTTCTGCTTTCAGTTATGACATGAAGGCAACTGAATGCCTGTGCAAATTTAACACCACCCACCCATCCCGTTTTGTTCGCACCCCATCAGTTACTGCTGTTAATGTTTTGCAGAATCACCACATAGTTGTGACTATTTATTGACTGATGTGTTTTAAAGGAGTGTGATGTTGTGGCGCTGCTGTAGCCCAGTCTCACGTATGGGCAGGCTCTTAGAAATGGCTACAGGTCTCATCATGGTGGCCTGGGTCTGAATAAGAGAAGGCAGAGGGAGAAGGAAGCAGGAGAGTTTTTTCCCACTTCTGTCAAGCACAAGCAGGAAACATTGGAAAAGTCTTTCACAGTACTGCCTCCTCCTGGCCCTCCTCCAACAAAAGTACTTGCATTTTATGGCAAGGTCTCCCCTTCCATGTGCCTTACTGAGGTCTCACTAAGCCATTTTCATTTCCTTGTCCCACAGGGTCATATCTCCCCTTATCTTCAGCCTGCCACTTCCCTCTACATTTGTCCTGCCTTCCTGGTGTTTTCCCTGTGCTGTCTCACTTGGACTCCAAGAAGCCTTGTCACATCTCCTGACCTTTCACTCCTTCCCTTGCTCCATTACCCTCTTTCATATCCTGCAGACTCTGCTGCTTTGTCATACCTTCTTCTCTGTGCTGGGACACCTGGGATAAGCTTTGCATACTTCTGTTCCATTGTTGGACTGTAAAACAGAGTGACCTCACTGAATATAACCATGAAAAGCTCAAAAGCTTAAAAGCATTACTGACTGGAGAGCTCTTAAGAAAGGGATTTGTCTGCCTGGATGCGGAGCTACTGTTTGCCTGCACACTCTCCACGCTGGCTTTCCAGGAACTTTTTTCTGCCACTTGTGGTGGCAGAAAAATCCTAGAGAGCTAGGATTGAAATGGAATATTCTCCTTGGTAAAAAGGGCCTTGCACATGGCCAGACACAACTGATTTATTGCCAACATCAAGCTGATGAAAGCTTATCCAGCCAGCCAACCCTGGGAGCTCTGCAGCTTCTGTGGTCGTGGCAGGAGCTTTTCAGCACCTTAAGGATGAATGAATGTGGCAGCAGCAGCAGCAGCCTTGGAATTGTGAGGGGCTATCAGGGGTAGACCGCATGGAAAAGGGAGAATTAACTCTTGCTGAGCTGGAATCCAAGGGTAACCAGCTGGGATGCCCACTGTTTGCAAGATGGTTTGCTGGTTTTCATGTTACACTCCTTGGTGTGTTCAAAGAGCTCTTGGCATATGTAATGTGAAGATCCCCAAGTAGCAGGATAGTTTGCAAGGCACCTGGGAACCCTTGAATTAGATTTGCTTGCTGCAGCTGCTGGAAATGGAGCTGGGTGAGAGTCAAAGTGTTGCTTATTAACTGTTTGGCACCACGGCTCCTCCAACTCTTCCTGTACAATGGCTCCCTTAGGTTGGTCAGGCATTCCTGGGAGGATTGCAAGCAGTTGGAGGGAATATGGTTTCTTAAGCAATGCATAGGAGCTTCCAGCAAGACAGGCAGGTGGATTTCCAGCTGATTGTTCCCAGCACTGTGGAGCAGGCCAAGCAGTGCAGCAGACATACCAGGATTAACTTTCAATTAAAACTATCAAAGCAGCTTGACAGCTTGAAGCCACTAATCCAGGCAAAACACATATGAAAGCAACTTGAAGCAAGCTCCTTGTAAAGCCTGTGCTCTATGTCTCAGCAAAGAGGTGGTTATTTCCTGAAGGGCATTGGTCAGGGTGGCTTAGCCAGTGGCTTTGTTGAGTGCCAATTCAGAGGGGAAAACCTCCTCACTGAGGAACTGCAGGGGCCTCATGGCCCTCTGTTCTGACAGCTTGGAAGGTTTTTGCTTCCTTGCTGAAAGGCAAGTGATCCAGATGCCAACCACCTTACTTCACCCTTACCAGTGAACTCAATGAGTTAACAGCCTTGGGTGGTTTGGTTACAGGCAGATGCCATGAGGCTTTTGAGCTATTTGTTTGGTCAGCTTTTTTTTATCCATGTATTCTTGGAGCATAGAAAGGCACTGAGGCACTTCACTCCAACTGAAAATGTTTTTCATTGCTTGGGGATTCAAAGCAGCCTCCCCAGACCAGATCTTTGCTTAAAAAATAAAAAGCTTTTTAAGTTGCTTTTTTCTCTCTGTGTATTTTATCCCCTCCCAGGGCTCTGCTCTAACATTACAGAGAAATGAAAAGCCATCTAATATTGCAAGCAGGTTGCATCATGGAGGAAAGATCTGAGTTGGGCTGGTGGTTACAGGGGATAGTGGCAGAATTACTATGCACTTAATGAGCTAGAACCCATCTGTGACCTGAGGCTGCAAGAGAAAGAGGAAGGAGAAGCTATTGGTGCAGTAGGAAAGTTTAATCTTTATTGTGCCCCTCAAGGAGACCTGAGGCTGCTGTCTCCTCTGTACCTTCTTATACACAGTCTTGGGCCAGAACCAGGCCAGCTTAACACATTCCTACCTTTCCTCTCCTAAGAGCAGGTTCAGCTCTACCTGCCAGACAGCCCCCTGAAATTTGCACTGGGCCAAGCCCCAAACCCATTTGCTAAATTAGCTCACTGGGTTGTCACTTCAGATTAATTCCTGTCAGGGAGACTGTCTTTAATGAGACTGGCCCTGTGCTATGCCTGAGTAATTGTATGGTCTCTCTTTGTTTGCACTTTCATCCCCTCCATGTTGGATAAACATCCCCTGCTGTCTACAAAACTCATCTGGGCTCGGGAGCCGGCTGCCACTTGCCTCATCAGCCAGGCAGAGCAGCATTAATGAGAGCTGTGGCAGTGGGGAGCCGGCCACACCGTGTGGGGAGGTGACAGATAACAGAGCTGTTTGGACAGACATAGGACAGGGACGTTAGCAGGAATTTAATGACTGTGATTAGAGTGGAAGGTTAACTCCTCTGATGGCCATCACAACGCAGCGGGAGGGGTTTTATACCGAGGCCCATGGATTGTGGATTTGTATCACTCCATTTCTGCCTCTGAGTTGTTCTTTTCCTCTTCTCTGAGCCCACTTCGGTAGTGTCTGTCAATTGCTGTCTGTCTTTGGCTTCGTTAGGATGTGGCGCTGGCACTCCCTCTGAGGGCAGGGGTGTCTCTCACTTCTCTTCATGCACTGAGAAGGGATGGTATCTCTAAAAAGGGAAGATATGCAAGCAGTACACCAGTCTTTTCCATAAATGCTTAGTTGAAAATGCTGTTGGGGTCCAGATTAGAAAAGGCTATGATGCAGAAAGGTGATGTATTTGAGCAGGTGGTGGCCCTTGCGGCAGCCCAGCCCCGTGCACTGGGAGGTGAACAAAATTTCTTCTGCACGTGCAACCATGGCTTCAGGCAAAAATTCTGGGGAAACTGAGCAGTGCTTTGGGGGGTTGTCTCATGGCTGTACCTCGGGGCCAGGGAATGGCAAAGCCTTGGTAAGAAGACAGCTCTGCACAAGGCAGAGCAGTTCAGGGTGGCCAAATTTGCTTTACAAACAAAGGGGCTAATGTTTTGCTGGTTCTGGAGCACAATGTTGCCATCGCCCAGGCAACTGCTGCAGATCAGGTTGGGTCCATAGCCCTTATCCCAAGGCTCTCCAGGGCACTGTGACCCCACTGGTCCCATTCTGTGAATTCCCCCAGTAGTGCTGCAGTGGAGTTTTAAGCTGGGGGATGCTGCAGGAGCTGAAGAGGTGATACCTGTTTTAGGACCTAGCTAAAAGCAGACAAGGCTGTCCTACTTTTCATACTAGAAGATGAAAAGCTTAAAGGATGGAGTTGTGTCTTGTAAGCTAGGGAGGGACCCATCCTGCTCTGGATAAAATGTGCCCTGTGGTGCACTGCCCTGATGTTACCTGGAAAAAGAGAATGGGCTTCTGGTGCCACATCGACCAAAAAATCCTCCAGCTGGCAGGTCGCTTGACTGGATAGCCCAGTTTGATGTCCCAGTGTGGCACACAGATAGGGCACATGGAACAGGAGTGTGTGAGTCCCTTTGCCTAGAGCATCACAGTCCCAGCCAGCTGCAGCCAGGAAGGGAGTGTGGCTTTTTGTGAAGCAGCAGATGGTGACCTTGGCTGCATGTCAGATGCTGTGTGGACCAAAAAACTCATGGGGTGTGACAAACTGCACCCCTTTACTGTTTATCATTTCACTTGATATGGGCTGTGCTGGCCCTGTCTCACTGGTGTTAGGTACTGCAGTGACTTGGCGTTGCAGTGTTTGCCCAGGACTGAATCTCAAAGCAGACCTTCTGCTGTAGGATGGCTTATAAGTCACATCTGTCAGAAAGCTTCTTTAGTCCTCTCTTCTTTTTTGCCTACCTTGTCTGCCAGTTTGATGTTTGATCACAAGGTGCTGTCGTATGGGATCTCAAATCAACACAATTCCATCTATCTGCAGAGCCAGCCTCTATAGTGGCAAAAGGTCTTTTTTCAATTCTAACTACCCCTATTGATGCTCTTTTTTTTTATTATTTCAACTTTTGTTCAGGCAGTGAGAATAGGCAAATTACATCTGTGCTCTCAAGTCAATTGCCTTCAGTTGTGCAAGTGGCATATGTGATGCTGTGCAGGACTCAACCCTGAGGAGGACATAGAAGAGGATGCAGAAAGAAGTCAGTGTGTACTTGGGTGGATGGTTTGAACAGCCATCATGATGCAAAGTCAGGGAAAGCAAGAGAGGGGAAAGGAGACAGTGTCTTTCTAGGCTGCAAGAGGAGGAGAGGTTTGGGACTGAGTGTCAGCCACACACTGGTGGAAGGAGAACTGGCTGATCAATAGCATTTGATGGACAAGCAGTCCTTGAACCTTAGTAAGATTGCTGTGCAGGACCTGGGGGTAAAGCAGTGACTTTTCCACAGGCATTTGGGAGTGAAGAGGTCAGGATCTTGCATCAGCTCTGCTCTCTGCTGCCTGAAAATAGGACACACCATCAATCACTGCAGCTAACAGCATGTTGAGCCATCTCTTTTCGTCCCTAGCAATCTGTCACAGGGGAGATGTCAATGAGACCTGCTGCTAGAAAAAGGTCCTCTCTACCTGTGTTGCAAGGGAAGTTGGATATCCTGGATAGCTGGATATCCAGGATAGCTGGATGTTTGGTAGGGGTGGGAAACAAGGAGCTTTTTCCACATTTCATGTATGTGCTCTCTACTGGCTAAGTCAACAACAGAAGAGCCTCCACCTAACACAAAGGGAGGGAGTTTTCCCTTAGCCACTGCTCACTCCACTGCAGGTGGAGGTGTCTGACTAGCCATGGTTGTTGTTGGCCCTGTCAGCCAGAGAATCAGAGTGTTTTTAACAAGGCTGGCCAGGGAAACATGACACAGGCCTGACCAGCAATGAAAGGTTCAGGTGAGTTCAGTGGAAATGGCTGGTAGCCATGGGATAAGGTTGTCCACTTAGACAGCCTAACATCTTCCAATCCCACTATTGAGATTTCTTCCCTTTGCCCATGGGAGCTTATCAAATGGTGCTTAACTAATGAATTAGTCTGGTTAATTCTGTCTTTTTGCATTCACAAATTGCTCTTCAATATGATACATGGTTTTTCTGAGCTGGTTTTCCCTAGTCCACAGATAATTTCTAATCAGTTAGTTGGGAAAATTAGTAATATGAGTAATATGAGCAGTGGCAGGTCAGTGCCTCAGTCTTATGGTATCATTCCTCTTCTGTGATTATCCAGAGTAAGTAAGGTGTAGTTGGTTGACCTTGGCTGAACACTAGGTGCCCACCAAGCTGCTCTTATCATTCTGCTCCTCAGAAGGACAAGGGGGAGAAAATAAGATGGAAAAAAACATATCAAGATAAAGGCAGTTTAATAACCAAAACCTAGAGCCACATGCAGAAGTAAAGGAAAACAAAAGATTTATTCTGTACTTCCCATCTGTAGGCAATGTCCAGCCACTTCCTGGGAAGCAGATTTTCAGTAAATGTAGCAGTTGCTCTGGAAGACAAACATCATAATAACAAATGCCCCCCTTCTCCATGCCTTTCATATCTCTTTGGTCAGTTTGGGTCAGCGATCATGTATATGGTGTCCCCTTCCAAAATGTTGCCCACTCACAGCCTACTGGTGAGAGGGAAACGTTGGAGAGACAGCACTAGTGCCATGTAGCGCTGCTCAGCAGTAGCCAAAACACTGGTGTGTTGTCAACACCTTTCCAGCTACCCACACAAAGCAGACACTGTGAGGGCTGCTATGGGGAAAATCAACTCTGTCACACTTGGATCCAATACAGGTGGATCCAATACACACCTGGATCCAATATAGCTCATCTGCCCAAAAGAGGGCAGCTGACAGTTTTACAAAGTGTCTTGCCGTTCATGAGGTGCCAGCAGACATTTTGTCTTAACATTCACTTTTCGTAACTACTGTTCCCAATGCAATTCAAGTACTTGGCTGGGCAAGAGAGAAAGCAGGGTATTGTTTAGCTTGCCTAGTACAAGGGAATAATCCAAACAGTTTTCCCAGTCTTAGCAGTCTTAGTTCTGTTCACAATAGTTATAGTGCCTGAGAAGAACAAATAATCTTGTTGGAAAGGCTCATATGATCTTAAAACTCATCTAGAAGGAAAATCTCATGTCTGTCTAGCTCCTAACACTGCTGTTCAGTGCTTATTGAGGGTAAGAAAATGTGAGAGAAGAGATAATCAGATTCCCCAAACCAATACACTGCTCAGAGCAGCCTTGCAGGCTAGAGATGTTGTTTTCACACCACTGTGCTTGTTCATATCCAGCAGGCTGTTGGCTTGTGTTTTACAAAGCTGAAGGCAGGATGAAAAATGCTTGCCAGGTATCAAAGTCAGTCCTTTTTGTGTACTTCTTATCCACATTCCTTCAGTGGCTTCAAGGGGTACATGCTGTTTATTGAGTCTTTCCAGAAGTCCCTGTCGATAGGCTGTGATGCAGCTTCCTCCCTTTTACTCTGCTCATTTGTTATTTTTGGTAGTCAGCCCATGTTCTTCCTACTGCTTCACCATCATTTCTTTGTGCACCTTCATGCCCTTGCCTGCTCCCCCTCCTATTTTCCACTTCTTCTCTTTTCTGTTTCTGTTTCCTTTTTTGGTTTTGCTCTTGGCTTTGCTTTTTTTTTCCTCTGGCTCTCACTTTCTAGAACATGTTGGAGGTAAGAGGTGAGAGCCTGGTGCAGGGGAAGGGTTTGGAAGAGAGATGTAGCCTCTCCCATAGCTAGTCACAAATTAACAGGAGTAAACACTAGATAGATGTTTTGACTGAGTTTTATACAGATATGAAGCAAGCAGCATGGAGCATTGTGAGGAGCTGTATGGCTCTCCCTGCATATGCTGTCCTGGCTGCCTCTTATTTTTTAGAGACAGGACCACAAGCGCAGTCAAGTTAGAGGTCGCCTATAGACTCTGGACTGATACCTATATTATACCTTCATTACATGTACCGGACTGGAAAGTCCAGAGTCCCACAAAAAGGCTACTTCTGCTCCAGGAAGCAACAACCCCATCCTTTATTAGTTGTTTTCAAGGGTGAACGTGCCCTAAGAGAGGGCTCTGCCACGGTCTGTAGAGAACCCAAGAAAAGAAGCCTGGGAGGCAGCAGCTCCTGTTGTTGCTTGCTAAGATGCAACCCTAAATGTATCTTACAAGACAACATGGCTCAGAGCTCAACCTCACTGCAGCTGGGCAAACCTGGGCTCTGCAGAGCCAAATTGCTTTTTCTTCTTGGACCCAGAAGTGCTGACAGCACAGTGCACAGACATGTGTCTGGGTCCAGCTGCAAGCAGTCATGTCCAGTGCAAGGAAACTGGTGGAAGAAGAGACTGTGCTCACTGACATAGGGATGAGTAGAAAGTTGGATCCACCAAGGCACTGAGTAATGCTGATTTTCAGGTGTGAGGCTTAAAAGAGACTGGAACCTTTGCTCTCTGGAAGAGAGGATGTGAAGCAACACGAGGGATGCCTCTTATCCATTTATGCCCATACAGAAGAGAGAGAGGTGATTTCAGGCTCTGCAGTGCATAGTCAAGTACAGGTAGGAACTTGCAGTAGCAGTATAGAGCTTCCAGTCTGAAACAGAAGGATGGCATATGCCTTCAGGATTGAAAATAGGGCTGTAGAAGAGAGCCTCAGTTTAGGCTTTTGCTTGACTGTCTCTCTGACAGAGTGAAGATTAGGTCTGGTCTTCCTTAGACCAGGAAACATACGCTAATAAAATACATATTGCTTTCTGATCAGCCCCTAATGAAAGACATTATTGAAGAGTGTGGAACAAGCACTTACAGTAATTCATGACAGCACCAATTTGGCTTCTCTTGGAAGCCATAAACTGCTGCTCTTGGTACCTAATGAGGATGGGCAGCTGATTGCTTGTGCAGGAGAAAGAGAGAGAGACTGTCTTCCAGCTTAGATGGCTCCAACTGTCCTCAGTAGCTACTGAAGGTCTCAGTTGCTTCTCGCTTTGGAGCTGGGGATGTTTCAGCCTGGAAAGAGAGCCTCATGATAAAGGACAGTTTGAGACAAAAAGCTTCCAGGACTCCTCATTTAGACTGAATAATGGATTTGCTTTGGCCATCCATCCTTGCTTAACCCCAGGATCTGAACCTGTGTGCTTACCTGATGAACAACATAGGCATGAATTTCAGTTCACTGGTGTGCTTATGTAGTAAATGCCAACTTTGTGTTTGCAATGTGATTATTTGCTCTGGAAACCCCTAATGAGTAAAGGTTATCAAGCAAGGAAAATGAAATAAATCCAAGCTTAAACTTACCCTAGCCCTTTCATTGATGCTGTTAATATCATTTTCATCCAAGGTGGTGATGAAATACTAACCAAGGAAAATGTTGTAATCCAATATGACAGGCACAGGAAGTTGGATGAGAGATTATAAAGAAACATCACAATGACTGTCTTTATATCGAAACCAAATTTTTCCACTACTCAAATCTTACCAAAACGGCTTTTTCCATAGTAGGCATGCCTCTTCCCCATGGCTGATACCAGACAGTCAGTTCAGAATCCCCTGTTAAGCTTGTGCTAATGAAATTTCATGCAGCTGACACCAGGCTGGGAGACAATGCCATCTCAGTGAAGGATCAGGATATTCTAAGTGAGATCTCAAAGATGGAAAACTACTTGAGTGGTTCTGGTGAGATGAAATGCAGTGGTACAAAGGCAGGGTCATCCATGTGTAAGGTGCTATCAGAGAAATCTGCAACAGTGGGAAATTACTGAAGTGAAGGGACAATGTGCATGAGTGAGTTGACTTCAAGTAGCTGCTGGGAAGGTGCAGGTGTAAGAAAGGGCAAGTGTACTCCTAGGTGAAACCTGAGGTATTTCTAGGCAAGCTGGAGAGGTGCCACAGCATCCTGTATGCAAGGCTGGGGCACTGCACTCCAGCAAGTGGGATCATGCAGAAAAATATTATAGAGTCAATCAGGGAAAGTGAGAGTCTGTGTTACAAGAGGAGTGACAAAGTGCTCAGCCTGTTTAGCCTAGCAAAGCAAAGGATGAGAGGTGGTGTGATTGCTGTCTATAAAAATACCAGGGGGTCAAGCAGCAGCGAGGGAAAAGAGTCATTTAAGCTAAAGGACAGTGTTGGCACAAGATCAACTGGGTGCAAACTTCTCATGAATAAATTCAGTCTGGAAATGAGAACATTAGGGCGGGCAGGCTCTGGAACAGACGTCCAGCGGGAGGAGCAGGCCTAAAGGGAACACACCACTTTTAAGAGGGGATGTGATGCATACATAAAATTAATAAGCAGAGGCAGCCCCTGTGGTGACAGGGAACTGGGCCCTATTAGCCAGGAGTGTACCTCTCCTGCTGTGTCCTTGAATTTGTCCATGCTTTGCCCTTCTCTGAACTTTGGGAGCTACCAGTGCAAAGGAGTTTTATCCCCCTGACAAAATACCGAGACCAAGCATCAAATTTGCGGTGTTCAATTCACAGAATCACAGAATATGCTGAGTTGGAAGGGACTCACAAGACAAACTATCTTCCTCTGCTCTGCCCTGTGGCACCAAGGTGACATGAAAGATCAGAATCTCAATCCACTGCTATGTATCAGAGGGTGAATAGGAAGAAGTGGGAGAGGAGGGACAGAATTCTGGCAGATTTTTCCATCATTGTGGAACATATTGGAGCCTCATTTTTAGGAGAGTTTCCTTAAACTTCCTGTCCCTGCCTCCCTCCTGATCCTGTTTCTGAGTATTTTTCATTCCTCTTTTCCCGGGGAATTATTTTTACCTGTGGAACTCATCTGCTGGACTCTCATTCTCCATCAGTGGATAATGGGTCTGGCTCTTGGATAATTTTGCTGTCAGTCTTGGACACTGTAAATTCTGACACACATAAACCGTGTAATCATAGTTTCTTTTTTTTTTTCAACACTCAGAAGTCCATGACGTACTCTTTGAACCTCTCTGTAAGGCACCCTGTAGCTTTGGAGGTGCAGTTGGGGCAGAAATTGAGGACAGAGCATGTGTGCTGAGGTAGTGGGGTGTTTTGCATTTCAGAGCCCCATGTTCATCACAGAAGTTGTTACCAGCACCATAACCCAGCTCAGTCCCTTCCAGTCCATTGGATGGGGTGCTTGGGAGTTTCTTTCCTGGCTGTTACCAGTTGAAGGCCACAGATACTGCCCGTCCCATCATATTGAGTGCAGTGGTGTGATTGCGAACAAAACTCCCTTTGGAAGGGAGCAGCTTTGTCTTAGCTGGACTTTGTTGGCATGGGATCATCATAGTCACAGCCACTGGGGAAATCTGATATGAGATGGTGCCTGCAGCACTCCAGGACAGAGCTATATAATGCAGCCAAGACTCTTGATAAAGAGGCTGAACTGGTACAAATGGGAGACTCTGTCACACCCTGAGTGGTATTGCCCATCAGAAGAAAAGTGCTCTTCTGCTGCTGTCACTTTCTCCTGGCCCTTGGACCATGCTAAACAGTGATGTCTATGCATCATGAGAAACTCAGCAGCTTGGCTGAGACTGGCTGTCCTTTTGGGCACAAGAGGGAGACCATCCCATCAGGCCCTATAGATTTGTAGGGATCCAGCTACAGCAGCAGATCCTGCACAGTTTCAGGGTCTATTTGGAGTTGATCATTTTCACAGTCATGGTCTTGTAGCTCAGGGCACTGAGACCCCCTTGGTCTGTCAGCCGTGTTGAAGACAGGCAAAGAACACCTCTGCCTTGTCTCTGGCCCTGTTTGTGAGGTGACCATCATCATCCTGTAAGGGGTTGATGATGCCTATTGCCATTAATGTATTTGAAAAAACTCTTCTTTATTGCCCCTCCCCCCCCTTTCCCATCAGCTTCAACTGCCGCTAAGCTTTGGCCACACAAATTTTCTTCCTACAGCTGTAAGCAGCATCTCTGAATGCTTCCCTTGTCACTTGACCTTGCTTCCACTGGGCATGCACCTTCCTCTTCTGCCCTGCATATCCCTCCTGAAGAGCCTGTAACCATCCAACAGGAACTCCAGTCACAGGAAGCATCCCACCAGGTTTCACTTATGCCAGTGATGTCAAATCTCTGGGACTGGGCCAAAGATTTCGGCTCCTCTGGTTTGTTCCTCATGTTGCATGGATTTGTGTAGAAACATTTCAGGTGTGGTACATTGTAGCCAATACCTCCTGAAGAAGATTGAGGAAACCCATGAGTGCTGGTTTCTTCAAGTTTTGTCACACCATCCCATCACTCATGATTGGCGAGCCTGTCAACAAGCCCCACTAGCTCATGTGGGAATGGAGTGAGAGTGTGGGAAGCCACCCTGTCTCACTTGTGCTGCAGGAAGGAGCAGCCAGGGGAATTTGAATGAGACAGTATGTGTGGAAAGGATTTGGATGGGAGATACTGGAAAGCATAGCTAGCGCTTGTGCCCTGAGCTGAATCAGAATACGTAAGAAGAAAGTGGCAAGAATGGGAATCTGAATGCCTGCAGAGCAGTTCCTTTGCTCTGATCAGCTTATTGGGGTTTCTGCATGATTTTAATGTGCATTTTTCTAGCTGGTGTTTGCAACAATTCCTTGGAGCTTGGTGATGAAACAGACTTTCTTTCTAATTTCTCCCTCAAATAAGTATGCATAGTAGCTAAATGTACAGCTGGTTGTGAGACCACATGTGTGGCTACACAAGTCACACCAAGTCTTGTGAATCCCTGGTGTGGTTTGTTGAGCAGAACCTCAGCATGAACTCTTGACAGATGTGTTTATTAATATCCTTTGGCTTTACTGAGTCTTCTAGTTGATATGTGCCTAGCTTAAACATCATTCAGTCTGAAAACATAATCCTTTTTTGCCTTTAATAGCTGATATAAACAGAAAACACAGGTGTGGCAGTGAAATACCTTAGACCCCTCTACTGTGATAATGCCCCAGCTGAGGTGGCAGCAGCAGGCAGAGGTAGTGTGGAATCCTGTTTTTCTCTCTGAGTCTCTTGATTTGTGTTCCTGGACCATGAGCTGGCTCAGCTGGCCATAGTGGAACAAAAACTCTGTAAGCATCACAAGCCAGCTCACGTGATAAGACAGGGAACTGGACAGGCAATACCTACCAAGAGAATGGGACGCTGAGGAATGAGAAAGGGCAGTCCCAGTTTGCAGCTCCCAGAGGTTTGATGGCCAAGTACATGTTACCATGCAAGTGTGCTCTTTCGTGATTGCTAATATTGCTTACAAGTGGCAGGGGGAAGTTGCATACACTGCATGTGAATACATATGTACTATATGGGGCTGATCTTTGCCTTTTTAAGGTGTTTTAATGAACTCATTCTGCAAGAATGTTCTCACCTCTGCAACCTGTGGGATATTCACACCAGATGGTAGAAACCGTGGATTTGTTTGGGGTTTTTTCCTTTCCCATCCCCTTCACTTTTTTATTGGAAATGAAAGGAGGTGAAGGCAGAGGCGAGGCTGTGCATCGTGCAGTGCTCTTATTCTGGCCCTGTTGGCAGCTTCCCGAGCCTGGTGATAAATGAGCTTGTTGCATGAGATCCTCCACTGAGGCTTCAGCATCTCTAATAAGGCGGCCAGTGTTTCCTTGTCCTCTGCGCCTGCCTCTGCTTTATTAACTGCACCACAACAATATTAAACTGGAGCACTGGGTCAACATGATCAGGAGGAGGGAGACTGAGAAGAGGGTGGAAGGAAGAAGATACCAGGATAACATGGGAGAAGAGAACACAGAGCGGGAGAAAGGGCAATAGCTGGCAGTTGAAGCGGATTGAAAAATGGGCTCCTACTGGGCTGATGCATGCAGCTCTGCACAGACCTGCTGCTGGCAGTAAGGGAGGCAAAGGATATTTAGGGAGGGGGGCAGACCTTGGCCATAATGTCTCTGTCTGCTGGACCTGTGCTAGTGACTACAAGCCAGAACCTGCTCCGCATGCACACAGCAAGCAGCTGGCTGGAGTTGCCCCCTTTTTTTCCCTGGCACAGGCCCTTTAAACTGTGCTGGCAGTGCACCTGGCTCTCTCTACTGATGGCTACAGCTGGCTCAGGGGAGATGTTTGGCCCATGATGCCTTTCACAGAGAAGAGCCATTCTTTCCAAAGACATCCAAAGACATTCTGTTGTAATGCCAGGACTGTAGGGACCATATTAGGGATATGCAGGTAGGGCAGCGTTTCTGGCAGTGAGTTTCTATGTAGGTCCAAGTTGCAGATTGAATAGAGACAGGACACAGGCTGAGAGAAGAGTTACAAAGTAACTATGAAGTATTTGATGGAGGGAAAAGACTCCTGTAAAACTTTCCCTCTATACGCCGAGATAATGCTGGGCTCCAACTGTGCCTTTCCCATTACCTAATCATCCGGGTCTCTTCTGGAAAGCAGGAAAGTTGCAAGCCATAGGAAGCATATGTGCCTTTATTAATTTCTGCTTCACAGCCAGACCTGGGTGGCAGCCAGTTATTTATTTGGTTTGACCCACAAGTCCCTGAGGACAGACTCAACTGTGGGATGGATCTAGAGCTTTGCAGTCCAGTCTGGAGGCTGATTTCTCGGTTTGTCCTGGATTAGATGATGTGGGAGGGTACGTGATTTGACACTGCTCCCAGAGGCTTTAGATACCTAAATTCCACTTAAATCCCAGTTGAGGTGAAATTTGCACTGTCTGAATCTCACCCTCAGGCTTCTCTCTGACTCTCCATTTTGTTTCTCTTCTAAAGGTTATGTCTAGATGAGGGAAATGGCTTCTGACCTCCTCCTATTTGCTGGCTGCCTTCCCAGCACCCCAGCTCATGGCAGCCTGCGGGGAGGAGCTGTTGCCAGCCCTCCCAATGAGGTTCCACCCCCTAAAAAAGATCTATGGTAGCTATACCACTCCAGCCTTCTGTTTCTGGCTTGTGACTGCTCCTCTTCTCCCAGATAATTGGGAGTCTGGTGCTAATGATCCCAGGTGAAGTTGCTGCCACTGGGAGCCAGCTCCGCCATTGCTTGGCAGAGCGGTGGTATGGAAGGCTGGCAGATGGGAGGGCTGAGCAGTAGGAATGTCAGCTTGCAAGCACACATATGAGGCATTGTTGATACGAATGGATCCTGGCAGCGTCTTGGTGCCAGGTTCATGCTTGGTTTCCTTCCCTGGTCCTGCCTGCTGGGACTCCTCCCAGGTGCCTTTCAGGAAGACACCAAGCTGCAGGAAAGTAGCTCCCAGGTCTCTGACCTATCTTGCCCAGGGAGAAGGAGGAGGGTGCAGAAAGTAGATCCTCAAGCAACTGGCATCCTGATCTGCTTATGTACAAAAGTCTTTTTTAGGTACAATCTCTAAGGTAGGTGCAAAGTTATTTTTCACTGTGAGAACCACATGCAGCCATGTGTTCCCAGGGCCCAGTCCTGCCCCAACACAGAATCTGGTCCACTCCTCCCCCTTCACTTGGAAGCACCGTCCAAACTATAAGCTGATCAAGGAGGTTGTTGGGTCCTGGCCTTGTTGGAAATGAACAGGGCTGTGGACAGGAAGCTCTCCAGTGGCAGCCATTGCTTCTGAGCTCAGACTTACAGTTACATTCGTGAGGGCTGGAGGCAGTCAGAGGAGGGATTGAATGAATTTGTTTTTACCAAGCACCGCATCTGCATGGCTCCCCAGCTCTGCCTTGCTGATGGCCCTTGCTCCTACTGTGCCCTCACTCCACCTTCTTGCTCCACACTCTCTACACTGACAGATTTGCTGTAAACCTTCCTGCATGCATCCTGGTTTCAGTAATCCTGTAACTTCAGAGTTAAATGACTGACACTGAGACAACCTGTCAGGAAAATTGCCTTTGTGATGGAAACTGTCAGCCTAGAGGATGTATCAGAGGCAGGGAATAGCTTGGTGTCTGGGACAGTGAACACTGGATCATGGAAAGCCCTGCCAAAGGTTGTTTTACCACCACCAGCATCCCCAATGATGTATTTGCCACAAGGATCCAGGCGCTGCACAGCGACAGGCAGGAAATTGTATCTTCACAATGCAGTCCTCGTTCTTGTCCTTCCCCCACCAAGCAAGCATGACCGTGGCAGGGAAGTTTCACTGACATGTAATTCATCATTTTTAGTGGTGGTGATTTTGATAACGATATTTTTCGCATTGTTTTCTTGAAAATTCCCTGCTGCCTTAGCAAACTGAACAATGTTTAGCTGGTATGGTTCAGCTCCTTCCAATGGGCATCAGAGAAACAGGGAGCCTATGACTGACTCTACAGAACCACCGACTTGAACTAGACCCCTTGCTCTGGTCTATGGATGCAGTGTGGGCTAGGATTCAAAGATGGATCCTATGGAAGGTTGCTGAGGAAGAATGGCAGTAGACAGGTCCCAGTGAGGCACCAAATGAAATAACACAGGGCCCAGGCAGCAAGTGAATGAATTCTGCAGCAGTGATTGTGAACTGCAGGATATCTTGGCAAAATGCCTTGCTGTATTTGCAAGGACCTTGGTGCACTAGTAGAGGTAAGCTGGGACCATTTTTCCCATCCTGAAGCCATTCTTTCTGGACACAAAGTTCCTCCAGGACCCATAGTTCAAGTTGTCCCTAGAGTCAGGAGGACCCCTCTTGAGGGACAACTCAGTCTCCTGATCACTGTTCTGTACCAGGAGTCGGAATTTTCAAACCAATACTGCATGAAGACCTCGTGGAGAAACCAGATGTGCATGTCTTTATAGGAAGAAGTGGAATAGTGTGTTAGATGGTGGATAGGATTGCTCAGGTTTCCAGTTTCAGGATTCTCATAACACTGTGGGTTCTTTTTCTATGCAGCTGTCTCAGAGAAGCACCATCCAAACCTTCATTCCTGTGAAGAAAATGGAGAAAGGCCTGTTGCTGGAGCACATCTTGCCCAACCTGAAAGTGCCTCAGAGCTATGAAGTTCGCCTGACGCCCATCACCAGTTTTGGGGCTGGAGATATGGCTGCCCGCATCATCCGGTACATGGAACGTAGGTGTCTCTTCCTTGGTCCTGGCTACAAGAGCAGGTCCAAGCCCCAGGCCTAGGGACATGGACCTGAATAGGTGTGGTCTTCTGTCACCCTTGGGTGGATCTCTCTGCGCTGAGGAGTTTTGATAGCACAGTGCTATCACATCTCACTGTATTTTGGCTGTTTCCATCAATGCAGAGCAATAAATAGAGACTTCTGAAGGTTGGTCTCCACTGATCCGTCACTCAGCAGCTCTGACTCACACTTTCTTCTCTATGGCCAGGAGATCCCCAAAACCTCAGTGCCCCATCAGGCCACACTGCAGTTTCCCATGGTACCATGGTATATTAGAGGACAGCCACTGGGCACTGTGTATTAGCCACAATCCCATAAAAATAAGAGGATTTTAGAAGGCTCTTAGAAGGTTCTTTCCAGAGCTGAATGCATGATTCCTTTCCTAACCAGTCACTACGCTGTAGCTCTATCCAATACCATGGCTCCCAAACCATCCCATTGATACACATTGACCATATTTCTCTCCCCAGCATCCCAACAGCTCAGAATTCTCTCCATTTCTACAACTCTATGATTTCTTTACTACCATTAGGAGTTTGAAACTTATATTTCAGCAGAAAGTACAGATCCCTCTCCTCCTATGTTTGCATGATTGCATACAACCCTCTTATCCTGTGGACTGACAACATGTCTGGTGTCCTCAGCATACCTGTCATCTTAAACTTCCGCACTGTGTCAAACTGTTTCGATGTCTCTCTTAGCAAGCTTTGGTGTCTGAGTGGGTGCTATTGCACTGGGTGCTCCAGAAGGAAACTGCTTGGGTTGCCAGGAGGGTTCCCCTATGGAATCCCAGGATCACCCCTTAGGTGGGGGTTTTTAAAAGTCTGTTGCTGCTTGGATTAGAGTGTCAGCATTTTTTTCCATCACCAAGGCAGGCAATGAGCACTGCTGTTTCACAGGGATGCTGTCAGGAGACTTGTACATCTTGACTTTTCTTGGTATGTTTGTTTTATTTTCAGAGTTTGATTGTGGTTTGTGATTTGAGCGAGTACTAGCTGTTCTGACTTGTTTTTCTGTTTCCTCTTCCAGCAATCAACTATCCCAACCCAACAGGTAAGCAACAACATCTTTGTGTTTATGTTTTGAATGTAATGCATGTTAGTCAAGTGCTCCAGCAGATCAGGCAAGACAACAACTGGAATGCGCAGCTGACTTTTTCAAACCTTTTTCCCCAAAAGAGGACAAAATTGCATACACTAAAGCTTCCGGTAAATACTGCCATGTGTTGCACCTCAAATTACTGCCAGGAGATATACACCAGAGATATACCTCTCATTCACACCTGATATCTCTGTGAAGGGATGGGCTGTGATCTTGAAACCACCCTCCCACTAAAATGAGCAATCTGCTTCCAGTAAGCAGGTTATTAAATGTTTCCTAAAGTAATCTATGTTTAGGAATGTATATTCCCATCCTCTTCTGACCAGAAAAGATACCACTTGATATCTCTGCAGGCTAGTATAGAGCTGTGTCCAGCTCAGATCTGGTTCCTCTCACAAACTTCTTGAGCACAGTCCCTTTCTTTTCCCTTCTGGTGTCATCACTGTTAACTTGCTTATGTTCCTTTTGGTCATTCCTGCCAAGATGCAGGCCCATCTTTGTTGAGCACCCAGAGTTCCCATTGATTTTGAGAGCAGAATACACAACGTCTCAGTACGATGGTCTTTAACATGAATGTGATGGTGCCCATTGAGAATGAAAGAGGATTTCTAGCTTGCTGTAAGCAGTGGTGCAGTGATCTTCAGGAGATGAAACAAAGTCCCTTTGCTTTGATTGCTGGATATAAGCTCAGAAAAAGATCTTGGGCAGAGAAGGGCAGACTAATTGCTAGTGGTCCATGGGGAGCAGGTGGTTCCATGTAGATGTTTCTCCTTTTTTCCAGATACTAAGTCAGTATTCAGTCCTTTTATGTATTACTCTGTGCATGTGTAGGTAAGTGCTACTGCTGCACTGCAGGGTGTCAGTGAGAAGGAGAAGGCAGCCAAAAATCAGGATATGGGATTGTCTTGTTAAGGCAGCCATGAGGTGTTAATTCTTGCAAGTTCACACTGTGAGGATTGTTTGATGAGTCCTACTCTGTCTGAGAGTAGGAGCTGCTTACAGGGTTAGAGGGATTTTGTGGCTCTAATTCCTGATTTCATTTGCTTACTTTTCTCCACTTCCTGATTCTCTTTAAATATTCTCCACAGAATACTCATTGGGAACCACGGAGCATATTGCCAGAGACCTACTCCAGAGTGTGTCTCTAAGTACTTGCTGGAGGAGGCAAGCATCCCAGCTCGCAGGGGGAAGGGGCAAAATCTGGCCTTCTACCACTTGCTTTTACACTACATAAATCACTGGTAGAGCCAGAGCAACTTCAGTCCTAATTGTGTGAATCTCTGGGGGTTCTGAACCTCCAGACTGCCTGCCTGGGGCTGCTTTGGCAGCTTGATTGAGTCCAGAACAACTGCGTTAAATTTGCCTGTGGTGGAGGATAACTCAGCTACACATGTATTTTCATGCAGTAAACCCAACACTTATGGTTTCACCTTGATATAAGTTGCCCAGCCTCTGGTGGATATTGGGGCCTCTGGGCCAGTCATGAGGGTCTTGCCTGTGAGTTCACATCCGGAGATTGACTGCCTAAAATTGGACTTACTACACTTGATTTCAGATATGACCCTTCCTTTCAGACCAACTGCTAGTAAATATGAGCCCAAAGACTCTTAGCTCTTTTTTTGGACCACAGCTGAGTTCCCAGACTGTCATCCCAGTAACATGGAAATCTCTCCTGCTACCTCTTCTTTTTCTAGTTCCTTGGGTACCACCACCCCTAGGGAAAAGTTCATGCTAGGCTGCCCAGTCAAATTCTGGGAGCAAACATTGAGAGCTCTCAAGTGAAAGGCAAAGATTAGATGATTAATGCCTCTGGCAGCCTGATCCAAGGGCATGCACAATGGTGATTAATTTACAAACTCTGAGAGTCACTTAGTACAATTATTTCTTCATGCATTTTCTCTCTCAGCCTAATAAGATGTTAATAACATTGGGGCAGGCATGCGTGTGGCATGGTTACAGAGCCAGGTACAGGGCTATGAAGGAAAAGCAAAGGAAAAGCAGAGGAAGTGAACAAAAGACATTGAGAATTTCTAATATTTAGAGGTTACCAGTAAGGCTGACTCTTAAACTTTAGTTGATTTAATTCTAAAAACCAGAATTATATTTAAAAAAACTGCCTAAGAATTATCTTAAAGTTCTCTTAGAATAACTGATTATTTTAACGTCATTAATAAATTCTGGTGCTGGGGAATCTGCTCTGTCCTTCTTATCTCTCCCCTGCAATTTCTTTCGGATATAACCTTCGCTTTCTAACCTAAACGCTGCAGTGCTGCCCCACAAACTGTTCCAGCCCATCAGCACTGGGTGGTTTGGTTTCCCCGGTTCTACCAGATGTAACCTTGCAACTTGGTGATGAAGTCATTAAGAAGTATATGGGATAGCTGGTTGAGTTTTCTGTTGGCCAGTGTGTCTTGCCCTTCCAGAGCAGCAACACTGTTTCTCGTGTATCTGCAGTCTGGCTGTGTGTGATGCTAAAACGTTTTGGGACTGTGGACAAGTACGGTGGGTGGTGATTGGTGCCAGATGCTGGTTGTGGTAGATTGCCATGGTTTGTTGCTTACCATCTAATGCTTGTGTGTCCTGTCTCTGATAATGCCTTATAGTCCAAAGGAATTTAAGCTTGTTGTTCAGGTATGAACATGTGGGAATGAGATGCCAGCCTGATGTTTAGCGTTGGATTACTCAGATTTGTACCCATTCTTCAGAAATGTGTGTAATGTAAAGGGTAAAAAAGGTGACAATTTTTTGTCACCTTTTTGTCACAAATAGGATTGTGTAGACTGTATTATCCCCTTGTTGCAGATGGAGATGTTAAACCAGACAGCAATCCAGTATGACCCAACCAGTTACATCATTGTGAAGCTTTCTTCCATTACTGGTGATAAATGCCCTAGAAGATTACAATGCAAGAGACTGTAAATGTTTTTTCTTAGCTCACAATGAACTTTGAGGTCTCAATACAGTTTTCACTGTCTTCATTTTCTAGGTGGGGAAACTGATGTCCAAAGAGAAGGTGATAGCCTGTGGGTGAGGCAACAGGTCTGCAACAGAGACGAGGCTTGAAGCCTGTTTCTTTACACTCTAAGCCAGTTTCAGTCCTCAGACCACAGCTAAATGATGCAGGCAATTTTCTTCAAGTGCACTCCATCTGCTATTCACCCATAGGCTGCAGCTAGAATAGGATTATTATTTTTTGTATTCATCTAGCATCCAGAGTTTCAGAACCAGGGATGGCTTCCCCCTAAGGACTTGAAAGGAAAACCTCCACTATGTTCCTCAAGAAGGCAAAGCAACAAGAAATGCTAATAGCCACAGCAGAGGGTCTCTCCCCTGGGAATGCAGGGAAGTATCTGTAACCAGGTGCAAACGTGTCTGCGCTGAGCTGCCACCACTGCAAAACCTGCCAAGGAAATCTGTTTGGTGAAGATAGCCTTTGAGGAATCAGCTCCTCTGCCACCTCCAGCTCAATATAACAGTCCAGAGAACAAATTCTGTGTTCAATATTTAAATCCACTTCTTAATTTTTAAACAGGAAGGTTCCTTTGCACCATGGTGCCGAGCCAGGATCCCTGGCAGATGGGGTAAATCTACAAGAAGATTTGCTTCACACAGCTGGGTTCATCAGTCAGGTCACCTTTGTGGCCTCTTGAGACACAGCAAGCCATTTAAAGGTTTTCCTTTTGTCTGGATCTACCAGGTTTGTCCTGGCAAGCTTTGCTGATAACCACACAGAGGTGCTGTGCTGGTGATGTCCCAAACCACACTGAACATCTCCTAGTTATTCATGACACTTCCACTTCTAGCTCAGAGAAACAACAGAGCTTTGCCTTCCTGTGGCTTGTTTTAAACTAAAGGACCTGGAGGCAGAGCACTTGGGTTCTGTTTCCAGCTTAGATACTGCCTGCTGTGACCTTAAATGTGTCTGTCTATACTTTTGTGCATCTGTTTCCCCATGTGTAATGCAGGAGATATAAAGAAAGAGGCATTGCTATGCCATAGAGGTGTTAAGAAGCCTTGTTCATTAGTAGTTGCAAAGTGCCTTGAGCTCCCAAGCTAAGCAGAGGTAATGTGCTGTAGTTATAAACTCCCGCACAGCAAGTGGTGTTGCACATAAGCTGGATCATGTTGTCAATTAAGCAACAGCATTGGTTGATCCATGATGCATCGGACCCTTCTCTGTTCTATGTGCTCTTCTACGTGGAATTCTTCTGGAATTAGCTGCATTTCAGTGAGAGTAGCGGATGCAGTTAGAACCCTGTTTTAACATTAAAAGAGCTCTCTTTGGGCTTTTGAGTCATCTTTTCTGAGCAGTCTCATCCCATGGGTGTGTGTGGCTTCTTACAAATGAGGCATGGTAGTCCATCAGCCGGCCCAACCAGACCTCAGTGCTAAGCTGAGAATACTTTATTCAGTCCTCTTGTCTTGCACATCTTTCTCTGACCTCCACCTGAGCTTGTGCTTTCTCCTTAATCTGCCTCTCCTTCGATGTCTGTGCCTCCTCATTTATGAGTTTGTTCCCACAGCATCAGAGGTGCAAACAATCCCAGTCCCTTTGCAAAAGGAGAGTCATGGTGATTCTGCTTTATAGTATAATGCCATTCTAAGAGAAAACTTCTCTCTTCTAACTGCAGCTCGCAACCCATGATCTGAAGTTATGGAAATGCTTGTCTTTGATCCAGTGGAGAGAAACAAAGGGTATTATGCAACCCAGCAATATCAGCAAGCTTGTGGGCTCCAGCCCCTCCTTTGAAGACCACTGGGTATCTGGTACAACCATGAACTAACTCCCTTCTCTCAGCCATGAAAGCTGAAGAAGGACCCTTAGAAGCTGCTTTTTCACTCTTTTCTCCTTCCATCTCCCTGTGCTGGGGAAAGAAAAAGCCCACCCCCGCCATCCCACACAGTTACCTGGTCACAGCCCCTCCGCCAGCATCTGCCCCATCATCTCCTCCCCACTGCTCCCTTCTCCTTCAGCTCCAGATGCCATGCAACCCCTGTGCTAGGCACTGCAGAGCAGTGGCTAATTTGGATTTGGATGCTAATTAGAAATGAGCAGATTGAATGGAAAGCACTTAGCCAGGGTTAATCAGCAGTTAAGTGGCCAGCCCAGCCAAGCTCCCCATGGCTGCGCAGAGCTTGAAAGAGAGTAATTTCCTTCTGAGTTTGTGGAAAAGCCAGCTGCCCTGGTCTGTGAACCAAGCCCTTGCCTTGCCACACAGTGTCCAACTTATGCTGGCAAAGACATTTTTGCTGGCCGCTGCAGGAGGCTGCCTCGTCTTTTCTCACTGCATAGGTAGGATGCTGAGAAGAGACAGGCAAGAAGGTGAAACCCAAGTCCGCTGCCACGGGGGTGTACAGACTTTTGATATCTGTTTGGATGACCACTTGCAAGGTCTGAGATCCCATGCTCAGCCCATTCTCCATCCAGTTCGAGTTTCTGCTAAGGGACATCTCAGAACACACAGCAGTTTTCGCTCTGGGTCTTGGACCTCTTTTCTCTGTCTTTTCTGCCTGTTTCATCCATCCCTCTCCTATTGCATCAGCAGCATAAAGCTGGTCTTTGGCCTTTGTTTTTGTGACTCAAGAACTAACTTTTTAATGCAAGGGTTAGAATCTTCAGTGTTGTTATGTCCTATTCATTCCAGTCTGTGAAAGTCTGTATTGGGTTATGTCTATGCACAAGATTTTTCACCTGTCTTACAATATTGCTATAGGGTGTAACTGTCTTGTGGTAGTAATAAAAGTGAGCCCTGTTGCACATGCAGCTGATCCTACATGAAAATCTTTTACCTACATGACTTATTTTGTTAGGGGAACCAGCATAAGCTCAGAATCAAATATGCCTTTTAGCTGGTATAAATTGGATGTACTCTAGCCAGATGACACATTTGTCACACTGAGCTGACCTCTTCTCCACAGCTGATTTTTTTTTCATGTGTTTCATAGTTTAGTTAAATATATAGCCTAAAGGGAGTTCATCTGCTGGTGCCTTTTCGTCTCTCCTGGGGAAATTATTCTACTATCAAGTTTTTCTGATATAAAAGCCCTTGTAGCCCATTTACCTTCAATGCTCCTTTTACCCTCCTCTACATTTGTCCATCAGATCTCTCAGCAGAATCTCTCTCTTTAGCTGTATTGGCTTTATTCTGTTTTGTCAGATCATCACATCCATCAGCCTGGATTAACCCTTCCATAATAATACTAATCATGGATATGTCATGGGTAGTGATAGGACAATGGGGAATATTTTTAAACTAAAAGAGTAGAGATTTAGATTTGATGTTAGGAGTTAATTCTTTCCTCAGAGGGTGGTGAGGCACTGGAACAGGCTGCACAGATATATTATGGGTGCCCCATCCATAGAAGTGTCCAAGGCTAGGTTGGATGGGGCCCTAAGAAACCTGATCTAGTGAATGGCAGTTCTGCCCATGGCAGAGGGTTTGGAACTGGATAATCTTCGAGGTCACTTCCAACTCAACCTATTCTGTGATTTCTATGATACATTCCTTTTCAGCCTCCTCCTGAGGTCAAGGGCTGCCCATCTGCCCCTGGCTCAACACAGTGATGTAGGAGGGCTGCGAGCACCCAGGCAGCCTGGGGAGGAAGTTTGAAAAGCAGCAGCTGACCAGCCCTTTCCCTTCCTTCCCCACAGATAACACCTGCCGCTTTGAGGACGAGAAGATCTGCGGCTTCATGCAGGACAAGATGGACAACTTTGACTGGACCCGGCAGAATGCCCTCACCCAGAACCCCAAGCGCACCGTCAACACAGGGCCCCCCACGGACATCAGCGGTACACCGGAGGGTAGGCACACATCTGTGTGTCTTCTGTCTTGGCTGGGGGCGGGAGACATGCACACTGTTGCTTGTCAGGAGTCCTGCGGCTCTGGGAGCTGGTGGAGGGCTGATCTGCTTTCCACACAACACACTTCTCCCTCTGTGCAGGGTGCAGGGAGCAGGCAGTTAATTTGCATGTTACTGATTGGCATTAAACACACAATTAAAACACCCACGACTTTGTTGAAGGGAATAGTGTGAGCATTAGTTCTTGTTACCAACTAATTGCCTGCTGCCTAATGCCCCTGTACTGTTTGATGCTTGCTTTGAAGTTAAAAAAGGATAAACAAGCGAGAACATCGCTAACACCTAGAAATGGCTCTGCTGGTTTTAGCCAGCTATTTCCTCAAAGGTCTCAGGGAGGCAAACAGATCTCCTTAGTGCTAAGCAGGACCATGAGGGACAGGAGCTGCCTCACCTCGTAGCTGGAGGAGACTGGTGTTATGCATTGGTCATGCTAGCTGTGAATGGACTAAATGCTCTGGTTTTAGCTGGATATTGCTTCCACTTTTCTCTAATGAGGAAAGTAAATTTGTATGTAAGCACATATCTTTGAACTTGGAAAAAAATGGGAAACGTCCAATGGCCAGCTAAGGAAATGGCTTTTTCCATTAGTGTTCAGTACACCGACCTGATTGAGCATTGAGAATGATGTCAACAAATTAAATAGCTAATCTGTTCCTCCCTGGGCTGTTAGCTACTACTTTAGTATTGTTCTCTTCAGACAACAATATTGTTTAGGCCAGATATACCCAATCCTCTCTCCCTATGCTTGAGGCAAAGAAATTAGTCGGGAATGGTTTCTCCCTCCTCTTTCTGGATTTCGCCTTACACCATGGAGTCAGTTCTGGGATCCTTGTGCTGCAGCAGGAAGGCTCATTTTGCCCGCAGACAGATCTGTGTGTGCACATTTAGGGACCTGCTACACGCACTCACAACCCATCTGCAGATACCCATCTCTCCTGCTCTCCCCTAAATACTGTCAAGGCAGAAGAGGCATTGCAGACATCCTGCAAGTGTCTCTGGCCAGGATCACACTGGGTGCAGAGCAGTTGGAAAGAGCAAGGCCATGTCTCCCAGAGGAGTAGTTTCCCAGCCACTGACTCCCCATCGCTTGCAGAAGGGAGACCCAGCGCATGCTGCCTTTCCCCACCTTTCCCTCTTGTTCTGTAGGTTACTACATGTTCATCGAGGCGTCCCGGCCCCGGGTGACAGGAGACAAAGCCCGGCTCATTAGCCCCCTCTACAACATTACTGCCAAGTACTACTGTGTCTCCTTCTACTACCACATGTATGGGAAGCACATCGGTGAGTACCCTCCAGGGAGGTGTAACCCCAGCCTTGAGCAGGCTGTTTGGGAAGATCTCCAGGCTCTCACTCCACCAGCTGTGCCTGCAACCAGCGATTCAGGAGGGCAGGAGTCCTTCTCCAGTATTCAAAGCACGAGGGTGGGCTGCTGCTTTCAAATACTTGTCCTGTAACACCGCCCAGCAGTGTCAGGGCTTTGAGGCTGTTGCAGCCCATCCTTGGGGCAGTACCTTGCAATCAGTCTGTCCAATGAAGAAGAGATGGAGGTTCAGGGCTTTTGTGGGACCAGAGAACTCTGCAATGGCTGTAGCTATTTTAGGGTGGGCAGGATGTGTGTTCTCCCAGCTGTGCAAAGGGGCTGTCTCGTCTGCCTGACTCCCTCTTCTCTAACTGTAAGCCTGTGAGTGCAGCGAGCACCCCAGAAGCGCCTGGCACACTAATGAATTTCCATATCCAGTCAAGGAGCAATTGCTAATTCGTCACCTCTTGATTATAATTTCATTAATTTGAATAATAGATGCACTCTTCCCACAGCACGCTGGGTTATTAATCACCTGCTGGACTGGAGCCTGACTGAAAAATCAGGGCCCAGGCAGGAATGTGTCCGCCCTTCAATAAACGGGGTTAATTAACAGCTCCTTGCTCAGCACTGTAGATGTCACTGGGAGGGAACACACTCCCGAGTCTGGCCGCCACATCTCTGTTCACTTGTGGCACAGCTGAGAGGTTTAACTGCAAGGCTGAAACCCTGACAACCATGGGTGCCGGGGACTAGGGGCTGGACTGTGGTTCACTGAGCAGGTCTCCATCTGTGTCTTTCTGCTGAGGGGTCAGGCTAGGTCAAAGGTGTTTGCACACACCTGTATTTCCGCTACAGACAGGCTGTTCCGTGCTGTAGTCATGCTGGCGATGGCAGGATGCTCAGACAGAAGAGCACAGTCAGTGTTGGCTCACACCAGGTTTTCCTGAACTTGCTGGTCCTGCTTAGCTGACAGAGTCCAGCTGTTAATGCTGTCTGACAAACTCGCATGATCCTGCAGCTGGCTCTCATGGTAAGTCAGCGCTGCCTAATTCCTGCATGTCCTGGAGGCTTAGAGAGGGATCTCATTTTTTGTAATTTCAGTGAAGACTGGGCCAGACTGGTGGGAGACTGGCAAGGAAAGATGTAGGGAGAGGAGGCCTCTTTTGCTTCGTTTGCTTTGGAAATACAACTGTGTGTCATATCCCAAGTTTATTCACAGGTAAAGTAAAAGCCCATCAACTTTTGCTTGCTTTTGGACAAGAGCTCTGTTTTACAGTTCTCATGTGGTGGTCTGTCTGGAGATGGGGTGAACTGGACATGCCAGGGAATCAATTCATTATACGTTTTGCTTTTAGCATTTTATCTCTTTACTCATTTGTTCCACCCACAAATTACCCAGAGCAAAAGCTACAGTAACTCCCAAAATCTAAGAAAGCCACTGAGTGCCATTTTCTGTTCCTCAGCTTCAGATGCCTTTTACATCTGTTGATTTTTCCCTTCATACCTAATGTTGTGGTCCCTGCCTGCTCTCCATTTTTCTCTTGTTGCACAAAGGGGCTGATAAATTTGTGCAAGGTGGATAGACTCTAATGTCAAGCAATTATTTCCACTGTGGGTGCTGCTGAGCTGAGAGAGAATAAATTATTTTAAAATTAGACTGACTAGATAGAGTCAGAGAATGAAAGAGAAATAAATGAAAGAATGTTCTTTTTCTCTTGTCCTAGAATATGTGAATATGTGGAATATGTGACTCGGTCTAGCAAACCCACTCTGTATCTCTCTGCAGATTGAAAGTATCTTGTATCTGCTCAACACTGGAGTTTCTTTCAGGGCTGGTCACAATATTCTGTAACCATTTCGGCTTCTCTTCCACATATCGGGGCAGCAAGGTGAAACTGAGACCTCAACAACAAAAATCAGAATGGATAGTAATCGGAACTTGATTACTCCTTGGCTGGTTTTGCTTGTATGGAAGTTGCGAAACCCTTCCAGAAAGCTGTACATTTTTTGGATGATGCCAGGCTTGATACCCCTAGTGGCTGAAGTAATCTCAGAGTTTTTAGGGTAAAGCAAGTTTATTCAGCTTTTCTTCTTTAGCCATCGGTTAGAGAGAGGGTAGGACTCAGTAGAACTTTTGTCAAATGAGGAGACAGATCCTGCCCTCCTACCCATATCATATGTCCAACAATATAAAGGTAAAGATGGGGTTGCTACAATGCTGAGCTGTGCCTTGCTTCCCAGATGCCTGGTTATCCCTGATGCCTGCAGTCATGGCCCCAACCCCTGGCTCACCTAGTGCCAGCACTGTCCTACCAAGCCAGGTGCCAGCCCTGCTGAGCCAACTGTAGCACTTAGCAAGAGCATATCAGGTTGCTCCTGTTGGCAGACAGTGTCTGCAAGAGGGTATCTCCCAGCCCAAGCTTTTTCTAGCAACTCCAGCTCCATCGTGGAGCAAACCAAAGCTCTGTCACTATGGAAAGAAGCCATATAAAATCCAGACATTTATTTATTTTTTTAATAACCCTTTTATTACCTTTTTTCCCCCTCTACAGAACTTGAAAGCTGGTTTACTCTCACAATTTGACTATAAAATATCCATAGCCATCCAGGCAAATCTTCCCTGGGAGAGTTCCCAGACACTACTCGTTTATAATAGATATGACGAAAGAGAGAAACAGAATACAAATGGACTGGTTGTAGCCATGGTATAAAATATTCAGTGACTAGCAGAGCAGGACGATGTTGAATATCTCTCAACTGATGAGAGCACAGGATGAAGGGGAGCTCCCTAAAGGCAATTCCCATTCTTCTGATGTTATTTGGTCATTGGTTTTTCTTCCTCTGGCCCCCTCTGGAGCAAGCATTCACATTGCCCTATGATCCTGCCTGCCTAAACACAAAAATCAGAGGGAGGGGAAGGAAAGAAGTCCCATTTCTACCAGACATTCAAGAACATTGTGGCTGGTGCAGCTGCATCAAATGAGGAATTGCTTGCTTTCTTCAGGGGACAAAACTAGCTATGGCAGGCAGAAACTATTTGCCAAGTTCAAAAAGCTTTTTGGTCAGGTTGGATGGGTGAGTCAGCATCGCAGCTGGGAGCAAATCCTCAAGTCCTTGCTTCAGCCATCAGACTCCTCTTCCTCCCTCTCCAGGGGCTGCCAAACAAGAGGATATTGAAGCTTTGGGCCAGTCCCAGGGATTGGACATCACTGGCTTAAGTGAAACCTGGTGAGATAAGTCCTGTGACAGGAGTGCCCTGTTGGATGGTTACAGGCTCTTCAGGAGGGATAGATAGAGCAGAAGAGGTGGAGGGGTGGCACTGTGTGTAACAGAAGGATTAGAATATATGGAGCTCACAGTTGGCAGTGGCACAGTTGAGAGCCTCTGGGTAAGAATCAAGGGGCAAATAAATAATGTGGATGTCATTGTGGGGGTCTACTACAGACCTCCCAGCCAGGATGATGATGCTGATGAATTGTTCTTTGAGGAACTAAGCAACACTTCCAGATCAACTACCTTATGGGGGACCTTAAATTGCCAAAAATTAACTGGGAGTACCGCACAGCTGGTACAACCTAGGCCAGAAGATTCCTAAAAAACCTGGATGACAATTTTATGGAACAGGTCCTAAGGGAGCCAACTCAGAAAAATGCCCTCCTTGATCTGCTGCTAGTCAACAGAGTGGATTTTGTGAGCAAAGTGGAGATCAGTGGCCGTCTTTGCCATGGTGACCAGGAAAGGATCAAGTTTAAAATCTCTGCTGATAGAAGTGCCACCAGTGTCAACTCTGAATGTGAAGAGAGCAGAGTTCAGGCTGCTCAGGGAATTACTAAGTAAGGTCCCCTGCGAAAATGTTTGTGCAGGTGCTGGGGTCCAGCAGTGATGGTCACTTTTTCAACATCACCTCCTAAGGGCACAGGAACAGGCAATTCCCAAATGTCAGAAGACAAGCAGATGAGGCAGAAAGCCGGCTTGGCTGAACAGGAATCTTCTCTTGGAAATAAGGTAAAAAAAGAAGGTGTATGTCCAGTGGAAGCAGGATCAAGTGACATGGGAAGAATTCAGAGATGCTGCTTACAGCTGTAGGAAGAAAATTTGTGTGGCCAAAGCTCAATGGGAGTTGAAGATGAGAAATGTTGGGAACAATAATAAAGAGTTTTTTCAAATACATTAATTACAATAGGGAGTATAAAAATATCATCGGTCTTACAGGATGAGGATGGTCACCTCACAAACAGGGACAGAGACAAGGCAGAGGTGTTCTTTGCCTCTGTCTTCAATGCAGCTGACAGACCAAGGGGGTCTCAGTGCCATGAGCTGGAGGACCGTGACTGTTAAAATGATCAACTCCCAGTCAACTATGAAATCATGCAGGATCTGCTGCTCCAGCTGGATCCCTACAAATCTATAGAGCCCGGTGGGATTCATCCCAGAATCCTCAAAGAGCTGGCTGCTGTCATCACACGACCTCTCTCAATGATTTTTGAGTGGTCTTGGGATTCCAGAGAGGATCCAGCTGACTGGAAACTAGCAAATGTTGCCCCTATTTTCAAGAGGGGCAAGAAGGAAACTACAGGTCTGTCAGTCTCACTTCAGTGCCTGGTAAAAAGTTATGGAGAAGATTATTCTGGGAAGTATTTAAAAACATCTGAAAGACAGTGCAGTCATTAGTCGCAGCCAGCACGGCTTCATGAGAGGAAAGTCCTGCTTAGGCAACCTGATTTCCTTTCACGACAAGGAAACCCACCTATTTGATCAAGGGAAACCAGTTGATGTAACCTTTTTGGATTTCAGTCAAGCTTTTGATACCACCTCTCACAGCATCCTTCTGGACAAAATTCCAGCACAGAGCTGGATAAACACATTATGTGGTGGGTTGAACAATTGGCTCCCGGGTCAAGCAGAGAGGGTAATAATGAATGGGGGAACATCAGACAGGCAACCTGTCACTAGTGGGGTTCTGCAGGGCTCCATCTTAGGCCCTGTGCTCTTCAACATCACCAGAAATTACTTGGACACAGGACTGGAAGGGACACTAAGTAAGTTTGCAGATAACACGAAACTGGACAAGCTGTTGACTCCCTCGAAGGCAGGGAGGCCCCACAGAGAGACCTCGACAAATCGAAGGGCTGGGCAATCACCAACCATGTGAAGTTCAACAAGGGGAAGTGCTAGATTCTGCACGTAGGATGGGGCAACCCTGGATGTACAGACAGACTGGGGAATGAGAAGTTGGAAAGCAGTGCCATGGAAAGGGAGCTGGGCATCCTGGTCAGTGGCAAGTTGAATATGAGTCAGTGCCCTGGCAGCCAGGAGGGCCAACTGCATCCTGGGGGGCATCAGGCACAGCATCACCAGCTGTTTGAGGGAGGGGATTGGCCTGCTCTGCTCTGCACTGGGGCAGCCTCACCTTGAATATTGTGTGCAGTTTTGGGCACCACAATGTAAGGAAGATATTAAGCTGTTAAAGACTTAAAGTCTTAAAGACTGTTGTCCAAAGGAGGACAACAAAGATGGTGAAGGCCTTGAGGGGAAGCCATATGAGGAGCGGCTGAGGGCACTTGGTCTGTTCAGCCTGGAGGAGACCAAGGGGAGACCTCGTTGCAGTTTACAACTTCCTTGCGAGGGGAAGAGAAGGGGCAGGTACTGATCTCTTCTCTGTGGTGACCAGTGACAGGACCCAAGGGAATAGCCTGAAGTTGTGTCAGTGAAGGTTTAGGTTGAATATTAGAAAGAGGTTCTTCACCCAGAGGGTGGTTGGGTGCTGGAACAGGCTCCCCAGGGAAGTGATCACAACACCAAGCCTGGCAGTGTTCAAGAAGCATTTGGATAATACTCTTGGGCACATGGTGTGATGCCTGGGGATGGTCCTGTGCAGATCCAGGAGTTGGAGTCAATGATCCTTGTGTGCCCCTTCCAACTCAGCATATTCTGTGACTCTGTGATTTTGAGAGGACAGTGTCCCTGGGGACTGCTCCCACCACAGTCCCCTGCCACCTTTTTTCTCATGTCTCCTCACTGGTAGTGAGGTTATAATCTGCACTTCCTCCTGCTCACTACTGGATGCTCTTGCAGACCCTGCAGCAAAAGAGGTCTTCATGGTCAGGTCATAGGGTGAAGGTTGCTCAGAGGGATGTTAAAATTTCAGCCACAGTGAATTTAGGTTTTTGTGTCCACTTGGTTCATGTGGTACACAGTGATTGCTAATACTATAGCTCGCTATATCTTTTGAGCCTGTGACTCATGAGGAAACACTTGGGTCAAAGAGTTTACTTGCTCACAGAGGTACCTACATAAAAGCAGTGACATAGGATGTGCCCAAGCAGCATTTTTAACCTCCTCTTGGTAGACCCTTTTCAAACTATGAATTTAATAGTAGTAGTAACTGTACAGTTTTATGACAGTTGGCCTCAGAGAGGGGAGAAGGCAAAGACCCCTCCTTGCACTGGGGTACCTCCCAAGATGTTCATCTGCTTTCTGTAGTGAAACTTCCTCCACGCTTGGTCTTCAAGAACTGGGCCTGATTGAATGCAAATTTGAAGACCCTGCTCTTGGCTTCCAATTTTTGTACTTTGAGCCTCCTTTCTGCACTAAAAGTGTCATGGTCTTACTTTGGCCAGTTCCTCTCCCAGAAATCAGGGAACTGGCTTATTTTCTGGCATGTGTCCTGCATCTATGAAACTTATGAAGACTTAGAGGTGTGGTTGTTCCAGTGCTGATACAAACCTTATCTGACCACTCCAGCTAAGTCTAGCTTATGTATAATCAAGATGGGAAGCTTGAAATTGTAAAGTACTCATTGTTCTCTACAGCTTCTTGAGGGAAAGTGGGTGGAAGGTGCTGATTCCTGGTATCCAGTGGCTCAGAACTGCATCAGGGGAAGATCAAATTTCTTTGCTGAGAGGGTGGTCAGACACTGGAATAGGCTTCCTAGAGAGGCATTCAGAGTGGCCAGGCAGTTGGACTAGTTGATGCTTGTAGGTCTTTCCAACTTTCCCTTCCTTTCCCTTCTCTTCCTTTTTCTTTTTTTATCTTTCTATCCTACTCCACTCTATTCTAAGATAATGTCAGCAACAGTGATTGGGACTGATGAAGAGAGATTTGGGTTCTGAGTCACTAGAAACAATGAGACCCAATCAGATCACTTGCCACAGCGTCCGAGTTCGAGAAAGCCATAAGCTGTTTCACAGAGGGCATTGGGTTGTAGGCAGCCGCTTACGCCGGCGGTGTCACCACTGAAGCCTTCCTGCTGAGGAGGAATCACAGATCTGAAAGGCCTGCCAAAGTGAATTGCTTCTTTACCTCTTCAACTCAGATAATGCAACCAGTGCAAAGGTGTGTGTCTCAAAGGCTGTGGTAGATGATCACATGCCAGTGGGTGCCATGTGGCTGCATCTTATTTCTGACAGGAGTCAGAGCTGTTGGGTCACACAGTTACCAGTACCAGTTATGTCAATTGAAAAGCAGTTTGAACCATGAAAACGTCCTTTCTGTAAGATTCAACATCATAGCTCCCTCATTTCTACCCAAACTTTGTTTATGAACACAGCACCCTGCCACTGCACAGTTATACAGATGGTGCCCTGGAGATAGCTGCATTCTGTTGGATACATAAAGTTTGCATTACATAGAACTGTATTGTTCTTGAAGTCCATGCCATTATCTCCAGAGCAATAACTCTACACAGTAGAGATTACATCACTGGATTGATTGAGGGGAGGCTGATTTTCCTAATGAGTATGATTCACTTCCCTCTAGGCTCTTGAAAACAAGTTGCAGTTACAGTTAAGTGAAGGGTTTGTAATGAAAAATGTACTCAAATTTTTTTAATACTCATTCTTTTTCCACTTATTCAGATGGTTTCTTGGCTTTACTCATTCCTTCATTAATAAGTATGTATTTGACTAATGTTTTGTTCAGAGATCCAGCAGCTTCCTGTGAGTTATGGTATGGACCCTTTGGATAGACTGTGGTCTCTCCTAGTAGTATCTGCTTGGTTTTTTGGGAAGTTAGTCAAATACCATGACCTTGAGCAAGGATTATAAATACCTGGCAAGATAACCACATATATGTAAAATGTCATTCAACTTCTGTAGGTTCAATACAATACAGTGGCT
This sequence comes from Pachyramphus minor, assembly GCA_013397135.1. NCBI lineage: Eukaryota > Metazoa > Chordata > Aves > Passeriformes > Tyrannidae > Pachyramphus > Pachyramphus minor. The sequence continues at coordinate 479,389 of VYXB01001091.1, forward strand.
CTGAACCAAAGACCATTGAAGTCACTGTTTTTCTAAAGACTTCAGTGAACTTTGGATTAGTGGCATAGATTTAAAGATTATTAAGACCCAATGGGACCAATACATCATCTAATAAAACTTCCTGCATAACGAAGGGCAGAGAACTCCCTTCAGTTGTTTTTGCTGGATCCCAGTAAATACTGTGTGTCTTCAATACCTCCATTGGATGTTTACTTACAAAGAGCATCAACAGTATGTTTGATATGGCATGTGGGACTGAATTATCATAAGCTAAAGAGCGTGACATGTAAAGCTGAAGAGAACCTGGAGAGAAGGGAAAGAATTCAGATGCACATTGGCTACATGTCATTTTTATTCCACAAATATTGTGTCTTCATGTTGTTTGCAGGCATTGTGCTTAGTAACTTGAATATGGGTTCACTGTTCCCCACCTTTTCTTGGCTCTCACAAAGAGTGCATCACTGAATCGAGTTCCTAGTGCAGATAGCCACTGAAATGCCGTCTTCTTCAAAAGTCCTCTTCTTCTGTCTTACCAGTTGAATGTCTGACCACATTCTTGCTACAGAATTTGTTGAAAAGGTTGTCGGAGGCACAGAACACTGGCACCAGTTCGTTTGCAGATGCCCTGAATCCCCACAGATCATCTTTGCTCCTGGTCACCTGATTTGAGTCATTGTTACTCCTCTGGTTAGAAGTTGCTGTGATCTCTCCATCCTTCCTCCAGGCTCTAAGCAAAGACCCCTTCCATTCAGACTTGGCTTACAGCAGCAGCCCTATGCAAAGTTGAGGAGCTGTAAGGATATACTGCAACTTGATCATCTCGTGCATCAATTATTCAGACCCTGAAACTGCTAGATACAAAACTTAACAGACACTTAAGAGGAAGCAGGAGCGCTCAGCGTGTATCTGGCTGCTTCTTTAGCACTCCCTTGTCACTCTTCTGTTCTCTTCATGGACTGTTAAGTGTTTCATATTGGTCATTCCAGATGCACATCTAGACAACCCCATGGGTGTTCAGATAGGATAGAGGTTATGGGGCCAGAGTGCAAAAGTATCATGCACTACATATGCAACTATCAATCTGCACTTGAGCTTCGACAAGACATGATTTTGTAACACGTATGGAAGTGATTTCCAGAAAATCAAAAAAATGCTCAGCAAGTGTCAGTCATCACCACCACTTCTAGGAGTGACTTCCTCTCTCAAAGAGAGATCTGAAGAAATGATAGGCACCTCAGCACTTGAATTGAAGGAGTTTGCAGATCCAGGTTGAGAGTTTCACTGTCTCAGCTAGTCCCCTTGAAGTTTTCTGGTGAAAGTACAAGGCATGAAATGGGAAAGGCGTGTCTTGCTATAATGCATACTGACTCAAAGCAGGGAACACAGCCTGCTCTAACAAACAGCCTTTGTGCAGCAAATCACTTCCTAGGCCTGAACCATTCATCCTCTCACGTCTCCTTAGGTCAGGCCGAGGAGGAGGCCAGAGAACAGCTTTTGAGTGGTGTCTTCCGTTCAGCAGGAAGAATATGTGAACTCAGCTGCTCCTTCCTGCTGTCTTACTGGCTTCAGCATCACAGTAAAACAGCCCATCTGCTCCACACCCTGCAGCCATGCAGCTGCCCTGTGCTTGGCTCCCAGGACTGAGACACCACAGACAGGGTGATGATGGAGAAATACAGAAATTGTTAATAGAGATAGAGAAGAGACAGGCAACATTCTCCTTGGAGTACATACATCTGTGTCTGCAGGGTTTTTGTCAGGAACTGTCCCACACATGTCACTTGTATTTTGGGGGCTCTGGGAGTCTTCCTCCTCTCTGGCTGAGGTCTTTGCAAAGCCTGCCCACAGAAGGGAGGCAAGCAGGCTCCCCTGTCTGGCTGTTGTGCTCTTTTAAACCCGGCAGTGTCTATGAAGCAGACTTCTGTTTCAGCTCGTCTGAGAACGCTGAGCACAGTGCAAGCTCTCAGTCTGAGAGCTGAGCACATGAATTCCGCAAAGGACCCAGCTGTCTCTGGTGGCAAAGATGAAAGGGTCAGTTATCAAAGCTGGGATGAGAGAGAGCATTTGCCTGGAGGCATCTGGGCATGTCACGAAACAGAGGGTGAACAAGGAGCAAACAGACCTCACAGCTGAACTGTGGTTCACTCTACTTCTTGAGTCTGCAAAATTGGTAGGAAAGTTGCCTACACATGGTCTCCTTCTTGCTACGCTAATCATAATCTCATTTTTAATGGTTGGACCTGATGATCTTAAAGGTCTTTTCCAACTTAAACCATTCTACGATTTTCCCCAGGCTGGCCTCTCCTCTCTAAGGTAATACCCAGCTCAGCAGGTAAGATAGAAGGAGCTACAACAGGTAAGAGGGAAGGAGCTGCCCCCACGGGCATCATCCCATTCTGCCTGCCAGCACCTGCACAGAGAAATGAAGGCAGCAGTGTCCATTTCACTGCCCAACACCTGGGACTCCCCCTGCCCTGCCTGCAGCTCAGTCAGAGGCAACACTTGGCTTATACACAGCCATGACCCCAAAAAGTGACAAGCTCTGAACCTACCCATGAATCACCTTCCCTGTACACTCCCTCTACTCTCTTCTGGCTGCATATTGGATGGGCCTTTGTCCTTCCGAGATAGCATAAATTTAATGTTATGAAGCACCAAGATTTGTTTCTCCCACTTTTGAATTCCTTAAGAGTAGTTTCACATGCGAGGACCACCTGAGAGACTTCACGCACACACCAATATGATGTTAAGGAAGCTCCAACTTTATTATTAGCCCAGTGTCTTTTATGCAGTTATGAACACGATTATTTAATACTTGATTGGTTACAAACTGTTCAGACGTTTAACACTATATTCTTATTGGGTAGATAGTATATCTTTATTTTAAAATTTTCTTCCTTCACACCTAACCACAACATCTTGTTTATCTAGTTCTTGTTATGTTATTGACCTTCAGCTACAGAACTTTCTCAAAACCATCTTGCAGCTGCTCTTGTTATGTGAACTTCAATTCCAAAACTTCCCCTAAACTGTCAGCAGCTGGTTCACAGACATTTCTACCCAAAAGGTTCCCTACACTTAAGCCACATCCTGTTGTCCACACATAGCCTGTTACTGATCACAGACAACCTCTGAGGGAATTTTCCAGATTCTGAGGGAAAAGGGCTGGCAGGATTTTGTTCCATAAATACAGTATCAAAGATGGTAGTCCTGTATCTTTCATCTTTCTATGCTAACCGTTTCTCTAATTAGACTATGGATCAAATGAGCAGAGGAGCTCAAGCATAGTTCTATTGTGAGTCTGCTCTTGCCATTTCACCATCTGCTCTCGATGTACACAGACAGGTGGGGATATGCTAGAGAGAAGGAGCAACACCTGTAGCTTGCCTGCCTTCCTCCCATTAGCACTTGCATTCCTCATCACGAGACAGCTGTGACTATACTATTGCATTTGCCCCACTGTCTGCAGGCCCGAGCCCCACACCTCTAGTGTGTCTTCCCAAGGCGTCCAGCCATATGTCCACTTTACCTTTTAGAATGCAGTATTGTTGCTTCTCTGCTGGCTGATTCCCTCCATCCCAAAATTCATGTACATGCCAGACAAGTGAGACAGATAGTGATGGACCATAGATCAATCTGTGCAATTGACTTTGCAATGTCAGGGAATATTGCTTCAAGCCCAGCCTCATTTGATGGTGGTTTAGGAGGTCAGGGGTGGAAATATGTTTGTTTCTTTGGGGGGGTTTAAATCCATTGTAAACTCCAAAGAAAATTTCCTGTAGTCAGATTTTCACAGGTTTGCTGTAGGGGAAACACTGCCCATCAAAACTTACCATATTGTTGTTTATATGCCCAGAAAGTCCCAGCCACAGCAGGGAACTGAAGGCTTGAATTCCTGATCCCCTTCTCTGTAGCTTCCCTACTGTAATGAGGCCCAGAGTGTCCCACAGCAATTAGCCAACTTGCAGCACAGCACTGAACATGCACAGTTCCCCAGTGGGGATGCCTTGTGAGTAGAGGTGGGATAGTGGTGCTTTCCAAACTCTGAACTCTTTCATGAGCTCTCTGAATCTTCCTGTTAGTGAAGTGGTGGCTGCAGGAAGAGGTCTGTGTAGTGACCCTGTGACTGGACGTAGGGGACTCTGCACACCAAGCTGAGAACAAAGACATGTAGAGACAAAGTTCTCTGTAATCAGGAGTCAAAAGCAGCCCAGAGGCTTTAATTGTCTTACTGCACATATGTTAATGTGTGAAGCATCCTGAGAGACTGTGAACGAGTAAATAAATCCTATCATGGCACGAAGACAACTTCCATTCCTAGAAATTATGAGTCAATACCAGCTGATATTATTTCTCCATGTTTATCTGTGCTACAATTATTTTTCCACTCTCTGCTCTCTAGCTCACAGAGCAGTAACTTTCCCCCACAGCTCTGTAACTGAAAACACCAGCCTAACACTGACTGCTATTCATTAACATCCATTTAAATGAGAGAGAGAGAGAGAGAGAGACCTGTCTTTGTCGCAGAGATTATAAACAGTAATAGATTCTTTCTGGAGACTGTCATTTGCTCCTGGGATTTGCCTGCACTAAGCTTTGGGCTTTTAGTTTCTGATCAGTGGTGTTAATATTAAACACTTAAGGAAGTGCTCAGAGCCCCTACTAGAAAGGTAAGAGGTCTTTTCTCCCTGGCTTGGTTTCTCCCTGGATTGTTTTTAGCCCTCATGGTGAGTCTGCAGGTGACTCTGCTAAGCTATGCAAGGTCTAAATCCTCTCCTCATTGTGTATCTCTTTCCATCAACTGGTTATCTCTTGCAATCAATCAGCTTCTTATCTCAGTCTTGTCTGCAGTTGAAATACCATGGGAATTTCCATGGGGGTTTTCAGCCTTGAATTCCCAGTTGATGCCAAATCTAAACCGGAGCTGCAGCCACGAATTCTTGTGAAGAGCTGATCACGTGAGATTGTCCCATGTTGGAGCAGGGATCCTGCAGGAGCACAGCAGGGAGTCCCAGTGAGACCAGGCTGCGTTCCAGCCTGCAGCCAGCCCAGCTCCTGGCTGTGGATCCCAACACCCTTCCCTACCCATCCCATGAATCTCTGCTGCACTTGGCATGGCACCCCATCTCTCAGCGTGCAGCATCATCCTCCCTTTGCTTCCTGACTGCTTCAACCACTTGCATTCCATCTGAGCCACATAAACTGAGCTGTGCCTTAGCCTTTTCCCACAACATCACCTTTTATTGATCCCCCTCCACTTTCCCTGCAGAGAACTCTTAAAGAAACCTCTGCCTTCTCTGCCATCCTGCACAGACTGTGCCGGTGGCCCTGCCCTTACAGACCCCACCTCCCTCCCACTGCTGCCTGCGCTCACCCTTCTGGATCTACACCATAATTCAATACAACAGTGAAGTCCTCATCCTATGGAAACTGAGTAAAGACCTTTTCTTGTTGTGAGAAGGTAACATTTAAAGGCATCCCTTGGGCTACTGTATCTGGCAGCCCAGCTGGTGCTCTTTTGTGTGAGTGCCACTCTTTTGAAATGCCATCTCTGGCCTTAAAGGCAGCCAGCAGAAGGTACCACTCGCTCTCCCTGTAATTGATTCCTCATCACTCGTCACTGCCCTTTATTCTCCCTTTTGATTGGGAAGAAGGAATAATACAGATTACAAGACAAATGCAAAAAGATTGCCTCGTATGAGAAGAGGTAACAACAGAATTGCTGGTGTCCTGGGATTTCTCTTGTTTGTTTGTCTCTGGTTGCCTGGAGAGATTTAGCAGCAGATAGATGGTCTGATTTTGTGTGTCCCTCACCAGCAGACACCTTTAGGAAATGCCAGACAGGGGAGATGGGGAAGGGGCAACAATGACAGAAATAGGTAACAAAACTGGCCAGCTGGTTTCAGACTCTGATACTGGGAAGTAGGCACAATTGCAGTTTAAAACCAGGCAGAAAGGGTGACTGCAGCACTGCAGAACATCCCGTATGGGCCTTTCACATCTGCACTGATGGGAAGCTGGAGAGCAGGCCACACTTTGGTTCTTCCTCCGTTTGTAACCATTTGCAAGGAAGAAGAGCTCATGCACTCTTATGTTCCCTCAGGTCTCATAAAATGTTTGCTATGTTTCTCAGTTTCCCTCTGAGTGACTGAGAGTTATCATCCTGCTTGATTATCATTATCATATTATGTCAGCAGATAAAAGCAGGTAAAAGTAGGTAAAAGCAGTTTGCTGAGGATCCCACAGCAAGTCAGTTTTCAGCTGTAAATGGGCTCCTCACACTTCACACATGCGTGGCCTGTGCATTGACTACCTCCTGCAAAGTGGTATTTGGAGATGTAGTCTTTGCTAGGAGGGGCACTTAAAAAGCATTAGGTGGTTGGTTCAGGCTGAATTTGTCTGCCATGCTAGAAGCAACAGTGGGAATAAAGATAGTTAATAAGGCATGAGATAGGTATTGCTAGATTGCATGGAAATAGGTGTGGACAGATGTGAATCTACCAGGGGTCAGGAGCTATGAATGTCCTTATCTACATAGGCTCCACCTCCCATTTTAGCCTGAGACTTAATTTGTGAGATCCTGAACAATGCTTGATTTTAGGGCAGTGGGCTGAACCCAAAGCTTTCCCTTAGAAAACACAAAGCCCTGCAGCACTTATTCCATCACAAAGTTGGCTTTTGAAGCCAGACTGGAAAATGGAGATAAAGAAGCTCTGAGGAACTGGAAAGATGACTTGGAGATTCCTGTAGTCCAAGTCTGCAATGTTTAATGGCTCTGCCTGGAGCTCAGACCTGGAGGTTCATTTACAAGTACCTCCATCACAGGTTACATGCCCTGAAACTTGACTGGCAACTGATGGCAGACTGACACATGGTAGAAGGGAATAAAGTAGAAGACCTGCACAGTCTTTAACATCTACAACACTGTGGCCTCAATTCAGATGGGACAGTCCAGCTGTTTAAAGTCCTGGAGTCTCTTCCATGCCTCCCAGAAGCATACTCCCAGCAACAGCTGGAGGTATTGCAGTTCACTCCCAGTCTGGAGGAGCCTCTGTAACTCGGCAGGAATTGCAGGTAGGGCTATGACACCTGGCTGCCCTTCACAACTCTGACTGATTTGTATACTGCTCATCTGTTTTGACCTTCAGTTTTCCATCTGTAGACAGGAGTAGTGAAACACTGCGTGTTGTGAGTAGATAAGGGAGCTTTCTTTCCAACTACAAACCATTTGAAGAATGTCTGCTTGTATTCAGTATTGTTGTATTAGGGAATTTGGGGTCCAAAAGGTTGAAATGTTTTTCCTGATGCTGCAAGGACATGGAGCTGTCAGCCAGGATATGCTCAGGCTTGGTTTGGGTTTAGGCCAGGTGCTCATAGGCAGTGCTTTGGAGGCACTAATTTGCATTCTAGATGCTTTTCTGGATTTCCTTCTATTTCACCTTTCCTTTTTCTTAGGGCGTCAAAGTTCATTTGCTGCCTGATTTGTCCCAGGGCTGGCTACTCAGTCAGGCTGTTGTGCAGCAGATCCTAGCTACAAGTCCCCAGATGAGAGCAGAATAGACAATGGTTGTTTTTAATCCACGCTTGCTGTCAGCTTTATATTAATTCTCCATTCACTCTCAATCCCTCACCTCACTGGCTTTGGCGTCTGTAATTAGTTGCCTCAAACACATTCCTATTGACATGGATCTGTGGAATTACGTAGTTCCTGTGTGAGCCATCAGTTTTAACAAGGGCCTCCATAAGGACTAGGCATCCTTCTTAGAGAGATTTTCCTTTTAAGGAAGCTCCTGAGGGCAGGGAAGATGCCAAGAAATCAGCAGCTCAAACCTGGTTTTGCCAGAGACTCTGGTATCTCGTCTGAGGCACTATGATTCCAGAAGAGAGGTCTCACTACTTACCTCTGGCCCACCAAGGTTGTGCAGTGCCAGATGGTCTCAAGAAGAGAGAAACAATCTATTTTCCTCCTGATCTTGGGTTATGGTGTGCATCCAAAACTGGGCACCACTAGGGAAGGGAATTGGATATGCTGTCCATGTCCTGTCAGGCCTTCATCTCGTTTTCTCAGCTAGCCTCACTGCTAACACTTCAGAATATTTCCAGGCAATGAAATGCCCTTTCCTCATTTCACTAAATTGTATACATATTTCATTTTTTTAACCTTTTCTTGTAAGTCATTCACTCAGAATCTAAACATTTCATCATCTTTATTATGCATCTCTGAACTTCCCATGATGTATCTCTCACTTTCTGACAGCCAGGCACTTGATGGGGGTAATTCTAGGTCCCTATGATTCACACTGTGCACCCAAGGCAGATGTGCCAAGAATGAAGAATTTGGGGGGATCACTTAGGAGGGAGGTTATATAGAAAAGTCTGTTTCCCTCTCTCTTCCACTGACCTTTTTCTGCAGCTTCTCAGAAAGGCCGTACCTGTGTGTGAATGCAGCATCCCAAGTGCAGACAGACCACAGATGTATAAGCAAGGGTTACTATTGCCACTCTGCTCTCAGGTGTAATATATCTGTGTATGGAGACCAGAAACACTGATGAGCAACAGCATAACTAGAGTTGTGACTGATCAATTTTTTGAGGGAAAAAACGGTCTTTGGGTTAACCCTGAGTGAATGCTTTAAAATGTTTTTTTCCTTAAACAAAATAGGAAAAGAAGTCAGCTGAGAGCATTAGTGAAAAGATGTTGCAGGAACACAAACAGAGAAGGTTTCATTGGCGGATGGAGGGTAGGAGGCTGTGACACACTTTTCAAAGTGAGAACTGGAAGTGCTTTGAAATTCGTTGCCTTTGGTTTAACGGCAGACAAAACCTTTTGGGAATTGCTTTTTTTGAAAGAATTTGAAGTCGTTGTTGATTCACAGGGTCTTTGGGTCCCTCTGAAAACATGGGGCTGGGATGGTACTAGGTGGTGTGGTACAGGCAATGCTGTACAGTGCTTGCAAAGAAACAGTGCTCACTCCAAGGCTGCTTCCAGGGCAAGTGGTGAGTGAGGACACTGATCATATTTCCTCAACATATTTCCAGGGCCAGGGCAGGGAGAGTGCTATAAGCTGCATAGTGTATGTCAGGTGTCAGTGGTAACCAGGGAGAGACAACTGCCTGTTCTGGGCTCCCCATTTTAAGTGGAATGTAGAGTAATTAGTGGAGGTCCAGCAGAAAGGCATCAGGATGGTCAAGGACCAGGAGCAGAACTCCTGAGGAAGAGCTCCTAAGGGAGCTGGACTGGCTCAGTCTGGCAAAGAGGAGGTTACTCTTGGCCCCCAACTGTTCCAAGGGCAAATTCAAAGATGACAAAACCAGAATCTTTTTAGAGTATTAGACAATATAGTGGGTTACAGTGACAACAACTGGTAGTGCTGAAGGTTCATACTGGACATTAGGAAAAACTTGTTTCCTCAGGGAAATTCAAGACTTGGTCAGGCAAAACCATGCTGCTTTCCTGTAGAGTGGGAGACAGCTTCAACCAGGAGGTTGGATGGGATGCCTCTGAAGGTCCCTGGCAGCTAGCATTTCTGCTACCCCCTTCTTGTCACACTCCAGCCATGCTGTAGACTTCCTCTTCCTTGTTCTGTCCCTCTTTGTCTGTGTCTGTGTTCTCTCTTGGATAGTGCAGGTGGATGTTACATTGACAGTGGCACTTATCCATCAACAGAGAAGAAAGCTGGCTCTCTTCAGAGATTACTGCTGCGGCTCTGCAGGCTGTTCTGGGCCAGCTGGGGCATACAACCATGGTTTGAGGCTGAGCCCCAGAGCTGGAGCCAGCTCAGCAGGCAAGCTTGCCTGCCTGCCCCATTACACCACTACCTGGTTTCTCTCTTACAGGCTCCTTGAACCTGCTAGTCCGCGTGCGGAACAAGCGAGCCATCGACACCCAGGTCTGGTCACTCAGCGGGAACCGGGGGAACATGTGGCAGCAAGCACACGTACCCATCAACCCGCCTGGGCCCTTCCAAGTAAGTCAGCTCCACAGTCAAGGAGACACCTGCCACCTGTCCTGTCCATGTGGCATGGATGTAGGAGACTTCCCAGCAGTCATCTGCCTCTGTGGCACAGGCACTGGTGGGGCATTGGGAGGGCACTGGGAGCTCTCAACCCCCAGGGTCACTGGAGCAAAGCAAAAGCTTGCTGAAGTTATGTGCAAGCATCAGTTTGGCACTATAAATTTTCTGATTATTGCTTGTCTGGAAACTGCTTATCAAAGAGAACCTTTTGGTACCACATCTGTGTGACAGACAGATCTCTTGGTGTTGAACATCTGGGGAATGCTGACTCTTGGTGTAAAATGACTGAGTGCTAGAGGTTTCTTCTAGCATGTGCTGCAAGAACCCACCCCAACTCTCCCCCTGGTTAAGGACTTATAGGAGATTTTGTGAGTATGAACTGGGCACTCTGTATCTGCTCATCAAGTCACTCGTGTACCGAGGCAGTGGCTGCTTTTATTGCTGATGATTTTACCCAACAGTCAACTTTGCTGTTGTAGGGTTGTTTGTGAGAGCTACTTTGTGCAGGCTGGTAAGTTGTGGCACTGTGACCAAATGCCCAGTGTGCTTCAAAATAATAAATAAGAATTTAGTTACTCTTTAAAGTGCTGTTCAATATTGGTTGGCTTGTTAGTGCAGAACACTTAATAAAGCGAAGCTTTACATGCTCATTTATTACTGTACAAACACTCAGCACAGGGAGGTTGGTCCCATAAGCAGTGGGATCTGTCTTTTCAGATTCTATGAGTATTGGAGAAACAGGGAGGAATCATTTATTTGGGGACCTGATTCTTATCAGGTCTGTGTCCTGCTCACCTCTGCAGAACCCTGCAGTGCAGGAAGGACCCTCCACAATTGCAACCTCATGCCAGGCTCTCTCCCATTCTCTGCTTGCAGTTAATCTTTGAAGGTGTCCGGGGCACGAGCTACGAGGGGGACATTGCCATCGATGATGTCACTCTGAAAAAGGGAGACTGTCCAAGGAAGCCAATTGGACCGAATAAGGGTGAGACTGTGTGTGCCTCAGAGGCAAACAAATTGGTATGAACGCATTCAAAAATATGTGCACTAAGGATGCGCAGCTAATTTCAAAGCACATTGACATGTTGGTGAGACTCAGCAAAGTGGGAGACTCCATCAGCAGAAGTCAGCAGAGGAGATGTCAGACTCTTGAACTTATTCTTTACAGTCGTGAGTTAGCGGAGCTCAAAGGCACAACTAGATCCTGTAGGGACTGTGGTGCCTGACACCAGGACGCTGAAGTCTGCACCAGTATGTTGGGTGGGGGTGTCATNCATCAAGTCACTCGTGTACCAAGGCAGTGGCTGCTTTTATTGCTGATGATTTTACCCAACAGTCAACTTTGCTGTTGTAGGGTTGTTTGTGAGAGCTACTTTGTGCAGGCTGGTAAGTTGTGGCACTGTGACCAAATGCCCAGTGTGCTTCGAAATAATAAATAAGAATTTAGTTACTCTTTAAAGTGCTGTTCAATATTGGTTGGCTTGTTAGTGCAGAACACTTAATAAAGCAAAGCTTTACATGCTCATTTATTACTGTACAAACACTCAGCACAGGGAGGTTGGTCCCATAAGCAGTGGGATCTGGCTTTCCAGATTCTATGAGTACTGGAGAAACAGGGAGGAATCATTCATTTGGGGATCTGATAAGATCTGGTCTGTGTCCTGCTCACCTCTGCAGAACCCTGCAGTGCAGGAAGGACCCTCCACAATTGCAGCCTCATGCCAGGCTCTCTCCCATTCTCTGCTTGCAGTTAATCTTCGAAGGTGTCCGGGGCACGAGCTACGAGGGGGACATTGCCATCGATGATGTCACTCTGAAAAAGGGAGACTGTCCAAGGAAGCCAATTGGACCGAATAAGGGTGAGACTGTGTGTGCCTCAGAGGCAAACAAATTGGTATGAACGCATTCAAAAATATGTGCACTAAGGATGTGCAGCTAATTTCAAAGCACCTTGACATGTTGGTGAGACTCAGCAAAGTGGGAGACTCCATCAACAGAAGTCAGCAGAGGAGATGTCAGACTCTTGAACTTATTCTTTACAGTCGTGAGTTAGCGGAGCTCAAAGGCACAACTAGATCCTGTAGGGACTGTGGTGCCTGACACCAGGACGCTGAAGTCTGCACCAGTATGTTGGGTGGGGGTGTCATCCCAAAAAAGCTAAGGACTTCTGCAGTATCTCATTTCTGGAACCCCTAGGTGTAGGAGCTTTGGAAATGGAAGGGCCTTCTGCAGAATTTAATGGCCTCTGCAGTGTTACGCCAGTCCTTCTCCAGGAAAAAAATCTGCTGTTTGGAGCATGGAGTAAAGGGGCTGAGCTTCTTCCCATCGCCCTCTGAGCAGGGAGGCACAGCCAGGCAGGGTATCACACAGTCAGGATGGGAGCAAAGCTACCTGAGCTGTATGGCACCTCTCTCCCAATCCTGACAGTGAGCACTTGAGCTAAATCCCACCAGCCCATTTCCAGTCCATCCACATAACCTGATGCCAGCACTCCAGTAATGGAGACAACTCCATTCTCACTGAGGTGCACTGTAGGTTGAAGCCATAGCAAGATGTGTAAGCAGTATGTAGGCATTAGTCCTTGAGTGGGAATCACAGGTGTGCCTATTGCCTTGGTCCTGCCCATGTCCTTGTAACATGCCTCAGGTGGGCAGAAGGACCAATGTTCAGAGTAGGCAAACCAGAGCCAGGCAGGCACTTGTGTGCAAGTTTTCAATATTTTTGATAAAGAAAAATTGTTGAGTGAGACTCGCTGTCAGCATTTTCTTAACTTCAAAGGTGAAGGGGGAAACAGAACATAAAAAAAGGGAGAAGAGCATAAAAATTTCAAAATTTTATGTGCAGGTAAAGGTCTGTTTCAGCCTAGGATGGTCAGTCTGTAACCAAAACACAACCAGAACCTTTTGTTTGACTCAAGCTGAATCTTCTGGGGATAAAAGGAAAGTTGGAATACAAAAGTATCTAAGATTTAACCTTTCCTCCAGTGGTAGAAAAGAAATCATTTTAGGAAATCCTGAGAATGTCCAGGAAAGTCTAGAAATGTCTCCCAATAGATATGGGTGTTTTGGGGTGGGAGAAGACATTGATGTGTGCTGACTTGTTTGATGAGGTCCCATCACTAATTCTCTTTCTCTCTTCTCGGCTGGCAGCGGTTGCTCTTCCAGGAAGTGGTGTCCCAGCTCTGCACAGCCCTTGTCTTTGTGGCCCATTGACTTTCTTCCTTTATGTGATGCTCAGATGATGGCAAGCGAGCGCTCCTGTCTTCGGACCAAGACATTCCTGCTCCTTTCCTGATCAGCCACCTCTGCTCCTTTTCCTACCCTCCTCACTGGCACACCAAAGTGTCCGTATGTTACCAAAGACTGACAGGCATGACCACGCAAAGGGATCTGGTTCAGAACTGGAGCACTCCTTGAGAAAGTCATAATGTCTAGAACAAAATTTAAAAATAAAGACAAAACTTTTTTTAAAAGCACGTGCACGAGAGAGTGAGAGAGAGGAAGGAAGGAAGGAAAGAAACAGAAACACACAGAAAAGAAGGAATGAAAGACAAATAATAGGAATGAAGAAGTGTGAAGAGCAAATGAAAGAGGAAAAAACACCCCCATATTTCCTTGGGAATATCGGACAGGGCTTCCTCAGGGAAGTGGGAACTTGTTTTAAACAAACAAACAAAAATATATTAAAGCACAAATTTCTACCAGAACAGTTACCTTCTTTACTGCAGAGCCCACAGCTTAGTGGATGATACACTGCAGTACTCCCCTTGTCTCCTCATGCTTTTCCACTGGCAGGGGCTGCCCCGTTCCAGCTGCAGCTCCCTGCAGTAATGCCGGCCTCGACTGTGGGGCAGCAGCCACCCCAAGTACCAGTGGCCAGAGCTCCTTGCCTCATACCGCATGTGCTTCAGTGTCTCCATCCATCCACATCTTCCAGGCTCTCATGTATTTAATTGTCCCCAGTGTGGTTTGCTTTGGCCTTTCCCCACTTCTCTGTGCTTCTCACCCGCCAGCCTGAAGAAGATGGAGCAGGAAGGGACCAATGACATGCACCATGCTGAGTGGTGAAGTCCTGGCTGGATCCTGCTGCAGCACTGGCCTTTAAGCACCTTCCTCTTTCTGTCTCTCAGCACTCTTGCTGGGTAGGGAAATTATGAGAGCAGGTCTGAGCTGCAGAGAGAATGGTGTCTCTATGGGGCTGAGGGATGAGGTGTGATGGGATGGGACTGGAAGGGTGGAGCAGTTGCACTTTGGATTCCCCCTGTGCATATTGGGATGACGGCCACCTCAGCCTTAAATCCAGGATTGCTTCTCTGCCTCTACTTCATTACCTATTTATTTTGGTTGTTGTTCCATTGCTTAACTTCCTCCACCTCAAGCTTTCTGTATTATTGGAAAAGTGAGGCATTTAAATGTTTGTCAGACAGACAGCAGGTCTGTGCCCATGACCCAGCCCCTGCACTGGCAGTTCAGGCAGCTCTGATGCTGCACCCTCACCTCCACAGGCCTTTCTGCATGCATGGCGCATTAGCTGCAGCATGGGTGAAGGGTGGCAACAGCATTGCTGCTCAGGGGAGAGATGGCTGAATTTTGTCAGCACGTGCAGGCACACAGGCACTCACACAGCTTCCACTGCCAAAGCAGCGATCAGAGGAGCTGAAAGGTGAAACAGACAGGAATGTGCCCCAAGAAAGATGAAGGATTGAAACAGAAGTTGACCCAGAAGAGGGGTTTGTGCTGAACTGTGGCCTTGTTTGCCACTGAGGAACAAGTGGACAGGGGAAATTCACCTTTTTTCTTCTGGCATCATGGAAGGGTAAAGTTGATGCTTCTCCCTGCTTGCAGACCTGTAGCAGGTCTGGCCTAACCTCCTCAGGGTGGAGGCAGGTGCTACTCTGGATTGAACCTCCAGGAGAAGGTTCTGCCCTGCACTGGCCAGGCAGGAGCTGTGACAGCCTTGTTGCATCTGGAAGCAGCTCTGGACATGACTAATCCCTGCACAGGGCAGAGTTAGCCCCACAGGACTGTGAATTGTGGTTTACTGCCCCATGCTCTGGCAATTCATTTAAGTGGTACTCTTCCTCCTAGGGAATAACCCATCCAAAATCCCTATCTAAGGCACCAGAGATGTATGATAAGCTAGCTCTCTCACTGAAGCCCTCAGTACCCATGGCTTCTTACCCATTTCTGATGAATATATCAGCTTCTCTGAGACAGCTGTGTTTGTCTGAAATCACCTGAATGTATTAGCTGCCTCCTGCATTGCTCAGCTTCCAGCCACAGCTGGTGCCTCATTTCCTTCACTGATGGAGGGGGAAAGCTCTTACCTAACTCCCAGGAGATCCAGCCTGCAATCTTGAAATCCATCACTCCCTAGATCCTGGAAAGGTATTCATCTGCACTAATGCACTAATGTTCCCCAGCCACCAGAGAGAGAAAGGATATCAGCTATGAGGGGCAAGGGAACCTCCTTCACAGGAGGCCTTGCAGGACAGTGGGAGGAGATGATACATATCTCCCTTGCTAATTTTGCTTTTCTCCATTTCCAAGAACTAGGACTGTGTCTTTTCTGTCTCCACTTTTCCCTTCAGAGCCCAGACCTTGATCACACTACATATTTGACCAGGAAACCCAAGACTTGCTGAGGGCCAGGCAGTGTCATGGATGCAGTGGGTGCCAACAGCAATTCTGCTTCTTGCTGCTTGTTGCCATTTTCACGGGCAGCCAGTGCCACCATCATCTTTTAGCTGAGTTCTTTCAGTCCCTTGCTCTTCCTTTCCTCCATGGTTGTTGGAGGTCAGAAGTCATCACCCTGTTCCTGGTAAGAGAGACGGTGCTTTCCAGGGGCCCTTGGGAACTTCATGATGGCTCCTGATCTGTCAGCATCAAAAAATTTCTGTTGCGTTACTGGCTCCAGGAGGCTTCTGCTGGGCAGAAGGTGGAGACAGAAACATTTCCCCATCAATAAGAGATAGCCCAGGGCAACCATCTCACTTTCTAAGCTCTTTCTAAAGCAGAGACCCTTGTGGCCTTGCTTCTACAGACTGCTTAGCCCAGGTTGCACAAGCACATTTTGTTGATGTTTAGCATTACCTGTGAGGTGTCAGCAAAGGGGCACCACATTTCTAGAAAGGGACACCTGCAGGGAGGGTGTCCATGCCCTGCTACCAGCTTCTGCAAGGAAGAATGTAAGTGCCTCACCAAGCAAACCCATGGCACAGGGGGCAAGAAGCCTGTTGGTGGCTGTAGGTCCAGGGAAGAGCAAGAAGACTGCCCCAGCCAAAGGTGAAGGCTTCTGCTGTCAGGTGTGGACCCATCAGCCTCAGAAAAATCTCAGGGAGCCCCTTCCTGCTTAGACCTCTGCTTCTTTATCTCTGCTAAAAATCAGCTGGTGGTAAGTCTGGTAGAAAGTCATTAACTCAAGTGCCTCAGCTTGTCAGAAGTACCAAGATCAAAAAGAAGGACCTCATTTCCATGGCACATGTGCTGAGAGAGGGTAGCAGAGGAAAGAAGTACTTCAGCAACAAGGATGGGAAGCTGTGCAGTGATGGGGTGAAGGGGAGGCAGTGTCCCTCCTCTTTGAGGACAGTGCTGTTTGTGGTTTACTACTCCATGCTTGAGGGGCAAATCTCCTTGGGGTGGTAATGCATCCCAGCTGAGATACAAAGCCATGTTCTTTACCCCTTGCAATTGAAGATCCCTTCACACTTTTCACAGTGTTCTGGCTAAGTTACAGTCCTTAAAATTAATTACAGTCAGTGTGCTTAAATATCTATTGCAGTCCTAATGTTATGTTTCTCTTCCTGATGTTTTATGTTGCTCTGCGCCTATTGAGTAGCTGCTTTATTCCACTCCAGAACTGACTGCATTTCAGCAATGGTGGATATTATTCGTGTATATAGCATGAAAGTCCCTGCAGAAGAAAAGTGCAATATAAATTTAAGAGACTGCTTTTATTTACAAAGAGACCTCTGCTTGGTAGTTGTAGAAATACATTAGGAAGAATGCTGTGTGGGTGTTAGCCGATATATACTCAATTTCTTTTTTTTTTCAGGGTATAAAACAGAAAATATGTGTGTGTGAAGGCTCCTGGGTATAAGTTGTAGATATTAGAAGCAGTGAATGCTACTGTGTAGTTACAAGTGGGGCTTACAAAGAAACTTTCATCTGAAACCTCTTTTTGTAGTTGTTCACTGTGTTCTGAAAAATACACTTTTTTAATTATAATTTTCTACAGTTCAGTACAAGTCCCAATAACAGGTCATCAACAGGACTTTAATCCGTGACTTTTAACTGTATGAACATCAGTTCCTACTGCTTGCTCTGAAATGCAGCTCCTGGCTGATAGTAGTAATAGACTGTTTTTCTTCTACGTAGATCAACCATTGGAAAGCAATGGAACTAATATGTTTCATTTGATCTGGAGTTAAGTAATTTTGAACGCCTGAGTGCAACTCTTCCCAGCCATACGGGAGCGAGAAAACATTTCATCTATATGAAAAACTTTGCATAGTGCACAAATGGCTTGGGAACTCCTGAAGTGTTGTGATTGTCATGCATGCAGAGCTGCTCCAGCAGAGCTGCACAGCTTGCTGCCTGAAGAGCAGCTGTAGCAACAGTGATAGAGCCCTTCTTCTGGGAACTAGTTTTCTTCTGGTGAGAAATGAGGTGGCAACTGGGGAAAAAGTAGGGGGGCCTTCAGATGTTTAGGCTGGTAAATTTCTTGCAAAAATAATTTAGGGATATATAAATGAGCATAGTGAACATGATACAAATTGTATTTTATTCCCTATTGCTATTCAAAATATGGAAATTTCATTTCTTTCTATACAAAATCCTGTGGGTGCACTACTCCAGAACAACAAAAAAATGCTTTACTACCAAAGGGAGAGCAGGGTCTGGATTCCACCTCCTCAGCCCTTCCCTATCATTATGAGCCAAGAAAAGCACCCTGCTTTTGGGTTGATGCCCTGTGCTTCTCAGCCTGAGTGACAGTCACTGGGGTCAGCAAGTGGTGCTGATGGCAGAAGCATCCCTCCATCGCTGCCCTGAGCCTTGTCTCCAATGTGAAGCAGTCCCTGTGCAAGGTGCTGGCAGGAGCAAGCCCTGCTCCCCACTAGCTCTCAGCGAGGCTGAGACAGGGAGTTTTACCTATGCGAATTGCCAGGGGGTCCTTCATGCTGCCCTAAGGGACCTCACCTGCCCCAGGCAGGGACAGACAAAGGAACCAGGTAATTTTCCCTGCTAGATGGAGTAAATGGTGTCACCTCACCCCATTTGAAGAGACAAACTTTTGCCCTAAAGCAGAGAGCTCAGGGTGTTGCTGCTTCTGGGTGTTGCCGTTGTAGTCCCCTTCTTCTGTCAGCACCACTCAGATATCCATCTTTCTCTGGAAATGCTGCAGCACCCCTTTGCCTCCTGCCTTTGGATGGCCTAGCAACAGCATGGAGGGACATATCACCGTGGGCTCTGTGCTTTAAGCTGGATGTACACAACACCGAGAAATGTCCAGGTCTTGCACCCAGGGAGAAGGACCCAGCTTTTTAGTGAGGATAAGAAGTGGCATTGTATCTCCTGTGCAAAGGACAGGCCTTCTTGCGCTCCTGGCTTTGGCAGAGAGCAGTTTTGATCACCTAAACTGCCCTGATGTCTTTTCCTCCTCCTTTCCAGGCTGCCCTCAGTGCATGTGCACCCTTGTTCATAGAGGCAAGAGTGCAGCAGTGTGACCCTGTGCAGGCTGTTGCCACCGTTTGTGTTTGCTTTGGCCCCACTGGTAACAGCTTGTCCTGCTCAGTCTGGGGAGGCATTTAATGGAGACAAAAGGCTTTTGCAGACGAACAAGTGCTGAAGAGTTTGGGAAATTGCATTTTAACAGGATCCCATTTGCACTCCATGGTAATAACTGGCAGCTGTTGGTTTCCAGCAGTGAGCTGAATAGCCTCAGTGCACTTGGCATCCCAACTGATAACTGAGATATATATGTGGTTTTCTGTACTCCCCTTGTGAGTAGGACACATGTCAGTTTGGCTGACCATCTGCCTCCACCTAGCCTACCACAGGGGATTCTGGGGTTTTCTGATGGCTGCTTACAATCTGGTATGGTCGCATCAAACCAGAGACAGCCACTTGTGCCCTAGAGGCTTTAAATGTCCCAAGGAGCACTGCAGGACAGCTGAGGGCCACCTTCATCCAATCTGCCTTTCTAGAGAGGGAGGGGATGCAGCTTGCAGGGAGCTGTAGTCTCCAGGACACCTCTTGCCCATGGAAGAGCAGTGCCATCCCACTCCATTTTGTCTGAGTGAGATGTGTGCCTGACATCTAGATCCTGGGTCGTGATTCAGGTGCATGCCCAGTGGCTTTGCCATTAGGCATCCTTTCTCAGAAGGAGAGAGAGCTCCAGGACTGGCAGCAGGTTGGCAAGGCTTGCTGTGTCCCTGTGTGACTGCAGGGGCTGGGGGTCTTGGTTCCACTGGTCACTGCCCTTGGCACTTGTTGCACTCTGCATCACCTAGATCTGGTCTGGCACCTTCTCAGTCTTGCTTCCCCCAGGCCTGACACAATCTGAAGGGCTGGTGGGGCTGTCTGAATGGTGGTGGTGGAGCAGGAAGACAGGAGCACTTCAGGGTGTGTGTTGGCTCCATCAGGGACCAGCGTGGGTCACATCTTGGCTTCGTCAGAGGCAAAATACATTCTCAACAGCCCCATGGCTGGCTGAGAGGGTAGAACAGAGCTTGTTTGTGTTCATCTTGAAAAGGAGAGTGGAAAGGTGAGCTCCACAGCGCACTGTCTTTTGTTTCACTGGCTGCAGCTGCTCAGATGCTAGGCAAGGAGACTAAAGAAAAGTCCTTAGACCAGCTGGACCTGTACTATTAAAATGCACCAGTCCACCTCCATAGCCTCAGCACGTCCGTGCATGAGGAAGCCAAGCAACCCACTGTCCTCGCACGGGTGGTCCCTTGGGAAAGCTGGAAAGGGAGGTAGCGCTTGGGTCCCAGGACATGGGCACTTAATTTCTCTCTGCTGCCTTTCATAGTGAGGGTTTTCCAGCATGGGGCAGAGAACAAGGGAAAGGGAGAAGGAGAGATGCTGTCTTTATGCACATCTGTTGCACAGGTAGAGCTAGGAGATTAGAGGGTTTTGTGGAGAGCTGTGCAGGTCTGTGGCAAATCCAGGTTTTGCTTGGATTTGATATGGCCTATAAATCATTTGTTCCTGTGGAATGAGGCAAAACTTTGTGCTTCCATTAGCTGTTGTTCTAAAGGGAAATTTGTCTATGAATGTTTGACTTAGAGTAGGGGGTTTTACCCCCAGAATGGCCTAAAGTTGGTGTAAGACAGGGCCAGCTGGACAGCCCTCACACAGTGCCAGTGTCTCCAAGCAGTGCCAGTGCCCAAAGCTCATACCGATGGATGTGCTGTAACAGCTGTGTCCTTGCCTAAACATTGAGCCAAGGGAAGGATACCCGTCTGTTCTACCACCCATGTGCATCTGTCCTGTCTGCCAGCCAAGTCTGTAGGAAGATAAAAGCCCCACTGCTGCTGCTAGCCAACAGAGGTGTACTTTGGCTGAGGGAGCTGGTCTCTGGTCCTGCCATTTAGGCTGTGAAGTGGCTGTTAGTTGTGTAAAACCCAGCTGTTACAATGGATACTCCTAGATGTTCAAAACTTGCATAACTACAGTATGCCTCAGATATCAGCAAAGGCAGGCCCTGGATAGGAGCTGGAACATGCCAGATGTTAGCAGTCCTGCTCAGTCACTGTGAGTGAGCTGTGACTCCTTTGCTGTCAGTGTTACAGCTGCTCAGTGATGAGCCCAAACTACCTAAGAGCAAGTGCAACCCCGCTTCCCCATCTGCATCGCAGCCTCTGTGGGCAGGCACCAACTGGTTTCATTTTAGTGACTCTGATAGATAATGTGGTGCTGGGATGAAGCTGTCTCCATGTGTTGCTTGCACTGTAGGTCCAGCACTGGTAAGGTGTTTATCTTAGCAGCTTATAGAGGGATCAAAGCTAAAAACTGAGGTGTGGGTCTGTTGCAGCTGCCAGCAATGCAGCAGAGAGAAGACAGGACTTGAAAGCCCATTTTGGAGATGGCAGCACCTCCATCCAGTCCCCACCTTTCTCTTCTCCAAAAGTCCATGCTCCAACTCTGAGCACCTTTGAGGATGGGACATTTGGTATATCTTGTCTCACTGGGCCTTGTCGAGAAGTAGCTGCGGATATCAGTATAGAGAGAAACAGCCAAGAGAGGCTGTAGCAGCGTGGTCAGCTCAGACAGCACCTCAGCTGTGGTGAGAGAGAACATTGATTTCATTCTGCCTTTGAAATGCCAACAACCATAGATGGGGGCAGTATTTAGGTCTTTTGTACAGGTGGCAGCACCTACCACACAGAGATTGAGCTTGTGAGCTCTGGACATTTCCCTGGGAAAATTAGGGTGCTGATGAGGGAAGGTATTTCCAGTCTGGAGCAAAGAAGCTTTCCTGTGCATTTATTTGGTTGTTTCCTGGAGGCGCTGGTATGTAGCATCTTGGGTCAAGAAGACTCTATCAAGAGTTTGCTGGAGGTGACCTTTTCCTCTCATCAAACTTTGATGTTTGTCCTTCTCTGCTGCCCATCCCCAGCTTCTCAGTGCATTTATGTAACTGTTGGTGTTAAAGGGGCTTAGTGTCAGTGCTTTCAAATAGATGAGTCTGACCTGTTCTCCCAGTTTTTGGGATCTTCTAGATGTACCATCTCGTCCCAGGGGGTTCTACACCATGCATTCATCTCAAGACATAACCCAAAAGCTGTGGATGGTACAGATATGTGGCTCTTCTTGTGGTTTTGGTCACAGCCCTTGCCTGACAGCATATGTAAAATCTCTAATCTCTACATGGAGTGGAAAATTTGGTGCCAGCATGGTTTTGCTTGGGTCTTTTTTCCCAGCCAGAACCATTCTATCTGTATTGCAATATACCTAGGAGAGGAGAGGGGCCATCATCCAAGATACAACTGTCTCATACGGAAAGAACTCTAGCACCTCCTGCCTTTGGCCAGAAGTGAGTGTCAGACAGTGATTTGCACACTCCTCCTCACTCCATCCCCCTGCTCCATACTTATCCTCACCAAGTGTTTCATTTCCAGCCTAGAGAGACAACAGCAGACTTCATCCCTGGATCCCATAGAAGGGGATCACACCAAAATCCCATCCTCAACTTCTGAGGTGTAGGGAGAACTAGCTCAGGCCCAACAGTGAGCCACTTCAGTGGGATCCAGTTCCAATGGGACTACATCACTGTGACACTTCCAGGTCACTAAGGCCAGTAGAGAGTATAGATTGACCTGATAGAAGTGTTTAGAAACACACTCCCCAAAAGGAGCAACACACAAAGTCTGGTTTTGGGTTAGGGTTAGGGTTAGGGAGGATGGGGAGAGGTCCACTGGTGTCTCTTGGTTTTTTTACCATCAGTATCCTAGTGGGGATCTTGGGACAGAACCTCATTCTCCACCCACCTCCCTCATCACCACCACGACTTGTCCCATCCCTGCTCCACATCTCATAGAATGCCGTTACCACCGCTGAGTGGAGCTGGGACCCTCTCACCACCACGACACTGAGCCCTCCACAACGTTAAAAGCACAAAACACAAAGGGACTGAACTGAACCTTTTAAACAGGGTGAGATGTTTTATAAGCATTGCCTCATCCATCCCCCTGCCCACAACCCCAATGCACCCACTGTGTAACCTATAGACTCTCAACGTGGATTGTTTCATTCAAATAAAGCTGCAGTACTCGAGTGGGTGAGCCTGCGTGTCCCTCTGTGTGGGGGTGGGATGACAAGGTGCAGCCTGCAATTGGTGCTCACAGTGGCTCATTACTGCCTAACACTGAGGTATGTGCCAGTGTTTGACCCTGAGACTTCCCAAAACATCTGGTTAAGTCCCTGGGGAAGGCTTCTCATTTTTGCTCAAACCCCACAACGGGAGCTGGGCATAGGACACGGCACAGGCAGGTTTGGGGCAGTTAGTGCTGGGGAACCCTTTTGAAGGGAGCACAGGGGGGCTGGTGCAGAGCTCTCCCCTGATGTTCCCTTACCCAGCAGTCCTTCGGCCTCTCCTAAAGCTCCCCTTCCCGCACCAGGCCTGCAGCTATTGAGGCTGCTGGCTCCTGATGACACTAAGGAAAGCTGGTTCTCTTTTGTCCTTTGCTCTTGACTTCTCCCACAAGATGAGGAGCCAAGGCAGCAGCTCCAAAACTAGTAGGTGTGAAACAAGCCAACAACCGTGGGCTGTCAGTGTGATGGCAGGTCCCCTTGTCCTGGTACTCCCCTCCACCACAGGGTGCCCAGCATGGGTCCAACAACTCCACAGACCCATCAGGGAACGGGCAATGCCAGATGTGATCCGCATGATGCCTCAGATGTTTTTGGGTGAAGGTGCCTTCTCTGTGCCATGAGATCTGCAGGGCTGCTCACCTAGAGCCTAAGTTAACATTCATTGCTTCATCCCAGCACTTAAGAGCAACACTTCAAAGAGCTTGATGTGAAAGTGAGACATAGTTTTGTTTTACATGCCACAACCTGCCACTGTTGGCTGAAGCTTAACAGACGCTAAAACATTAAAACAGTACCCAGGTGCGAGGGGGCCAGTGGACCACTTAAGCTACAGCCATACACTCCAGCTGGTGTTAATGATGATGATACAGTGGCATCTTGAACTGCCTGGAGAAAGTCTGGGATGGGACCCAAAGCAATCCAAAAGGTGCTTTGCAAAGGCTATTTCCCACTGTGCCAACACATGAACCCAAACCAATCCAGAATTTCTGCCTCCTATGCTTCTCTTGCAACAAGAGTTGTGAGACCCAATGGCAAAGAGGATGGCCAGCTCTATGATTCTATGAAAGGAATCATGCCTAGTAAATGCATCCTTTATTGTCTCCTGTAATGAAAAATAACTGCTCCAGATGGGAGTCTGAAGGGACCTGGATACTGGAATTACTGTGGAGATTCAGGTCTTAAAGTGCTGCAAAGTACTAATAAGCAAATACATGTGTATATATATATGTATGTAATATACGTACATATATTATATATATATATGTATGCATGCACATAGCATTCATCTCTGTCTCTCCTGCCCAAGTTCAGCTCACCCCTGTCATGCACATGTTGAGATATGGAGTCCCACTCTGTCATGACTTCTCAGGGCCCCTCTCATTTAGCACACAGTCCATAACAGCTCTCAGGCTGAGCAGAGGCTGTGCAGGAAGGTGGGCTGTGTTTTGCAGTAATGTGGTTTCATTTCTTTCACAGTCTGGGAGGGAAATGAGGTAGAGGGGGCAGCCAAATAAGGAAAATGTAAGGCTGTTTAGTATCACCCAGAGAGCTTGAGTCTGCTCTTTATATTTTTGTCATTAATTGTTAATTCTTGCTTTTCTGGATATCCCCACACTGGGTCTGCTTTGAAGAAACACTCAAAGCTTTTCGGTGTGTCTTCTACAAAATGATACCTGGGGCTCTTGCTCTCTGAAGCAGGGCACCACAATTGGGGATTACCTCTGATAACCCAGAATTTACTCTAGTCTTTGTCTATGCCTGACACCCGATCTGCGGTCAGTCTCACAACCTACACGCTAATATATTCCTGAACTTTATGTTGCAACTCTTCCCTGAGGGAGAAGGGGATGTGCTGGCAGATTAGAAACTAGACTGAGGTTCAGGCTGTTCCTGCAAGGTGCTCTGTACTATTGATTGTACAGCTGCTACAGCTCAGCCCTTCCTGCATGCACTGCAGACAGCAATATCACCTTCAAAGGTATAAGCACTGCTAATATTGTTAAAGCCTGATCACCGGGAATGCCCACCAAAAGGGCCACAAGGGACCAAGCCATTTTTGTTCTTTGGCTCAGTGATTTGATGCTGTGCAATAAATAAAGCCTGGAGCCAGACAGTGAGTGATGAAGATCGAAAGGAGTATTGACTGTATGCTCAAGTGAGTACAGCCCTTCACATGAAACCTGCAGAAAACGAGTTGTATGGTCATTAAGAAGAGAACTGTAATGCAGACACACAAGGATGCTTCACTGCACATCTGTGGGCTCCAGGCTGGCTGAGCGTAGAACACTGGCTTTGCGCCATCACACACGACTTGTTGGCAGGTTCATGATCCCGTGCAGGGCTTCCCTGGTGCTTGGCAGAGGCTATTTCCCACTGTGCCAACACATGAACCCAACTCTCATAGAGTCTCTCCTCCTCCCCAGGCAGGCAGCAGAGGAGAGGTGCTGCTTCTCCCAGATGGGGACCCAGCATCATCTTGCAGGAAGGCATGAGAAGCATGGAAGCTATAGAGGTCACTGAGACGTTGCTCCTGACACTGGGGAGGGTGGAAAGCCTCAGAGCTCCAAGGTGGCATGGCAGAGACCAAGTCTGGGTTAACAGCTCCCCTTGGCAAGGCAGGGGATGGGAATCACTTATTTTCTCTGCCAGATGGGTTGATTATGGGTGTCAGGGCTGGAGGGAGAAGATACAGCTCTGATCTGTGCAAGGTTGTGCCTTAGTGAAGACCAGGTGGCCTATGTGTGATAGCAGGGTAGGTAAGGTTGTGTGCAAGTAGGTGCACTGGGTGTGCTACACGCATGCATGGGGATTGAGCATGCATGTAAGTGCTGTGTGAGTGGCAGATTATTTCAGCATATCCTTTAAATCCCCTTTCCCCTATTCCTCATTCCCTTCAAGTTCCCAAGCAGACCAGTCTGTGGCATTTTCCCAGAATGGAAGAGAATACTAATTGTGAGCCAAAACCACAGAAAAAGCAACAATCTGGATTTTAAATATTCTGACCCTGTTATTTTAACAAGACCAGAGAAAAAAATAAATGGTGCTGACTGAAGAGGAAGATTTATTGCTTGTACGACAAGGCCAGGATTTATAAGCAGAACAAAGTGACCTAAAAAGCAGAGAAGATTTAGAGTTACAGACTGCAGCTACAGCCTACCACAGCAGCATCCTGCCAACCCATGTGAGCCCCAGAGCAGAACTGGGTCCTGAGTCTGGCTGGGAAACCCTTGTCCATCAGCTCAGTGAGCAGGGGAAAGGGAAGACGTGCTGGATTAGATTATGCTTGGGTATCTGGCGATGGAGGGGGCACCTCTCTCCAGTTGCCTTTCTCCACACTGTGATGCTCTTCCTTTGTGTTGTCCCCTATACATGCCACACCTTCATACCCATGAGGGGTCTGACTGAACTTGACTCCCTTCCTCCAGCCCTTTTCTGTCAGTGATATCCCTGTGCTGCTGCCAGCCATAGATCTGCTCCTGGATTTTTGCTCCCATTGGATCTCTGATCTCTGTGAAACCCCCTTCCCACCAGGGCCTAGCATCAGAACTGTCCCACCTTGTATGGGGTCAGCCACCTTGGCTCCCTTTAGCCTCTCATGGCTGCATCTTGATCCCATTTGCTGCCCCAACGATTGTTGATGGAAGGAGGTAGATGGTACGGTCTGGTCCCCTGGGCTCACTGCCCTGTCAGCTGCTGCCCCAAGGGCTCAGGGTTCTGTAGCACTTCCACTAGCTCCACACATTTAGCATAAGGCAAAATCACTGCCTGCTCCCACACCTCAAGTTTGGCACTGAGCCAGTACTGTTCCCTGCCATGGAGAGAGAATGACAATTAATTAACGAATTTGACGTCACCTTGAGAAGAGACAGGCTAGGCCAGATACCTTGTGGCTGGTGGGTATGATGGAAGGATGCCAGGGCAGGCTGAAGGTTTTGGCAGCTGGAGCCCAGAGCTGACCCATCCATCCCTTTCCACATCCCATGTAAGCCCCTGGGCACAAGGGAAATAGACACACCACAGATTGCTCCATGCAAAAGCCAGACTGACATGTCTCTGAAGGCTTTTGTTGAGAGCGGACAAAGCGGGAGGGCTAGGGTTGCTCCTGCAGGGTGCAGGGCTGCAAGTCAAGCCTGTTAAGAGACCACTAAGCAGATCAAGGTATCACCTACTGCCTGCACAAGCACCAGAAAATTCTCTGCACTGTTGGGGAGAACATACATGAAGACTGAGCTGCAGTTCTTGGCTGGGCTCCTGCCCTGTTTCACCCTGTGTGTCACCTCACCTGTTCAAAATGCCAGCATCAGTTTTTATGTTCTCATGGGCCACCCTGGCTGACCTCAACTTTGTCTGCCTCTGAAAAGAGCTACACTGTGGAGGGAAATCACTGAGGTGTCCTTTATTCAATAGGTTTACACTCACAAGACTCAGCCTCTTCTAACCCAATGTCCTGAATGAGCTTTGTAGCAAGCCTGAGCCCTGCTCTCAGTACATGAGTTATGCCTAAAGCTCTCTGTATGTCTCCCCTGCAGCTCCAGCTGTGCTTGATGCTCCAAGCAAGAGCCAAAACCAAAGTCAAGAGCCAAGCCAGAACTAGGCAGTTGCCTTTAGGCCAACAGCAAAGTATGGACTGCTGCTTATCTGTCTTTGCACAGCCTCCTTCACAGCTACCTCAAACAGCTCCACCTTTCGCTGAAGGCAGAGCTATGGATTGACCTCCCCTGCTCACCAAAAACCACCTTCTGCTTTTGACAGTGAAAACATTGCCATCCCAAACACTGGCCATTTTCTGCCCCATATGTGGGATGCTCCTGGTATTTAACTGCCTCAGTTCAGCCCTGTCCTTGCCCCTGGCTCTTGCCCTGCACCCCTTGGCAATACTGTTTCACCCCTGCTCCCTATCCCTTGCTTTTGATAAGGAACAACATGGAATTCATGCCTGGGTCTTCAGGAAATCAGGGAGCTTGAAATCATTTGGTCCCTTCTTCTGAGAAAACTGACAGCACTGCCATAAAAAAGAAAAATTCTTAAAATAACATGATGTGGAGAAGCCGTGTGCCTCTGATACCCACCCTCTCCCTCCCAGCACTCCTGGTTGCACGCACCCTCCTCATCAGCCTTCCCCATGACTGTCTCCATGATTTATGGTCTTAATAACTGAGCCTGAATCCTGCTGCCCTCCCTGCTGGGGCTCATAACCAGCCGCCATTCAAACTCGTTGCATGGTGTATTCTGGTGCAGTCCAGAGCATCTTTTCAGAACAACCTGACCTCTTTCTCATTTCCCCAGAATAAGACACCTTTCCTGTAGGAGATGCCTGGACAGTTTTTCCCCTTCCCTTTTCATAGGATACTTCTGTTACCTTTTGATGTAAGCCACTATCAACCTCCTGCAGCAGGAGGGAAAAGGGGTGCTTCTCTATGTGGATGTACATGTCCCTCCTCTGCAGCACATTGACAAAACACCATCTCCCCCCACACGCATAAAGGCTTCCCCATGCATGTTTTCATGGAGAAGAAGGTACAGAAGAATTCAGGTGATCCCTTACAGGTTGATGAAAGAGTGTCAACCCAAGGACTTGGGCATAGAAAAGGACACAAGAGCAGGGAGTCTCATGCAGGGTCTGAAAGCTGTGAAGGGGGAGGCCCCATGCTGGGTGCCACTGGAGGCACCACCCTGCCATGCGAGGGCCTCTTCCCACCCACAGAACACCTCATAGAAACATAGAATCTTTTAGGCTGGAAAATATCTTTAAACTAATTGATTCCAACTATTAACCCAACACTGCCAAGTCCACCACTAAACCATGTCCCTCAGTGCCACATCTACATGTCTTTTAAACATCCCCAGGAATGGTGACCCCACCACTTCTCTGGGCAGCCCATTCCAATGCTTGACCACCCATTTGGCAAACAAATTTTTTCCTGTTATCCAATCTAAACCTCCACTAACCAAAGTCAAAACCATTTCCTCTCATCCTGCCATTTGCAATTTAGGAGAAGAGGTCAACCCCACCTCATTACAACCCCCCTACTCAAGTAGTTTTAGAGAGTGGCAAGGTCCCCTCAGGACTCCTTTTCTCCAGGCTAAACAACCCCAGCTCCCTCAGCTGCTCCTCACAAGACTTGTACTCCAGATCTTTCACCAGCTCCATTGCCCTTCTGTGGGCATGCCTAAATGTCCTTGTAGGGAGAGACCCAAAACTGAACATAGTACTTGAGGTGTGGCCTGACCAGTGCTGAGTAGAGGGAGATGATCACTGTTCTAGTCCTGCTGGACACACTATTTCTGATACAAGCCAGGATGTCATTGGCCTTCTTGGCCACCTGGGCACACTGCTGACTCATGTTCAACCAGCCGCTGACGAACCCACCAGGTCCTTTTCCTCTGGGGAGATTTCCAGACACTCTTCTCCCAGCATGTAGCACTGCAAGGGGTTGTTTTGACCCAAGGGCAAGACCCAGCACTTTTTCTTATTGAACTTCATACAGTTGGCCTCAGCCCATCTTTCCAGCCTGTTCAGATGTCTTAGCAAGGCTTTCCTACCCTCCAACAGATTGACACTCCCACCCAACTTCGTGTCACCTGCAAAATGAGCAAGGATGCCCTCGATCCCCTCATCCTGGTCATTGATAAAGGTATTAAACAGGATTGGCCCCATCACTGAGCCCTGGGGAGCACCACTTGTGACTGGACACCAGTCGGATGTAACTCCATCCACTACCACTATTCAGGCCTGGGGAAATGGTGTCATTTTTAACCAGTGAAGGGTGCACTCATCCAAGCCTTGAGCACTCAGTTTCTCCTGGAGAATGTTGTGGGAAATGGTGTCAAAAGCTTTACTAAAACCCAGGTAGGTACATCCACAGGCTTTCCCTCATTCACCAAGTGGGTCATCTTCTCACAGAAGGAGATGTTTTCAAGAAGGACCTGAGCTCTGCTGGCTGGTTCCTTTGTTGTCCCATACATATTGCGAGATGGCGTTTAAGATGACCTGCTCCATGACCTTCCCTGGCACAGATCAAGATGACAGGCCTTTATTTTCCCATCTTGTAGATGGGTGTCATATTTACTAACCTCCAGTCATCTGGGACCTCCCCAGTTTTTCAGAACTGCTGGTAAATGACTGAAAGTGGCTTGCTGACCTCAGGATCATGTCTCCCAGTCTCCTATCATGTCTCCTGTCATCCTTGGGCCCTGAGGTACTGGTAATGCCCTGTTGACTCCCTGTCTGGCAAACTAAGCACCTGCTCTCCTGCTTGCACTCCAGAGCGCATTATTGAGAGGCAGCTAAAAGGAGATAAAAGACCCCAATTAGTCTCGAAAGAGTCTGCTTGAAGTTTTGAGAGCTGTTCCAAGGCCCCTAGCTCCTTGGAGGTAAGGCCAACCTCTTGTACTAATTGACAACAAGGGAGATGCACAAGACAGTTCCCCCATCTCTGATCCAAGCTGCCCTCCCACCTGCCCCTGGAAAACCACACTTCAGCTGCTGTGCAACAGCAGCTTAGTAGCTGGTGTCCCTTCTGCCCTTCCTTCTGCAGATTAATGACTGTCTAATTGTTCTTTATCTCATCCTGACAAAGGTGAGGTCCTTCGCTCCTCAGAGGGGAGAGAGAGCAGAGGAAAGGCACAGGAGTGTCCCCAGAGAAGCGCGAGCTAATGAGCCATCTGACTACAAGCATTTTCTTTGCTTGTAATACCTGGTAATAAGTATTGCCTTGGAGGCTGGCTCAGGAGAATGAGGCATGGAGAGGGGTCGAGGATATGATCAGCTTCTGATTTTGAGCAAGTATTATTTTTACAAAAGCCAACTCACTACCCAGATGAGCATGAGAGCTTCACTCAGCAACTAAAGCAAAAAAACCTCAGCATGGGGCAGGTGATGGGTCCAGCCCAAAATCAATCCCTGAAGTAAGAGATGGGTGCATGTCAGTCTGTGCTGCAGACCATGAGCTCCCATGAAAAAGGGGAACATGTTGAGGGGCAGCCTGCCTGTCCTCTGTGAAGAAAACAGCAAGTACAAAAGGGAAAAAAAATATCTCCCTAGTGCTGGCCATGGTGCTAAAGCAGCAGCACTACCCCTACAAATGAATGCTTTGTGTTCCCCAAACACCAAGTCATGCTGGGGGTCATCCTTACTCCCCCTGCTCAGGGGAATGGGTTTTCCCCAAGACCACCCCACAAACCAATCCCGCAGGGATGTTGTGGGTCCTAAGCTCC
Source organism: Pachyramphus minor (assembly GCA_013397135.1). Classification (NCBI taxonomy): domain Eukaryota; kingdom Metazoa; phylum Chordata; class Aves; order Passeriformes; family Tyrannidae; genus Pachyramphus; species Pachyramphus minor. The sequence goes on from VYXB01001091.1 coordinate 510,439, forward strand.
CCATGGGAGCGAGCCTGATTGCTGTGCTGGAGGCAGGCAGCCAGCTTGAAACAGTTACAGCTCTCCTCAGCCACCACATCATGATGGATGAGCCCTGCCCCATGAAAATGTCACTGTCTGAGCAGAGCGTGAGCTCATTCGCTTCTGCCTCCCATCTCAGCCTGGAACCAGCCAGGACGAACAGCCTCCTATCCTTGCTGAGCAGGCAGTCTGGCTTGGCCTCCCACTTTCTAACAATGATGTTCAGGCAGGAGAGGAAAAGGGCGCCATGAGTTTTCAGGGTGTTCCCCCGCTCACCCTAAGGTCTGCTAATTAATAGAAGGGGGGCTATCCTCCTCTTCCAAGGAGAGAAAGAGATGTAAATAGGTGAGGGATGGTCTGGTCAAACATTGAACCTTGTTATCTAATTTGAAAAATGGGCAAATGAGGTAATTATGGTGAGATATTGATTCATAGCAATATGCTCCATAAATGTCATAGCAATAACTCTGAGTGCTGCCACAAAACTCCCCCAGCCCCTCCTCAGCTGCAGAAGGCAAGTTCAGGCTTTTAGTTTTAGCTTGTACATGTTTGAGAGGAGGAGCCAGACAGTATAGGCAGAGATCCCCCAGGATGGGTGTGTGGCCCCTCTTGGAAAAACATCTTCAGGAGCTTGGCTATGATTGTCTGCATTTCTTCTGTCTATTTTCAGTCAGGTCAAGGCAGTAAGTGAGGAAAGAGGGAGCCATGTTGGTGGAAAGAGTCAGGAGGCAAGACAAAGGCTTCACTAACACTGCCTTTGAGTAGTATTACTACTAGGCTTTGGTAACGTTTTGGTAGTGGCTAAGCCACTTAACTTCATCCTGTCCGATTAGGGCCTCAGCCTTTTATCACTGCAACATGAATATCTTAAACTTCTGCTCCGTGTCTGGAGACAATCCTTTCCAGAACTGTGGTAGCCCTTTGCTAAGCTGGTAGTACCCAGGTAAGTTCCTAGTAGGCTTCTAAAGGTGTACATAGAGATAAGTTTTCCTATCTAATTTCCATTTAGATCTGTATACTTTTTGTGTATTGCACACTGTACAGCATATAGTCCACACTGACCCATAGCTGTGTGGACTTGTGCCATAAACCCTAATCTTTGGTCTGCTGGCATAAGAGCCAACCTGAACATTGGTTTTAGCCACAGGGAGGTAGCAGACCCCAAATATTCTCCACACACTCGGGTCAGACCAACCAACCAGTGGGTTGCCCACTGGGAGGGGTAAGAAACCAGCCTGTGTGCCCAGGAGTGATGGGAGAGACTGTGGTTCACTCATGTATATTTGTTTCTCAAAGTAGGTCTGCAGCTCGAGCACCTCCAAATGGTGCTGGGATCCAGCCCACAGGAGCCAGAGCACCAGAGAACATGCCTGGCAAAAGACTGAGCCTGCTTGGGTCTGCCCTCAAGGTGCTTGAGTGTCTCTCTCCTCCACACTGCAGTCACACCACGAAGGTTCAACAGATACCCCCTTCGCATGCCCCTTGGGACCCTTTTCTGGCAGCTTTTTCCTTCCCAACCACTGGCTTGGGAACTTGATGCTGTCAGAGAAGAGTCACAGCTCTATTCACAGCCACTTACCCTCCCTTTCACCACCTGTAAAGTGGGTGATCGTTATAATCCCCTCCCTCCCTGGGGACACAAAGAGTCAATGAATAAGTCACAAAAAGGAGTGCTTTGAGATCCTTAGGTAGAAAATATTCTAGAACTGTTATTGTTATTGGTAATGGCACATACTTATTCCACTTATTGGTACTTCAAGCTACATTAAAGTCGTTCCCTAGGTACAGAGGACTTCACACAAAATATATGACCTTCTGCTCCAGAAGCACAGGCACCTGCCAGTTGTACTGAAGCAAATATTACCTTAACAAGCACTATTTTGTGTCCCATCTTTCAGCAATAACTGGGCTTCATCCTCCCCCTCCAAAGTGTCCTAGACCCATTTCCATGACCAAATCTGAAAGTCTTTACCCTTTCTCCATACTCCCAGTTTTCTCCAATCCTCCACAACACTCTTTCCCAAGTGTACCCTCAGTCTTTGCACTGGGCATGTATCTCCTGCCTGCTCTGCTTGCTTCCTCAGTAGCTCCTTTAACATATATTCCTATACTCTACCCCCTGCCCCCCGTTGTTCTGCAGAGAATGTGGAAACTTCTGAGCTATTTCATGACTCAGTTTCCACACTCCCTTTGTTCTGCCAAAAACCATGGGGAATTATTTTCCCAAGACAATGAGGAGGCAGGAATGTCTCTCAGAACCTGTTAGCACAGGAGCAAGCTTACCTCGGAGCTGTAATAGACCATTACCTGGACCATTAACTTGAAACAACTGCCAGAAAGAGGTGGAAAACATAAGACAGGGGAAGATGGCATGACTGGTGTCTGGAGACAGTTTAGGGTGCTTCAAGCAGAGAGACCATATGCTGATTATGCTTTGAGGCTCTAGCATTATGACTCTACCCTCCAGAGGAAGACATGAAGGAGGTTATGATTCAAAAGAGCTGTCCTGTTGCACAGGAAATTTCCTGAAAGGGCAAGCCCTAAAGAGTTTGTCTGATCCCACTGAAAGAGCCAATGAGTCCCCCGGTCCCTCTATCCTTCTCATCATCCAGGTGCCATTTCCCCCAGTCTTGGCCCTTCCTCCTGAGGAAAGAGACACAGTTCCCCACACCGCTAACATGAGCTCTTCCCGTTGGGTTCCTGCAACCCATTGCCACCAGGAAACATGTTCTCCTCTATGACAGCTTTCCTGTGGGCTGCGCTGATTTCTGTGCAGTGACACATCAGCAAGCTCACCCATGTCTCCATCTCGTACTAGCAGGGTTGAGAGAGACCTCTCACCTCCCTTTGGATGCCTATGATTTAGATATTTCATCTGGGGTGGCCACCAAAGTGCTCAGTCTTGATGGAGAAAAAGTGGAATCTTGGGCCTCACCTCTCTTAAACACTACTTGGGAGGGAATGAAGCTCCTTTTCCTCCACTGACTACAGCAGAAGTGCTGGTCTAGCTTCTGGATGGCTGATGCAAGAGGGAAAGAGGCTGCATTCGGCACCCATCAGGTACCATGTCCACTCCACAGCCCAGCAAACCTTGTGCAAGTACAGCCTGTAGAGGAATTCATCCTTGGGAGAATTAAACTATCGAAGGGAAAAGGCTGGGAACTGGTTCCCTTGACACGTCCTTACAAGGGTGAACATGGCATGTGGTTATGCGCAAATGTTATAACACTCAAATGGTTATGCTCAAATGTCTCTTTAAGCTCTTTAGACACTGGCTGATGTCTGCTATCTGAAATTTTAAACCTCTAAACACTGGTTAAAAACTACCCATTGACAGAGAAAATATTTGTTAGTTTTCTCTGAGTTTATTAGATGTTAGATCTAATTAAAAGTTTCAATGCGTGGTAAATGCTTCTTTAATTACAGCGAGACAGGAACATTAGAATTGTGGGTTTGTAGAGAAAGTACATCTAATTAGCTCGGTATATTTAGGGCATTATTTCTCTCTATTTGAAATACATTGCACTTAGATGTTGCTTATTCCAGTCAGAGCTTTACAGAAATGTGTTCCAATTAAAAATAAACAAACAAACAAACAAAAAATACTTAAAAAAAATTTTCTTCTACATTTTTTTTTTTTGATGTTTAATTTATACTTAATGAAAGAAGCCTAGACTGATAGTCCTTGGAGGATGAATTCCTTTGTTTATGCACAGAATAGATAACAGGCATTGCATGGATCAGTACTGGGGTCTTTGTTACAATCAATTTGGGAGCTACAAATCCATCATTCAGTCCTCCTCCTCCACATGTGCGTCAGCCACAGTGAAGGCAAGATTTTAGGATGTGGACATGTATTCTGTGACACTGAAATGATCTTTGTCTATCCAGATAAACACCTTTCTACAGAGCTGTATTGCCAGAGGCACAATCCCGTCCTTTTGCCATCTCTCCCAAAACCCTTTTCTGACTTCCTGAGTATCCATGCTCAAAATCCAGGGTTTTGTTTCAAACTCTTTTCATGGACTTTCACTCAACTTTCACCCCCCTGGCACACCTGCCCTACAGCAAACCTCAGAGAGTAGCAGTGTAGAGTTGGCTGGTGTGGTTCTTGATCTGTGGAACTGTATTGTGTGGACAGTGGATTACCATAGCTCCAAACAGCTAGTTTTGTGGGAATTATAATGTATATGAAGGGATGGATTTATTGGGACTCTTTAAACCATGTAAGGAACAGTTCATTAATTTGCACTCTGCATTAACAGCAGACATTGCTCTAGTAAGTGGGGGATGGTGAAGTCCAGTGTGCTTCAATAACCTCTGTCAGGACATAGCTGCCTTTGCATCATTTGTAGTTTTCCCCAACCAGCTAAAAACTTTCTGAGGCTTTTTTTGTTGTTGTTTGGGAAGTAGCTTTAAAATAGCCATTGTTACCTCTAAAAAAACCAAACCAACAACAATAAAACACAAAACAGAAATCCTACCAACCAAACCACCAATAAACCAACAATGTTTATTGAAGAAAAAATTACACTAAAGTGGGAATAAATTAGACACACCCCCACCCTCCCAAAATCTCTGTGGTCTGAAAAGCTCCATGTTGACAACCTGCCAGTTTTAATTTAGAGGGAAAGAGAGTGCAAGCATTAATGTGGACTGTGAGCAGACTTTGCTCACTGCTCTTCCTTAGGCATTGTAAGCCAGTCACACCAAGTACCAGAAACCACAAAGCTCACATGAACCAAACCACGACCCACTGGCAGTCCAAGAAGAAATATCACCCATTTCTATCACCTTGCGCATACAAAAGCAGTATGCAGAGCTCCTACTGCTCCCAGGGAAGGGCAATGATAACCCATGGAGAGGGAAGGCCTTGCTGAGGCAGTACTTTGGATGCTGTCTCTTGCATGAGCACTGTTGCACTGAAGTGGCTGTGGAAGCATCAGTGTAGTGTCCCAGCAGCAAATAATTCTGAGACTTAAAAACATCAGGCAGCATAAGCCTAAAACTGTGAATCATAGCTTTCAAGTGTCCCTACTTATCTCCCTGAGAGCCTGAAAGTTCACACCAAAGGCCAGGAGAAAGAAGAGGGAAAGGGCTAGTGCATGGAGAGATCATCCCTGGAGAGTCATTGATTTAACTTCCCAAGGATTTTAATGCAGCTGGAGTGCCCAACCAAGTCCCTTGTGCTAAGACTCCTGTGAATGACCTGCTATCCTCCACTGATCTCGCATGCCATGGGGTGACAGTGCAAAGCCAACACAGCTCTGACCCCATGATGCAGGCAGTCAGGGAGTGAAAACCACCTCCTCTGGGGACTGCAGCAGGGCATGGGGTGTAGATGGATTGGGACACACCATGTGCTCACTGTGGGTGTCCCAACATACACCCGTGGCCTCCTGCCTCTCATGATGTGCCAGGCGGGGTACAGCCCCAGCACTAGCAGAGGGGAGGCATGAGCAGGCACCGGAGGGCTGGCAGCAGCTGAGCGGCCAAGCTCTCACCTCCCTGGGGCCCCCCCAGTGAGCAGGCACAGTGAGGACAGCAGCCTGCAGTCCTTGCCTGGGGACTGTAGTGCTGTGAACCCAAACACATTAAACAGGCCAGCGGGGCTGTGATCCATGGTCAAGCCTGTTACAGTAGGGACATCAAGGAATAGCAATGAATTGGTGTGGTGTGTTCCCCAAAACCGCTTCTTCTGACTGGGCATGTAATCCTGCAGCTGGGGAATATAACAACACAGTGCCTAGAAATGCATATGTATGTGCATGTGTGTATGCCAGAGGTCTGGAGGTCCAAAACCAAAATCCCACACCTCCCAGTACTATCAGCAGTCTATCAGAGGAACTGCATTAGCTGTGAGCCAGGAAGTCCCCTGTGGTTTATGCTGCCACCTCCCACACAGTGCTGAGGAGAGGGAAGGTCTTTCTCATGGCAGTCCCAGGCTCACAAATAATCATACCCATGGGGAGTACTTAGCTCAGAAAACCTATCAGGTCAGAGTTTTACCACCTCTGTTTTTGTAGGTAATCACCTAAGCTGCTGAGAAATCCTTCTGAAGAGCATTGTGTGCAGAGAGCCCAGAGCAACTCTCATTTACAACCAAGTAAAACTTTTAATGTTCTTTTATTCCTTTTTATTTTTATTTCATTGTTTGGTCTCCTTGTGCTTTGAGTATGAACAGATAGTGTGGGGTTTCCATTAAGAGGTTTATGTACAATAGATCTGTATATCTTACACTCTGATATCTTACAGATCGTCACCTCAGGACCTGTCAAAGGTCCTTCAGGATAATGCTATACTCCATCAAGTTGCTCAGCATTTGCCAGTAAATCCAAGATCAGCAATTGTTGCTAAATCCCAGATGCTTGTCATCTGCTCCTGGGATTCTTCCTCAAATTTATTTCCCCTGTTCATCAATCCTGCCACGTACAAATGAAGACAGCAGGCTCAATGCCTGAAAGCAACGGAAATGCTGGTATAGACCCTCCAGTTGGGCCATGTAGCATTGTTGGACCTTCCATGATTATCCATGGTAGTGGTATGTGGATTTTCTGGTTTGTTCTTCACACTCCTGCTAACCCATCCTCCAGGAATGTTGCTCCAGTGAGGGAAAGAGTGGTTGCACACTGCTCCAACTGCCTACTCACACTTGAAGCAAGGTGTTAAAAACCATGGGATGAAGAACTGATGAGGTCTCAATGCATGGCAATTAGATGAAGAAAGGGTATAATCCAGCTCCCCCTTGGGCTATGCTTGTCTTCAGGAACATGGGGATTATGGACATACTCATGGGTCTGTGCTTGCCTGAAGGGCACTCCCAGAATATAGCAACAGGGGAAGGAAACCAGCTGGGCAAGCAGGTTGAATGAGTGAAAGTCCTTCTGGCTGTGACATCAGCCAGAGCAAAACTGACAAGAGCCTTCAGTCTTCTCATTTCCGTGTATAGGCTGATCAGCAAATGGAGTCTGGCAGGAAGGGCCCCTGTGGGGCTGCTATCACACTGATGCCCAGATGTGTTGTGAAGATTGTTTTTGCAGCCTTCTCTGGAGCATCTGATATGAGCCACTGTCAGGGTTGAGATAAGGGCCTAAAGGGACATTCATCTTATCCAGTGTGGCATCTCCTGTGCTCACAATGGCCTCTGTTCTCCCTTCCTCACCCCTTCTGTTTACTGCTTCGCTTCACGACTCATGTGTTTTTCTATGCAGCAGTTGTCTCTTTCGGAGCAAGGCTGGGCACTCACTGAGCATTACTGCTGTATAGATGCTGCCCACCTGCTCGCTCCAGAGGAAGTGCTTCCACCTCCCACTGTTGCCTTCCCTCCCCTCAGGGCTTATGAACCACACAGATCCCCGCAGATCTCTTCAAACCTTCCTATACCCCCATGGCTTACCTGTCCCCCACATCTTTAAACACATGCAGCTCCTTTTTACTCACAACCCACAACATCTTCATCTCAGAATTAATTCCCGAGCAACACAGCTCCCTGTTCAGCCCATGCTGCCTTCCCTTGCATGTCAGCACCTATGGCATCACATTCCCAACCCAGCACAGTCCTTTTTATTTCCTCTTTCCTCCACAACCATTAGTACTGACTCAGGCTTTACTTACCTCTGTATTTTTAAAAAAAGTAAGCAAATCCTCTCTTCCAGGAGGAGTATTGGGTTCAAAATTCTCCAATTTAATGAAAAATTTTAATTTGCTGGGAAATTTGCTTTGAATGATGGCTTGAACTGGAGAGATGCTTGGACTCTGTGAGCTAATTTCTCATCTCTTCTGCCTTTTGGGTGAATGCTCAGCCTTCTTGCTATAGTTTCTCTTCCCATATGAGACATACAATGCCCTTCCTTCACCTGGCAGCAGATCACACTCAAATCATTTATTTTAAACATAAAGCTCTAAATGGATATTGTCTAGCTTTGATAATGGTCTCAGTACATGAATGTAGTATAAAACATTCAGCAAACTCAATAGCTGCCTTTCTGCTCAGCTGCATCGGAGCCTGATGGCCTCCCATAGCTCAGGTGTGCTCTGCCTTAACCTGTCTCTCACAGGTCTCCAGAGGTCAGAATGGCTCAGCAGAGACCACAACAACCCAGAAGAGAGAGGTGTCTGGAGAGACACTGAGAGTGGGGTGTGCAGTGTGACCTCCCTCCTAGCCTCCACCCAAAGACCAGGGCCTGAGGGATCTCAGAAAAGCCCTTCTACTCCTGCTTCAATTGCTTCTGCCTGAAAGACCACTTGGCCATCCCAGTGCCTCCATCTTATACGGGAGTGAAGGCATTGTGTGTCCAGTTTCTTGATACTGACCGATACCATAACTCATAGGTCCCACCATTTGCACAAAACATGGAGGGCTGTGCATCTCACATCCACAGTCTGCTCTGTCCATCCAGCTCCTGCTCACCTCCCCATGCCTCCATCCACTGACTGCAAGCTGCAGACAGCAGAAAGAGGAGAAGAGCTGACTGGGAGTAAAGTCCAGTTGTGAGAGGAAATACCAGGGGAAAGCAGTGGGATCAGAAGACAGGGAGTCATGAGACAATGAGAGGACTCAGAAGCTCTCCTGGAGTTGTGCTACTTGGCACAGGTCCCCATCTGTAAAGCTTCAAAATCTAAAGAGGTGGGAAGCTGTCTCCTGGCTAGAGATGTCCAGGCTCAGAGAACAGCCACCTACATGAGCCAACCAGCACTCAACCATCAGAAAGAAACCTAGGCATGGGGAAGGAGGAAGGAAGAAAATACAATGCCTCACCTGCTCAGTTTGCAAGCACCTTCCTCTTCAAACATTATCCAGATACAGCAAAAACCTGCACAGAGCCCACTAGGCTGTTGTTTTTCCAACATGGAAGTGCCATCAGCTTGCTAGCAACCTGCCTGCAGATTGACCGTGTTTGAGCCATGGCGGTAACTGGGGTCCCAGCCAAGATGAGGGTGGTGGCCCATGCCATGTGAACCCACCACAGGAATTGGCAGAGGTTCTGCTGTAACTTGGCAAGATAGAAAAGGTGGGGGGAGACCTGGGCAGCATCACACAAGGTGAAGGCACAGCTCTTCCACCCGTATGGGTGCAAAAAATCATCTCTTTGCAAAGCTGTTGATACAGACCAGCCCTCAGGACTTAGAGCTATTTCTTCCCCACCCATTTTTTTAGTTCAGCTCAATCCTGTTTCTGGGCTGCTGGTGAATGAGGGGAGCCACACAACCCAGTCATATGGCACATAGAGCTGCACAGTGCAGGTCAAAAGGCTGTGAGTAGTCCACCCATGCAGCGAGAAAAGGAAAAAGGATTAAATATGTTCAGCTGTCTGGGCAAAACAGACTTTTCCACTGACTTGGGAGAAAACTGCTCACCCTATGCTGGGAGAATAAACAATGTATAACATCTAAAAAAATCCTGGCAGTTTACTGATCATAATAGGGGCTAAAATTTATAATCTGCTGCATTCTTTAAGTGTCTATTAAATCTGCAGACAAAGCATTTGCTGAGATTGTGGAAAATTTACAAAATCACCTATCTTCAGAGTCATTGGAGATGATAGAGCATTTCTGTTTTTACAAAGAGAATCTGAAAGAAAATGAACAATTCTGGAAACGTGGCTGGAATATAGAAATGGCCAGAGCTTTGCCAGGGTGCAGGGAATATAAATGATGCATGAAGGAACTGGGTACTCTGTGTTCAGGGAAATAAAACAACCCCCAACCAGTGATTATAGAGTGAGGCTGATTTGACCCCAAACCTGATCAAGAAATTGAAATATCCCTGGAAACAAGCAGTAAAGATGCCAGAGATTTGTGACAGCATCATATGATCTGTGCAGTGCATTAAGCAAGAGTCTTGCAAAAAGCACAGGGTGGACAACTGTCAAAGGCAAAGTGCTTTTGTTGCAAGAAAAGGTGCTACTATGAAAGTGTTGTCAGTTCTTGTAGGAACAGATGGGGACTGTGTCCAGGTGAGTGCTGAAAGCATTCAGTGATAGAAGCAATTGGCTCTGATTGCAGATCCCCAAGCTCCCCTTTCAAGTTTCAACCCAGGCAAATGAAGGCTCACAATGGCAATAGCCTTGCTGTATAGAAGGGAAATATCCCTGGCTTTTTGCTGCTTTAATCCCAAACCCGAACGTACCGTGAGGAGAAAACAGGTTGTTTCTGGTGCTGGCTGCAGGGAGCAGCAGTTAAGTGCAATGAAGAGGAATCAGGCAGTCAAGCCATTCTCTTGGCCACCGGGGAAAGGGTGCTGTGAGAAACACATGATGAAGCTGTAGTGGGTTCTGCTAGGATGGATGAGATAATGTCTGCACACTAATGAATGCCTTTGTCTTTCTTTGTTTGAAAACAGCAGTTAAGTGTATGTCAAGGTTGCCTAATGCACGGTGCCAGAGCACGTCACTCTGTAACGCTCCAACACTGCGTGTCTGTAGGAAGATCCCAGCCAGGAGTTTTGTGTGTTGGCCACAGACTGACACAGGAATGGAGAAAATGTCCTGCTGGAGTCTGGTTACCTCTCAAAGATCCCAAACAGGCTGCTCTCCACCCTGTGCATGGCCCAGGTCTGTACCAGCCCCTATGGCCATCACCAGGACACACGTGTCCCTTGCAGCTGGTAGATGGTAGGTGAATGTCTACGCTTCAGCTAGTTCAGCACAGCCTGTGTAGTGTGGGGATAATCCCTCCAGGGAGCAGGATTCCTTAGCAGTCCATAAAGGGACAGATTCCTCTCCCTTAGCAGGTGACACTGATAGGATCAAGCAGAGGACAGGCTCAGCAGAATGTTTTGTAGCAAGGTCATTACGGAAAAGAACCTCAAAGGAACTCCAGGGGTGCACAGATAAGACTCATGACCCTCCTACAAGTGACCATAGCAAAATGGACTAAAAAATTTCTCCTGCAGATACATTGGGAGCAGGAAAGTATCTTCCACACAGTGGTGCTATGCCTTTAAGATGTTATTGAGGGAGATACTGTACATTTCCTCTCTGAATACTTTCATCTTCTTGAAAAATTGCTGTCCATTTTTTTCCTGGGATGGTGGCTGTGGAGGTGAAGTTTCTCTCACTGTCACCAGGCTGGCCTCAATGCTCTGGAGCAGTGACATGGAACATTAGGAGACCAGAAGTGCTGGACTAAGACAAAATATCCTTTCTCCCTGTCTCAGAGGCCAGGGCCTGTTCTCTGGTGAGAAAAGCAAACAGCATGGCATGGTGCTGACATCCATGCTCAACTCTCTTCTCCTAAAGCAGAATGGCCTCACCCGTGCATCCTGCTGGCAACAGTGCCAAGACCATGGTGTTCCTTGAACTGAGCACAGAAGTGTTTTACCCCCGTAAGCCCTGCCAATTGAAAATGCAGAAGAGATAATATCTGAGAGATGTTTGGACTGAAGAGGCTAAAAGTCAAAAGAGAAAAGGATAGCAGTGCCTGGAGCTGACATTGCTTTTGGAGTCCTACCAGCTTTGGGAGTTTCATTCAATTAAAGATGTTTTTATTTAATAAAATCCATTGGCACTCAGGCTGCATACAGAAACAAACATGCGGCAGAGGTGGTCCCCAGCAACCACCTCCCTTTTGGGGAGGTCCCTCCTCTCAAGGGACTACCACACATAATGGGGTCCCTTAGTGTCGCAGTGTAGCTGCCCCTGGGGTGGACTATGAGGCAGCACTTGCAGAAATCAGGCAAGTAATGAAGGATACCAGCCCCAATGCGAAGTATGGTGCACAACGCAGTCTCACAAGTTTTGTGGTATGATCACAAAACCAGAGCTCAAAATTGTCAAGACATCACTGAAGTCTGCATTCCAGGATTTAGCTACAAGATTGTTCATCCTGCACCTAAGCTTCCTTTTGTGTCAGACCATGCCAGTGATGTTGAAAGCCACTGCTGTTTGTTTTAGCATCACTAGTATGTGCCCTGCAGGCTTCTCACAGGGACACTGGCCAGACAAAATCCTTCTTATTTTAGGACATCTGGTGAAATCCCAACTATGGGGAGACCTGGAAAGTTCAAATGGTTTGGAAGACCTAGTTATCCCCCAAAGCTAAAGAAGGCACAAGCATAGGTAGGTCCCACATCTATTGCATTAGTCTGAGATACACAATCTCTGTAAACTGGTGGGAAGCCCAGCACTCACCACACGGCAAGGAGATGACTTAATAGGTGAGGTAGGACTGTCAACAGACACCCACATGAATTCAGAGCTGTGATTCAGCTGGCTTCCTCAAAGGCAAGGGTAGCAAGGATGGGAGAGCCTGTGTTCCAGCACCCTCTGTGCCCACAGCAGGAAAAACAGCTGTGGATCAGATGCTCCCTTGGCTTTCTCACCTGCACGAAGCAGACAAACGCATCTACTGCACAGTGGGATCCCTCAAATGAACAGAGCCATCGAGGAGCTCTTGGGAGATGTTTTGAAGCTGCCTTTGCTTCCAGTAGAAGCTGGAAGCTCCCAAATCTGAATGGGGATCAGAGACTCACTGGTTGGGTCTGTTCTGGAAAACACTGCTTTGGTTCCTGCAGCTAAGATATTCCCCCATAAAACTTTACGAGGCCACAAGTAGAAGAGTTGGGTGACAGCTCTCATCTTTGTAATTTGCTTCTGTAACCAGGGGAAAAATCTGTCCCCTCCTGCTCACACTTTGGATGTCCACTGTGCAAGTGCCTCTATGTGAAATATTCACTCCAGGACCCTCTTACAGGAGAAGAGCCATTTTAGGGACAAGAGAAATCTCATCTATTCCAGATGAAGAATGCAGATGAAGCATCCACTGAAAATGCCGTTTAGTGCAATGAACGACACATTGTGTTATTGAGACCTTGATTCTTGCCTTTGTTGTTACATATGTCTTTTTTCCCTTTTTCTTTATGCTAAGTTGGGTCTCAGACAATCCTGACAAGCCCAGGGAATACTGTTCCTTAAGACAGAGGGAACCCAAGCAAGGTGTTCATGCAGAAAAAAAAGAAGTTTGGGAAACAGATGCAAGTTTTGAAGGAGGTTGCAGGAGTTGGTTTGAGGTTCTCAAACTTTTGTTCTAGCTGTCTTACCTAAAGGGAACTCAGCTGATGAGAAGGTCTACAGGAAACTCACACCACTGGGAACATGGTGCAGCTGGCTCTGATATTGTGGAATAATACGATGAATAATGAAGTTTTCTTTTTTGTTGCAGCTTGGGTTTTGTGATCAAGACCCTTATTTACCAAATATAACTCAGGTGATTAATAAGCCTGCACACAGGTATCCAGAGGGACATATAGCTAACAGTCAGTGAATGTGAATAAAGAAGTACAAGCTGAAAGTTTTCAATTCATTTGACCCACAGCAAGAAGGGTAGCAGACAAAAAGATATCTGTGGTCCCCAGTGACCCAAAGAGAGCCCTAGACCTGGCAAGGGGGACTGCTAATAAGTACGGGAATCCTTTGGGAAGCTGTAGTGTTGAGTATCCAAATCCTACATGAAACTGCTAGTTAAATATGTGAATTGCCAGGTTCTGGGCTGCTGTCTTCAATTTATAAGGGAGTTACTAGCTGAGCTCTTATATAAGACTTGCACTCTCTGGTAAGAGGTAGGTACTTGTGGTTGTCAAATGTCCACTCCAACAGGAAACATCTTCCAGCTCCAGCCAGAGACCACAAAGAGATCAGTACACACCAGGCATTTATTAACTTGCTCTAATGCCAGCCTCTGGTTTCTGAGCTTCACCAACACTATTTTTTATGTTTTTTCAACATGATGTGAAATTTGCTGGTGTTGCTCATGCACCCTTCATTCCATGGGCTATCTCAAGGCAATCTCTACTCCCTGCTTCTGGTCTTAAGACTTATAAAACCTTAATGTAAAATCAGAAAGAAGATTTCTTTCCTATTCCCCTATCTGCTGTGGTATTCACTCCCCGTTGTTCCCTGTTGACCTTGAAAAATGATTCAGGCCCATTGTGGACTCCCAATCCCTGAACAGACTTTCTGAGCTCCCTTTCAGCATGTGTATTTAAAACTAAAAGCAAAACAAACACACAAAAGTCCATAAAAGCTCTGTGTGTACCTTGCTACCTAGAAAGCAATTAAATGATTTTTTTTTTCTCCAGCAGTTTTAATGTGCAGTGTCTCAGGGGTTAGTGCAATGAACATTAGTCATAAGCTAATCAGAAACAGAGATGCTTAAATAATTCATAGGCTGCCTTTCTTCACGAAGAACCTCAATACACAGCCCTGTCATACCACAAGTGCAGTGCTACCAAAAGGCAGCTCACTTCACAGAGGGTGTCAGTCAGCTCAGAGACGAGAGAGGCAATTTCTGTGAAAAGCCATACTGAAAGAGATGTGCTGTGACCCGGGAATGCCTGTGCAGGGAAGCACATCTTTCTCCCAGAGGAGCTAGAGGGGAGAGCTCTGCTGCACCTCTGCTCTTCCCAGTACTTAAGTTTCTTTCTGAAATACAAAACCAGAGTAATAAACTTTGGGTAGTGACAAAGCTTAGGGTAATCCCCAGGCAGAGTCTGCAGGGATCCCCTACACCTTGGGACCTAGGAAGGGAAAAGGGCAGCACTTAGATAGCATTAGTCCAGATTTGTGCATATATGGAGTTGCTTGGGAAGCACAGCCATAGAGCAGTGTCAACCAGGAGAGGAAAACCCCTTTGCTGCCCCATGCAGGGCTGAAGAGGGACCCCTGGCAGATGTAAGTGTGGCTTTTCCATACCAGACCAGCCTAATGACCCTGAATCATAGCATCAGTTGCTTTGTTCTGAGAAGCCTGGCTTGCATGATGGCAAAATACCTGCTTGCTGCCAAGAGAATAACGTCTCTGAAGGGCCAGGGACTCTCCTGACATTCTGGGAAGAGTAGCTGTAAGAAAAAATGATGCTAAAATTAGACACTAAAGCCCAAGAAGAGTGGGACTGCCTGTGACTTGCAAGGAGAGGAAGTTTAATGCTAATGGGCACTCCTGGGACTGTATAAAGGGGAGGAGACAAATGCAACCTCTGGAAGTGGCATCTAATACAGAGAGGCCAGGGAGAAGGCAAGGCGAAAAGGCATTGTGGCATCAGAGAGGTGACAAGGACACAAATGATGTGCACTGGAGGGAAAGGAAAAGACAAGAGCCCATCTCACACCAAGGAACACTGCCTTGAATTTGGTGTGCAACCACAGTGACAGGGATATGAAGGAGGCAGCCGAGCAGGCAGCAAACAGCGTCTGTTCCAAGGTGATGGACAGTGTCTGACAAGTTCAAAGTTTGGGATGAGAGAGCTGGGATGTAGATAAAAAAGGACAGGGAGAGTCTCCCAGCAGAAGGGCAGAGCATGCTTTTGACTGTCAGGACTGAAGAAGGTCAAAAATTGTCCCAAACAACAGCAGGGCTGGTAAAGGGGCTTGAACTGTAACATTTACTGATAGCTCTGGGAAGAAAAGAGAATCTCACTGACTCCTGTGAGCTACATTTATACAAGCCCATGTCTCTGAGTCTGGGTACATCAGCCAAGCAGCATCCCACAGATGAAAAGAATTTGTCACCTCTCTAATCCCCTGATAAAAAAATAGGTGCAAATAGAGGCATGCATACAGCAAAGATGTATTTGTTCAGCAGGCTGAAAAAAAAGCTGGGAAAGCCCCCTAGACCTAACAGCTAGAAAAGAAACTCCGTCTTATGCCATGAGTCATAAGATTGTATTACTACACATGCTGGTTTGCCCAGCTACACGTGTCATCGAGCTTGGTTAAGTTATTCTCACCATTAATTTCTTATGTCAAGGAGTTCCACAGCTTAGCACGTGCTGTGTGCAACAGCACAGTTTGATTTGCAGTATCACTTCGCCTAAAGAAGGTGAACATGCTCTTATCTACACAGTTAATTCTGCTGCTTCTACTCATGCTGAGAATAAATGTGAGTGTGAGACATCCATTAGCCCACAAACCCTGTTGGGCAACACAGCGTAATCCCCTCAGACACGCTTGCTTCCCAGCACTTGCAGAGCAAAACCAGCAAGGAGTTTCCACAGGCCTGCAGATTCACCTCTTGTTACCAAATCACACAGAATCACAGACTAAATTAGGTTGGAAAAGACCTCTGAGATCATAAAGTCAAACCAATGACCGAACAACACATGTCAACTGGACCATGGCACTAAGTACCACGTGCAGTCTTTCCTTAAATACTTCCAGAGGCAGTGACTCTACCACCTCCCTGGGCAGTCCATTCCAATCTTTAATCAACTGTTCTGTGAAAAAATTCCTCTTGATGTCCAACCTGAACCTCCCCTGGAGCAGCTTGAGACAGTGACCTGAGGATGCAGGTGCGGCTAGATAAAAGCCTTCATATGGCACTCCCAGCTAATCATACCAGACAGCCAGTACTTTCCCTAACCTTTCAGGCTTTAGTTTTCGGTGGACTCCTGCATAAATACTGCTTTCCTGTCAAGTACCTGAGTCATCCAGTACTTAGGGACAAAGTCCCTGAGCCTCTCCTGCAAAGGAGCAGTGTTAAGTATCATTCTCACTGCTAGCACATGGGTGGATGGTGTTTGGACAGCGCAGGAAACCCCATCCCTACATGCTGAGGTGGGGTCTGAGACTTCATGCACACCTACTACACTGCCCATAGTCCTCAGGAGGAAGAGGATGGGCTAGTGGGCTGATGGTGAGCACTTCAGGACCACCTGCAGCATCTGAACGCATCTTTAATTGTGGCACCTGGGGACGCTGTTCATCCCCCCCCTTGCTGAGCCCACCAAATAAAAGAAGTCTGTACCTTCTCATTACACCATCCTCTTGGGAGTCCAGCTTCCTCTCTGCCTAATGTCAAAGCCAGATTGATGTTTCAATATCTATATGACCTATAATGGACCTTGGTAAAATCAATCCATACACGTTCCCTCATTTCCCCACATCCGCCTGCTTAATGGAGGAAATAGCTGCTGCCCAAGATCCTGAAATTCAATGGGTCTTTTTTCCCCACATAAATGTACTTGAATATGAGTTTTAAAAGCAAATGTAAAAGCAGAGCCTCACAATGATGTTTTTTTTCCTTTCTGTTTTCCAAAGGGAGAATGGAGTGGTTGAAGTGGCTGGTAGAACATAAATAGGGATCTTCATTGGGGTAAATCCAGCAGGACTGCTCAAGGATTTTCTCTGCAGCTATCAGGCCATCAACCTGCATTTTGTCAGAATTCAGTATCTAGAAAAGTACTGGGAACTCAGCAGTTCAGAGGGGTTTGCAGTTTGCCTCATCAGCTGACACCTATCTCAGAAGGGCGAGTGGAGAGAGGTTTTTATTTCTTCTATTTCTATAGTGTGGAAGAAATGAGCTTATGGGGATGGAGACAAAGATAGGTTCATAGTCCTGTCACTTTCATCTTTCTTATCCTCTGCAACTTAACTGCTAGGACCATGATAGAGATCCCTTTCCTGCTTTGTAGAGACCCAGCTTGATGCCAAACCACTGACAAGAGTGAAAATAAGAAAAGAACACGGGCTGCAGTCAGACATTAGTCATTGTGCTGTGCTTTGCTGGAAAATCCTTACACTGAACGGGGGGATATGTAGTCAGATGGGGTGGAATGGGATGGGATGGGATGGGATGGGATGGGATAGGATAGGATAGGATAGGATAGGATAGGATAGGATAGGATAGGATAGGATAGGATAGGATAGGATAGGATAGGATAGGATAGGATAGGATAGGATAGGATAGGATAGGATAGGATAGGATAGGATAGGATAGGATAGGATAGGATAGGATAGGAGTAAAGCTGACAGATCAGGTAAAGCGATAGAGCTGTTCCCAAATTTTTGAAAAATCCAAAGGAAATCCATGGAGGGCAAATGCTTAGCCAACAGGCTGGGTCACTCTGTACTTCATAGCATGCAATGCAGGAGACAGTGCAATCCAGGAATTAATAACACAGAAGAAGGAAAAGGCTGAAATGTGTTTAAAAGACTGGGTAACTAGCTGGGCCAAGCAGAGGGGAACCACCTCAGGAGAACATGACATGCTGCTGCAGGGGTAAGAGGATGATGGAACTATCAGTGTCAGCCCAGCCAGTTGCCTGCTGAGGCTGTGTATGCAGTCACAGCAGCAGGAGTGTGCAGATGCTGTACACTGCAGCCAGTGGCCCCAGAGTCTTTTATATGCACAGCTCCTGCATTTCCCCTCCCTTTTCTTCTCCACCCACAGGGTGACCTCTCTAACCATCCCCTTTGTAAGCCAAGAAATACTATATTTGTGCAGGACCATTTGATACCTCTATCCACATAAATTCAGCTTCCCTTTATTCTCTTCCACTTCTTCATATTCCCATTAGCACAGGTTTGAAGCAGAACATCAGCTCTTATAGCTCTTTACCAGGTTGTTTACTGCAGAATCTCTCTGAAGTCAGAGAAACGGCAGCCCTGGTGCCAAATTCTATTTTAACTACACAATTAGTTATCAGCCCATTACCATAATAAGGAGATTAAAAGCACTGAGAAAGGCACAGTTTACTCATGGCTGGGGACTTTGCTGTTCACTTGCAGAGTCCCACAGATTCCACTTTGCTCTGCTTGTCACTTTTCTCCAGGATCCCTGGGGAGGGAACCAGAAGGTGGAGGCGATGGGCAACAACATTCCTCATACCCAGAGCAGCACAGATGAACTAAATCAGACCAAGTCACCCTTCTTGGGCCCTTGAACATCTCCTTTCTTCTTTGAGGGTGTAACTTGAAATATTTCTCCACTGGCGAGGTTTTAGATGTCTGTTCCCACTGCACTCATTTCTCTGCCTGTCATTCTTCTGGGACCAGACAGGGAATCGCTTCAGCCATCCAGAGTAATCCTAGCTGGATTCAACCCCATTTCTGCTTCCCATCTGCAGAGGGCAGAAGATAGGATTTCAACAGCATATAATAATTCCCATGTATTTCTATTTCAAAGAGGCTCAAGGGATATTTTTGAAGTAACAGATGTGCTCCATCACAACAGGAGGGAGGCAGGCAGGGACCAGGATGCTGATGCATACCTCCTATGAACATTTCTCAGGAGTCTGCAAGTCAGACTTGCCTCTGGACTGCAGCAGCTGAGTGCAACCGTAGACCAGAGCTTTAGTTGCAATTGTGAGTCTCTTGCCACCAAAAGCAAATATCTCACAGATATTTGAGATATCAGAGAGAAAATCAGTATCTGCGCCAACTCCAAATTTATTTGTATGGCATTACCAGTAAACCTTCAACCATTACGTTGAAATCAAAGCATTTTACAAAAGCAATTATCTTACTACCAGGTTGCTGTTACTTTATGTAAGATCAGTAAAAACCAGATTTAGTTTCTTTCCCCTCCTCTCTAATTTTGTTTTCTGGTCACCTGTTGTCTTTCATTACAACCTCCCAGCCCAATTGCTAACAACTCCAGCTTCTCGCTCCAGGAGGAAAGGAGTCCTCTCTTCAGGGATGGGAAGCTGCATCAGGGCAGGAAGGATGGACACTTTTCCCTGTTCGAGCACTGCTAAAGCTGTTCAACTCCCTGCCCAGGTCGTTGACACAAGCAAGTCAGGTGAACTGGAAACAAGGGTTTATAAGCCTCTGCCCCTGAGGTGTCTGTGCTTGGGAATAGATGCTGGGGGTAAAGGAGGTTAGGGGAGGCAAGGGCGTTTAGCAAGCAAACACACAGAGGCTGTAACTGTAGCAATGGGAACAGCATTGGGAGCATAGGAGGACATAGTCTCCCAATATTTACCTTGTCTGTTGAATTTTCTGTGGCCTGTGGACCCAGAATACATTTGTTGCCACAGCGTGAGAAAGCACATCATCGTTTCAGGACCCAGATCCTGAGCCAGGATGGGAAGTTTACATTATATTCCGTGGACAAATGGAAGCATTGCAATAGTGTTGTACTGCAGAGGAGGCACAAAACTCCAGCTATCGATGATTACTAAATACCCCTTCCCAGTTTTAAAGTACTTTGTTTCACTTCCTGCCTTGCCACCTCTTGTCCTATCCTTCAGTTGCTGTGCCTAAGGATGAGATCAGCTGGATTTCATGAGGTAGAATAGCAATTCATAAACAAACACACACATACACACATGATTGCTTGTGCTGACCCAGAAACTTCTAGCTTTTCTTGCTAGCAGAGTTGCTAACACTGCCAGCACTAGTCCTACAATGCACTTTTATCATTCCCAGAGGTAACAGTAGTAGGAGACTCTTACACTAAAGGAAGGAGTGGTCCAGGAATTAGATATGACCCAGGAGGGGTTGCACTGGAAAGCGAAGCAGCACCCAGCAAGGCAGTCGAGATGCAAGCAGTTTGCAGTCGCACCCTGAGCAAGGGGCTGCGCCAGCCTGGGCTACATTATCCATACACACATACACTCCATGTTTTTACTCTAAAGTTTCCCCCAGCAATGCTTGTCTTTCACTACTGCTCTGAATGCAGAGTTTCTTCCCCCAAAAGATCCTGCAGTGGCTTGGGGCTTGAAGCATGCCTATGAGACTGCAAATACCATTTGAAGGCAATGTAATAGAGTATCATGCTAGTGAGAAGAGTCACTGGGTGAAAAGACATTTGCAGGAGCAAGCATTGGGTCTGGCTGAGCTGTTTATGGCTGTGAATGTAACTGATATGAGATAGCAACAAGTCAGAGGGAGGGGGAAAGCTTTCCAGGGTCTCTGAAGAACATGGCATCTGCTGCATGTCTGCTTCCGTATGGATTAACCGCTGCCTGGGCCCAGCAGAGGCTCAGAGCTGGCAGGGTGGAGTGTTGGTGTTCCCTGGAGACGTTTTCCTCCTGCACCTTTCTAGTTAAGATATCAGAAGTGAGATTTGTCACTTAACCATCTGGAATAGGCGATCACAGGAGGCTGCTGCTCCTCAGTCTGTCACACTCTTAAACTGTGCTAATGTCATTCAGATGTTTCACAAAGCAGCCCTGACAAGCAGGCATGAAATTAAGATGTTTGTGGAGCCAACCAAGTGGGAAATGACAACGGTAGACCAGGGAAAGGCAGAGGAGGGGGACACATTCAGAAGCAGGAAACTGTGCTGGAAACTATTTGCTTCCTCTCTCTCCCATGGATGTCCTATAGCTTGCACCAGCTCAGACAGGAGGGCTGATGCAGTGGTATCTCCATGCCAGGAAAAGCCTGGGAGCATCTCCCCTGCTTGCCCCTTGCTGCTCATGTTGTCCAGCCTCAAGACTGAACCCACAACAACCACTCATGTCCTTACTGAACTGAGATTTCTAATAAGAGGATTTCTTTCCCAGGAAAGCACACATATCCTGTGAGACAGTCCTGTTTGGAAAAAGGCTGAAGGAAGGTGAGTTGGCTGGATGCAGAGGACACCCTTGAATCCCACAGCACTGCAGCCCTGTGAAGTTTCTTTGCAGGAAGAGGACCAGGCAGCTTGTGCTCCTGCCTTGGTCCTAACAGTGCTGCAAGGTGTTGGGGCAGCTGGTTCTCATTTCATATTGCAAAGCGATTTTTATCAGCAGCAAGTTGACATGGGGCTTTAAAACACTTTCTAATTAAGGAGCAGGCCAGCCTGGAGAGCAATTAGGTTTGATGCAAACCGCGTTTGAGAAAGTCTGTGTTGCAAGCTCTGGAAAACATCCTGAGCTTCAGCAATTAAATCTTATTCCCATTCCTCCCTGCCCTCCTCATTTGAAGAAATGTCCTTGTACAGCTCTCAACCAATGTGCCCAACGCCCTGAGCACAAGGGTGCAGCTGGCACTGGGGTGGGATGGAGCTGGAGCAGGTGAAGTCAGATATGCTGTGTGTGGTGTGTAAAAAGCACAGTGCAACTTAGACTGGAAGGACGTAATTGTTTGCAAGGCAAGCAGGCACAGCTGCCACCATCCTCAGGGCAAGCAAAATTGTGGTCCCCTCTGCTGCCTGGGCTTTGTGAAGCTATTGAGCTGCTAAGATGCATGAGATTCATGGCCAGCAGGGAAGAATTTTCCAGTATGCACTGCCTACAATCCGGGAGTGATGCCTCATTTTCCTAGAGACTCACAGCTTGCCTTTGAGCCAACCCTTGAATCTGGCTGTACCTCAGTTTCCCCTGCTGAAAGACAGTGGTGAAACAGCTATAGTGAGGATATTTCCCTTTGTCCATTCAGAATACCAGCAGAATTCATCAAAACAAAATTGTATTTTGAAAAAAATTTATTTTTTGCTCTCCAATGACATAAAAAAAAATCACTTTCTTAAAACAATCCATGAAAATAATTCACTTTTTCAGACATGTCATTTTTCCCTATGTGGAAACAGGGGAAGACAAGAGAGTGCATATTTGTTATACATATTTGTTATTTTTCTCCATCTACAAAACATAACATTTGAGAGAAACAACAATCTGCTACCCCCCCCAAAAGTGTACCCTTTCTTAGAAAGGGTTATTTTTTCACAAGAAAATATTTCCAAAGAAAACAAGCCAACTATTTCCAGTTAGAAGTTCCTGAGTAGAGCCTGAGATGCTGAGCTCACCCCACTGCTGGTCAGCTCGTTTTCCTGCTCTGCAAGTGGCCGCCTGGTGCCCTCCATCGGGGAGGGGAAAGCAGGAGAAGGAAAAGGACTTAGGAATCCAAAAGCAGAGATAGAGAGAAGGATAGAAGGAAAGAAAACAGGAAAGAAGAAAAGAAGTAAGAAAAAGGAAAAAAAAAAAGAAAAGGAGAAAGGAAGGGAGGGGAGAAGGAAAATAAAGAAAAAAAGGAAAATAAAGAGCAGGTGAAGGAGACTTTATGCTGCTCTCATTGTTGTCAGAAATTAAAATAAAAATCTCCAAGATTAAAAATCTGCCTGATGCTTCCCAGTTCAGAGGCAGGAGATGGCTTCTGAGGGGTAACTGGAGGGACAAGAACAACTGGGGAGGTGACATGAAGAGCAAGGTGAAAGACAGGGAAGAGGGGTGGAAGAAGCAGGAGGTCACAGGGCCTGAGCACAGCACATCCTGGGGAAAAGGCTTGCAGTGCTCCTGCTTCTTGCTTTGGTAAGCACCAGGGGTTTTTTCCCTCATTCTCTGACATCTGGTCGTTCTTCCTCCATCATACACACCTCATTCCCCTTACCCATGCTACTTTTTCTCTCCTCTTCCTTTCTGTTTTTCTTCTTTCCAGATACTTCACCATATTTCCATCCTGTTTCACCTGCAACTTCCTTCATTCCCTCCTTGTCTCCTCCTCTCCTGCCTCCCCTTCCCTCTGCCCCTCTATCCCTCTCACTTTGTCTTCCCTCCAGCTCCCTGGGGAGCTCTCTAATGACTTACATGAAATGCCAGCCTTCTCTATCTTCAATAGCCCTCCTTGCTGGATCCCCAAGAGGACTCAGCCATGTGCAGCAATTAGGAAGCCAGTGCCTGGGGCTGCTACATTTGCAGTGTCAGCATGGAGATCCTCTCTGTCCTCTTCAGGAAGAGGAGGAGGTCTCCCTAAAGTTGGGAGCACTGACAGCACAGGGACAGAGGCTACTGCAGAGTCTCAGGAAGGACTTTTAAAGATACCCAGGTCCCTTTCCCTCTCTTCCTGCCCTCCACCCTCCTTCTGGCTGACAGCATGTCTCAGCCCAGCAGCAGTTTGGTGCTTTTCATGTTCGTCATGGCACCCACAGCCCTTCAGAGCCCAGACTCGGAGCTGACCCCATGGACTGGAAGCACGCAGTAGCACCCCAGCATGCCCCAAGAAGGATGGAGTCTGGCTGGGGTACTGTGTGTGGGGACACCAAACTCAGATTCAAATTTCACACAAAACAAGACTCAGCACTGGGAGGCAACAAGGAGGGTCACAGTCTCTACAGTGGCACCCCTTCTCAAAGCTCCTTCTATTTGCAGACCCAACAAAATCATCAAAGCCTCTCTTCCCAGCTTCCACTGAGTGTCTCTCCCAGTGTGCCAGTCACTGTACCCAAAATGCACCACCAGCCAGTGACCCATGCTGGGATCTGAGGTGTCTGGTCCCACGTGGGACGGAAGGGATGAGTAGGACAATGCTATTCTTCTGCCCTTAGAGATGTGGGTGGCTTGAACAGATGTCCTTCCCAGATATTCACAAGGTTACTTCCTAAAGCCTCTGGTTCCATTATACCTCCCCCTTTCAACCAAGCTATAAAAACCACCAATGTACAAATGGAGCTGAGGATCCCTCAGCATCACTTCCAAATTTCTAGGGAACCCAGCCTCAGTGTTGCCCTTTTGGCTGTGGCTCTCTCCAAAATTTTGTCTCTTTGTGTCCTCAATCCTCTTGGTAAAGCATCCCAGACAAAGGCACACAAAGCCAATGCTTCTCCCGTGTGCTGATGAAAAGCCTCTTTTGAAAAGCCTCTTGGGAAATGCTTCCCATTATAGTTAATTCTGTTGTTCTTTAATACTAGCTGCCCCTCTCCTCTGCTTTGTCTTGGTTAGCCTCTATTTGTGGGAAAACAAGATCTCAGAACAGGATTCATTTCACTGATGTTTTTCTTCTCTGAGCAAGTAACCCAGGGGCCTCTGCTTGGTGAGATGAAGAAAACAGACTCTTCCATGACATCATTTGTCTCATATTAAAGTCGATGGCTAAAATAAGTCAGACAAAGCAGGTCCTGAAAGCACCTTGTCCTCTTCCTTAGGAAGAAGGGGAGCAAGGGGCTCAGAGACAAGCAGACAGGAGATGCCTGAAGCACACATCTTCAGCAAAGTCTCCTGAGGACCTGCCCCAGGGACTGGCCCCCACCCACCCTATCGCTGTTTCTCGCAGTGGTGGGTCTGCAAGGAAGAGGCCAGGGTGAGAAAGGGCTGTGCATGAGCACAAACATCAGGGATCACTGGGGGGTAAAAATCTCAGGAGGAGAAAATGTGCTATTCATGTTCCCAGACCTCGGGTCTCTAGCAGTTAGCAGCCCCTCTCCACAGGCTCACTAGGAGCCTGTGCAGGGCTGGGAAAGGCAGGCTTGATTTTGCTCTAGCAACAAAAGGAGAAAGGCTTTCTTTCACAGGGCACCATCTGGTTATTTTTGTTTGTTTGTTTGTTTTTGTTTCCCTGCCGCTGATGGGTCATTTTTGATGGATTTAAGACTTGCAAGCCCTCTTTAAAACTGGTTTTTATTTCACGCATGCCTTGGTGAATGGAGGCAGCAGGCTCCTTGCACGCTGCACTCCCCGAGTAGCCCCGGGATAAGCAATTAAGCAGCCCCATGCCAGATCGCCAGATCGGGATTAACCACTCTCCTGTTTGTCTTGAGACCTTTCTAATTACTCCTTCCTGTGCTTCTTTCCTGTCTCCCTTTATCCCATCCTCTCACTCTTCTCACCCCAGCCAAGCTCCGGGCGCCTGGACAAGGAGTTGAGGAGAACAGGTGACAATCCAATGCCTGCCCTCCAAAAATTGCCCCACAGGACAGGAGTGCCTCTGCTGACAGGTGTCACTCACATTCCCCAGCTCAGTAAAGCGAGGGATTTTGAGGCTGGGTCTGGCACATAGGCACTTGGATATTCACAAAGAGAAAGGTGCTGGTTTCGGCTGAAGGAGGGCAGAGGGGAGGAATGAAATCCTCATTTCAGAAGCTCATTGTAGGGTAATTATCAAACAGCAGCAGTAGGCTGGGATGCTTGCTAATTAGGCCACATTCTTTATGACTAGTTATTCTAAGCTGCAATTTGACAGACTTGGAGGTGGGGGGGAGGAACGTGCACATAAAGTTGTTTTTAATTACATTTGGTATGCTAATTTCTGATATAAAATAAATATTTACCAGAAGCAATATTTCTTCATTTCACGCTGGCTGCATCCTGGCATTTATCGAGGGTTACAAACAGGCTGCTATCACCCTCCCCTCCCTGCTGGGATGTCTTTCCCTCTCTCCTCCCCTCAGTCTGAGAGGGAGAGGGATGGATCCAGCTGTGGCTCAGGAGAGGAAAATAGAAGGGAGAGGGAGCCACAGTGTCTTTGCCCAGTGATAACTTGTCCTTTTACTGCCAAATGGCCCTTTGGACAAAAGGTGTGCAGGAGAAGCCCTTGGCCAGCTCCTGACTGCCAATCCAGGGCTGAGAGCCTGCCTCGACACTCCACTGAGGAGGTGGGAGATATTGTTCTCCTGCCAGACAGCCTGGCTCTTGTGTGGCAAGTGTGCCTCTCTAACAGCTGCAAGCTACAGACCTCTATTTTGCAGCCTCTTCAACCTTTAGAGCTTTCAAGGCTTTTTTTTTTTTCCTATGTACAAATTAACCAACATTTCAAGAATGGAAAGCTGCTGCAAACTGAAAGCCCAAATATTTCATCATGGTTTTGACAGTCCGGGAACTTTTCCTTCCCTACAAATGTATACTCTTGCACATATATTTTTTTCCCCATTCGCTGAAGTCAGCTCTTACTGCTACACACTCTGGGGTTCAATAAATTGGAGTTTTCCAGTGGAAAACACCATTTCTGTGGCATTCTTGATCAAATATTAGTTCAAAGTGTTCACATTATTGCAAAGTGTACTTCTCTCCCAAGCAGGTGATTTCTGACGTGGTGCAAAGTAGTAGCTCACTGCTTGACCTGACCTAGGCTGTCCACCAAGAGCCAAGACAGTCAAGAGGCACTTGCAAACCCATGTCCTGGTGTTCTGGTGATATATCATGGAAGAAGCTGGAGTGACCTGGGTTTCAGGCACTTGGATCACCTGGGGATGTGTATTGCTTCCACCAGTACTCCAGAAAGATTATTTCCATGACTTAGATCACTTTGATCTCTTTAAGAAATTATGGACTTCTATGGGGTAGAGGGAGCTCATACTACAACTGTGCCATGCGAAGAAGTATGTCAGGTGCTCTGAATTACCCAGCAAATGGAGAGCCACCCCATTATAACTAAATCTCCTTATTCTTCTTTTTTTGGATATGTGAGCCACCTCTCAGAAAACTCCTACTCTTTTGCAGTGATAACATTTGAAATTAAACTCTCAAATAGCTTACCATCTTGAGGCATTCCCTTAAGGGAAAGGATATGGAGTTTTGGGGCTTGAGAAAACCGTCTATGTGGGGATCAGAAACAGCAGCAGGGAGCCAGTCAGAGGAGTGGAGCTCTGGAGGTGCCTCACACTGTGTGCACAAGTATTTAATCCACACTGTTGACACAGACTACCATTTGGCACATCATCCGCTCATTAGCAGTTCCGTAAGTTTTTACACCCAAGCTGAAATTCAGACGTGCTTAATGGCCATATACCATTTGATGTTTAATATATGCTTTTCCCTCCCTTGCAGGTTAGTTGCATTCAGGCTGATGGCACAAACAGACTGCTTGTCAGTCTAACACCTGGCTGTGGGCTGGACAAGGAGCAGGAGTGATGGAGATGAGCAGCATGGCATTGGATGAGTTAGCTGACATGGTCCTGCCTTGCAGCTTGGCACACAGAGTGGAGCCAGGGAAGGCTCAGGGGAGTTCCCTTGATAATACCTCATTCTCTCCAGGAGGTCCATTCGTCTCTTCCCTTCAGCCTAGTGTTCCTTTCTAGGAGGAAATTACAGGACAGGATGCTGTTAGGCCGGTGGCCCATTTATCCCACCTGGTCCATTGCTGAGTACAAGGGCATGGTTGGTCCTCAACATCCTTCCAGTCCTATGCCCAAGCACCCCAAGACAAGTACCCATGTGTCTTCTCTCCTCAGAGGAACCAGGGAGAAGGTTTCCAGACTGAGCAGCAGATAATCATTTTACTCTGCTCATGGTGACTCCCACTGCTCCAATCCCCCAATTTTTTCTCAGCCTCTCTGGCTCCCACTCATTCCCAGCCTTCAGTAGGACTCAAGACCTGCCTCAAAGCCTGAGTTCTGCTCATGATAGCGTTTGAGTGCCAGAGATATTAATGAATTATTCATCAGCACTTTCCCTGTTGAATCAGGTGGCTTTTTTATCTTCATACCTGATGAACTGAAGGACAGAAAAAAAGCCAAATTCATACAAAATTATCATAATTTGGGATGCTAGATTTGCAAAGATCTTACAGTCTGATTTTTCAGGGTTTACCCAGGATTTTATGTGTTTGAAGCATGAATCCATCTGGTTATAATAATGGATAGTACAAATCAGACTCATTATTTAGGAAAGGAGGAATGAGTTGCTCTCAATGAACATCTTACCTTATGCCACCTTTCCCTGACAGCAAGAAGCACAGTGCCAGAGGACGAAAACAATCCAGTCCCTTGGGATGCATGAGATCACCTTCCTGCTTTTGTGTTTTTGTGATTTATTCCTTCCTAATATTTGCCTTGTGCAGCAGCTAGGGCAGCACTTGGAGAGAGAGCCTCCTCCTGCCTTACCTCACCCACTGGCATCCTGGGGAATGAAGATATCCCAGGAAGATAGGGGGACAGCCTTCATCAGTAGTGCTGTAGGATGCTTTGTGGGCTGAAAACTCTACCATGATACAACAGAGTAACAGCTGCATCCAAAAAATCATCCAGTTGATGCTGGAAGTCAAACTGGGTTGTGGGAGCCACAGGAAGGCAGAGCAAGCTCACTCAGAGTACACAGGTGCTTCTGAGGACAGAGCAGCCCAGATACAGCTGGTCTCTACAGAAAATAGATGAGCCAGGGAGTTTTCAAAGATGCATGGCTTATCACTGGGGCAGCTCTAGTTAGGCTGAGTGGAATTTTACAAACATTGATTCCCACCTCCAACATATAAGCTTGCACTTTCCAACTACCTATCTGTCAGAATTTTGTTCAGTGTGGTCAAAGCAGTGGTGTTTGTTTTTTCCCTAATCTTCTCTTTGGAAATGAATGACCCACTTTAGATAAAACATTAAAACAGCCCAAGGCATATTTTCAGCTTTGAAAACCCCAGCTCGCACAGTTAACATATGGATCAACTTTGGAACAGACACAGAGGAATTGAGGTTTTGAAACTAGCGGCTCTAGCATAGCTATGAGGCTGGATTTAAGGAAAAGATAGCAGAGTCAGGCTAGTGATCAAGCCACAGGGTTTCTAGCTTCTCTTTTTGTGTTGAGAACCACAGATATGCCATCATACTGCTGTTGGAAATCCCAGAGATGATACAAGACCTGTACTGCACCAGAAGGCTTCACTGGCAGAGCATGAAGGTCCCTAAACACTATTTTCTTCCTCCCTCCCTCTCCCAAGGCCAAAGCAAGCTCCAGCTCTCTTGTGTTTCAGCTATGGGCTAATTTTTATTTCTTTCCTCTGAAGAAGACTTCAACATGTAGGAGAGACCTTACCATAGAGACTGGCATACTCATCCCTATCTTAAAATTTCATCCCTTACTCCTTTAACCTGACTCGAAAAACAAACCTTTCTTAGAAAGCACATGTTCTCTTTCACCAGGCTCCCCAGCAGAACTGCAAGGGCCCAGAAAGCCTCTAACATATCAGCCCTGGCTCTACCAGTCTTATCACTTGGAGCATTGACCAACATTTCTGGACAGCCAACAGCCCTGGCTGCCAGTCAGACAAATATCTGGGACATAAGTCCCTGTCTTCTGCAGGCTGATGATGTTGTCTCCTCAGCAGATGGCTTGTTCCTTATCACTGATGTCCTCACATGAGGGCAGCACAGCCCTTTGTCAGCAGTAGGGGACTGAGATGCCAGGTGGACTGCCCAGCTTTCTGGGCTTGTTGGGATGAAGCAGCAAGAAAGCAGGACGCAGGTACAGTGAGGTACCAGCTCAACAAGGCAAAGGTCTTTCCTTTTGAACTGATAGATTAAGAATCCCTGGGTTTATAAATTCCTACAAAACAATGTGTGTTGAGAAGTGGGAGGTATTTTCCATTTTATAACTTCCTTCTCTGTTATGAAATCACTGGTTATGATGGACATGGGCAGTAGATAAGTGAAACTGTAGAGAAGGAGAGAAGTCACAGAGGCAGCTCTAGAGAGGAGAGGGCCACGTTATAAGGGGTGGTAGTGTTTCCACCTCCCACAGGAAGCAAAGAAATAAGTAGGTGCCTTGCAAGTAGAGTGGGATGGAAGCAAGTGGAAACCCTTTGGCTGCAGAGGTGGTGTAGGTCCAAAGGGGCATTCACCTGGGATCGCACCATAGCCACATCACCTGGTCACCCCGAGTGTCCACACCAAGCTGTTTGTGGTGCTAGGGTGGAGAGTGTGCGCTGGGACCAACCAGACCAAGCCAGTGACTCGGTGATAAACTGGCCAACTGTGTGTCAACTTCAGGGAGGGAAGTCTGATTCTTGCCACCTGCCTCATCATTTGGGAGGAGGAAAGAGATCTAATCCTGCAGACAGCTATCTCCATGCTGCCAGAGTGATTTCCCTCGGTTTGGAGGTTCTCCATTCCCCACATTCTCCTTACACTCCAAACTCTGCCAAGTCTCACTCCATTTGAATTAATTTTAAAGGCACTTTTTAAAGCCTCTCAAAAAGGGTTTCATAATGTGTTCCAACAGAAGCCATTGCAAAAAAAAATTCCCCTCCTTTATTACCCCAACTGGAGAATGCTGTTTCAGTGCTCTA
This sequence comes from Pachyramphus minor, assembly GCA_013397135.1. Classification (NCBI taxonomy): domain Eukaryota; kingdom Metazoa; phylum Chordata; class Aves; order Passeriformes; family Tyrannidae; genus Pachyramphus; species Pachyramphus minor. Next base: position 540,863 of record VYXB01001091.1, read on the forward strand.
TAAAACAGCTGTGTATCATGCCCAGAGGGTCTTTGCTGCACATTAAAGCCCAGGGTGGGTGAAATGTCAGCAACAGTTCAGCCAAGATGGGATACCTTAGGCTTTGAAATGCAGTCTGTGGTTCCCTTAATGTCACCGTGTCTTCCTAATGCGTATAAAAAGGACACAGGGGGCACCAAATGATGAGGAATTAACATCAGAGGCCGTATTCATCCTTCCTCAGTCTGGAATGTCATCACTCCTAAAACAGTACAAACTGGCAGACAAGACAGACACAGGAGCCAGCTCTGTTAGTAGAAGCATGAAAGCACATGGAGAGGACACATATCACTGCCCCATGTATGCTAGAGGCTAATTTCTTAGCAAATCTCATAGAATTTTACAGGTACCAGCTGGTTAAACCAAAAGATTGATGAGTGGGATCAATCCCCCTGCAACCTTTCTATTCATAGACATCGGCCATTCTTCTTCCCAAGCACGATTGTTCCAGAAACACAATGTGGAGAACACAAAGAACACTGAAGGAAGGTAACTTCTCTGTAACAGCCAAGAGGCAGGGAAGAAAAGACAGGACTGACAAGAGCTGAGCTCCTGTCCTCAGCACTAGACTGTGGCCAAGTGAAAGCCCAGGCACTCACTCCCTTGAGTCTGGCTGTGACACTGTCCTGTCTGACACCTTGCCCAGTGCCTTGGATGTGTGCCTGGCTAATGAGATGACAGGAGACAGACATGAGGAATGAACCTCACATGGCTAATCCTCTACCTTTCAAGTGAACAAAAAGCTCTGTCAACAGCCCTCAAACAAAAGGAAAAAATAGAAGGATGGCTTATATTTAGCTGATGCTGTGGAACCTGCAGGCTGCATGCTAATTAACCAGGAAAAGTAAGAAGCTCAACCTGAAGCGTGGAGAAGAAGAAACGGTCTAAAAACAGAGATTTTATCCTTGAAACTGTAGAAAATTATTTATGCTGGGTTGTTTGCTTGTTCCCTTGTTTTTATGGGAAAACAATCATAAGGACTTCAATGGATAATGATGGTCTGGTAAATATCCGATCTCCAAAGACCTGTTCCACTTAACACTTACTGTTCCCGATTGGGATTGCAGGTGGATACCTTGTTGAGTGGACAGCAGCAAGGTCGTGAGTTGGTGCTGCTGACCCTGATCATATGGCACAAGCACTAGAATAGGCACATAGCCACCTAATCCCTTCATTTAGATCAGAGCTGTGTGTCACCTCCAGGCAGGAGGAAATCCAGGTTAGCCTCTGGTGTCAATGATAGAGGAGTCAGTGCTGTGATAACAATGGATACCATTTTCCATATTGTTTCAAGATTCCTAAGGCGGCATATCAAAGGTAAGGATGATTCTCCGCTTTCATTTGGCTTTTACTATGGATAAAACAGAAGTCCTCTCTGAAATGCTATGGCATTGTGACAAGTTCTCCAAGCAACGATCTCACCTTAAGGAGCACTGCGCCTGAGCAGGAGACCCACTTGTCAGGGAAAGCTGAGCAGAGCTCCTCCTGTAGTCAGTGGGAGCAGGAAAGAAAATACTTTTCTATTCCTGTGTCCAAGGGCCTTTCTATTCCCCTTAACTCAAATATTAATTCAGTTAGGTCTGGTCAAGTCAAGGCAGGTCTCTGGTTTGGTTTGGCTGGGTCTGAACTTATGGGGTCTGTTTGAATCTGGTGTGTTTTGGCCATAGCTTAGCTTTTTTGGATTTCACAGAGTCTGGTTTAGTTTGATTTGCTTCAGCATCCCTCAGCAACTCACGACCAAAGGTGGTTTTGCCATGTTGGCAGGTTCCACCACGTGAAACCCCAATGAACACAAAATGAGAAAGAATTTATTTTCTGAGCAGACTCGAAACCATAAGAAATAAAAACAAAACCCCTTAGGATAAATTCAGATCACTGCAACTAGCCTAGCTAACAATGGACTCAGCAGCAGCCTTGGAAATCTCAGGCTGATCTGCTAGGAATGACAATAAGATCAGCTGCTGCTTTAATCAACAGATTGAACACAGTAGGGGAGCTCTTCCAATTTGCTTTAAGCAAATAGCTTCCAGTGACTTTTCCCCAGGGCACAGTGAAGCCTAACCGCTCTGTTCCCCTGAGGGTGCCAGTGTGGGACTGTCCACAGCTCAGGGGGAGAAACCCCTTGTCCCAAATGCCTGGGAGGGACCATGGAGGACTCCACAAAGTGTCGAAAAAGCCAGTCTGGTTTGGCCATACAGTGGGCCACATCAGAGCACAGCAGGGAAGAAGCTCACCAATAACTGTGATCCACCACACACTCAAGTCCTGTATCACCCAGTCACCCTTATCAGATTCATGCCTTATCTCAGCTCTCCACTGCCTGGTGCATTCCTCTGCACCCTTTTCTCACCTGCCATAGAGGCAGGAAGGAGTCTGCCCTCTGGACATTACTGAGGAAATAAATGATACAATAACAGTGATAATAAAAACAACTTATTCCTCCTTCACCTGCCAAAGAAATGATTCAGTGTGTGGGTGCTTGAATGCACCAGTTTGAGGGCTCAGATAGCTCTAAAGTTTGCAGAGCTGCCTTTTGCTCTGTGTGAACGTGGTCTGCCTCATATACACAGAGGCTTAGGAGCACCTTGGATTGCAATGACCTTGCTGTCTGTGAGACAACAGTCCCAGCTCAATTTGAGATGTTCTGGCACTTTGTACACCGGACCAAGGCAAAGGGAATTGCAGTCTAATGAGATACTGGTCCCAACTGGGATGCTGCTCAAGGAGGGAGCGGGCAAAGGAAGCTCTGACAGTAAAAGACAGAGAAATTAATAGGAAGAACAGCAAGGCAAAGTGACAGACTTGTTGCCTCCCCAGATAACAAGGGGGCAAGGAATGGAAATGAGGAATAGAAGGGATAAGGCAGTAAAGGTTAATGTAGATGGGATGCTGTTGAACAGATAGCACAGTTAAAACCAGGTGAGCAGGTGGTGTGCTCTAGAAATCTCCATAACTGCTGAAATGAGAGACACTGTAGTGCTGTAAAGGCTACCAGGAATCCCAGGTCATAGAAAACAAGAGCCGCTGCTCTTGGGTGGGAAACTGAAGCTCTGTCACTCTGTCACCAGGTTATCTGGGTCACAGCCCTGTCAGGGCTGGTCATTTGTCCAGACACACAGCCTCTGCTGGATGCTCGGCCTCAGCTTGGGGGTTCACCACAGCAGAGAGTGGTGGGTAAGGGGGCCAGAAGAGAGTGGCCAATGAATCCAGCATGGAAGTTCACTGAATCCATCCAGAGGGGTGCAGCAGAGCATGGATGGGCTAAGGAGCCTGGGATGACTGTCAGGACAGAGTAGGACTAATGCAGAGATCACGCCACCTGCACAAAGAACAAAGGTTTGGACAGAGAGACATGGCTGAGGCAAGGGAAAACCATGACTGGGACAAGGGTTACACTCACTGAGCACAGAATCCACTCCCTTCTCCCAGCTTTGGCTCCCACACTCCCAAAGTCTTCTTTCCCCAGGATCCTGGGCCAGCAGGGTCCAGAGGAGCATTGTAGACGGCAGACCCTGTCTGCAATAGTAACTGACCGTGCAGAGCAACATCTGAGCCATGACTCTCCCTGCAACCTTTCCCCTTTCCAGCTCATCATCCCCTCCAGACTGCACTCACTGCCTGGCTCCTTTCCTGCACAAATCATTTTCTTGAGCAAACACAATTTACAGGGATGGCAAAGGGGGGGCTGTAGAAGGGAAGGCTATTATTGTTCTCTCTGGGTAGAGTGGGCCTCATTATGAGCTCTCTTCATGTCTGGTCAATATTGCTTCCCCAGAGGCTGAGGGACATTTCATTATTCTTCACATTACCTTGTTCATCTCCTCCACATTTCAGGGGGTATTTATTGAACGCTTTGCATAAACAGCTTTGGAGCAGAACAGCACACAGAAAGAATGGATGGAAAACACTCTTGACTAACATGGAGTAAGCAAGTGGGGTCTCCCAGCATTGTCCCCCCTGGCCAGCAGCTGTCACTTTCTGCTGTGGGTGGTATCAGCATCCTCCTCCCACACTGCTGGAGAAACCAGGTTCCTCCTCCTGCTCTAATCTGGCACTGCATACAGAGACAGGAGTGGCAGTGAGGATGAGGGAGAAGAGTCCGTTTCTGGCTTTAGTCCTAAGCCACAGGAAAAGTCTTCTGTCTACACTATAGACACACCACAAGCCCCAAGATGGGGTGGAACACAAACTCATAAAGCACCTTCTGTTCAGATTACAATAAAATGTGTTAAACTGCTGCTCACCATGATTATTTTCCAATTACATTTCAGTTTAGCTCAATTACTTTCCCATTACTGTTCAGTGAATCTTCTCCATTTTTCCCTGTAAACGGCCGCTCCGTGTTTTTCTCCCCTGAGGCCAGCTCTGCTGTCTGACCCTCTGGGTCTTAAGCATCCCATGGGTCTTCAGCTCGGCACTTGATCCCACAGGGGCTGAGATACCACACACTCTACCCCTCCAGGGTGGGAGCTTCCTTTATTCACCCTTATTTAGGCCCTGGGAGCTTCCTCTTTTCCCCACTCCCAATCCTGCACCCCTCCTTTCCCTGGTATTGGATTCAAGGCCCTTAGTGCAGAACTGCCACCCACTTGGGAGGCTCACGAGCCCTGAGGGCTTAGAGTAGCTCTTCCCTTTGCAAGGCAACAATGAAGCTCAGTGGGCATTAGTCCCTCTTTTCTTCTATTCAGTAACCCTCGTCTCTCCCTCTCCCTGCCTTTGCACAGGCTTGGGAAACATAGGGATTTCTCTTTGTTTTGAATACATCCCTATTTGGGAGGTTAATTACAAAAGCTGTAATTCTATGGCCCTCCTAATGTTAAATGGAACAAAGGTTAATTGATGTGATTACTGCTCATGAGCTGAATTGCAGTCCTTAGTGGGATGGATGATTTCAGGCATATGGACCGCAATTATTTCTTCCTCTTGGCTTGTCAGGGTTCTGCTTAATCCATAGTAGGGACCTAATGATACCTAATGGCATGAAGATAAAGCAGTGAATAGTAACATAATCTTCGGAAGTTTAGTGGTCTTAGAGCAGAGCTGACTACCATAGGGTGTTTTTTCAGCAATGGGCATGAAAGTGCAATAATAGTCATATCAGGTAACACCGGAGACCAATCTCACTCAACATCCTGTCTCCAACCAGCAACAGATGAGGGCAGGGCAAGCGTGCCATGGGATTTCCCCAAATTGCTCTCCCAGCCAATCTTTGTCTTCCAGACATCCTGAATCACGTGGCTCTCCTGCCTTTAATACTTCACTGTGGATTTTTCCTCCACAGAGCTGTCCACTCACATTTGGGATGCTCCAGATGTGCACTGCCCAGGTGTTTCACAGATCATCAATGCCCCCGCCATGGAGTCACTTCCTCTGCTGTCCCCTGAAACAGCCACCTGCCAGTTTCTTCTGACCTCTCCAGTCTTGATGCTGGGACAGAACAAGTGCTCTTTGTTCTCCTTCTCCATGGTATTCACAATTTCATAGCTCCTCACCTATCTCTTCCAAGTGGGAGAGTGTAGCAACTGACCCACAATATGAGAAGTGGAAGAAGTCCTTTCAGGGGTGGACTTCCGAAACTGATAAAGAAATAAGCAAAACTGTTGTACAAACTGACTGTAACAGTGTATGAATAAGTTTTCCTACCCTTGAGACTCTGTTTCCCACAATCCCCTCTGTTTCCCACAATTCCTTTGGACTACTATGTATATTTGACCCTTGTATCCCTTTCCCATTGGCTGTGAAACCTGGCCCCTGTGGGCGGGGGTCTTAGACCCCCAGCTCCATGATTGGATGTATGCTAATTTTCCAGACCCTTAAATACTAAGCCATATGCAAATAAACTCTCTCTTGTTCCTGCTCTCTGAAGAGTCTCGTGCTCTGCTAGCCTCCTGCGTGTCTCCCGGGGTGGTCTCTGTGTTCCCTGCTGGGAGCTCTAGTGGCCACGTGGCCGGGGGACCAAAGCAGGAGCTTCCACCCCCCAGGATCATGGATTGCTTATAAATCCTGGATTTTAATATCAGCTCCTGCAGGAGAGTCCTAGCCCAGTTAATAATTTTTCACACCCAAGTCATTCCCAACCTTTGGTCATCCTTGCTGCTCTGATCCTCTATTATATAAATGGCATTTGAGTTGGAGAAGCTGAGCTATATGCCCTACTCAGCACGTGGGCAACGGCATAATGATGTTCTCTGCTTTGCTCTATTTTCCTTCCTATAGCTGGTGTAGCAGGAGCTTTCTCCCCCTCCAAAGCATTTCATTGAACTGCCATGCAACAGACTCAAAAGTATCACATTGGGTTTGCAGCAGATACATGGCCCTCTGTTGTGTGAGATATGGATGAAGAGCTTAGAGAAATGTAACAGATCCTCCTGGCACGCAGATAAAAATAGAAACTCCTGTACTCAGGTCTTCCAAATCAATTGTGTCCCCACAAACAGCTCATTCATTGCTGTCAGTTCTCCATAAGAGCTATAAAACAGGTGAATTAGAGCAGAAGATACCTGACTGGTGCCAAGTTACACCCAAATATAATTTTCACAATGTACGCAAAGCACAGTCATAGAAAGACCTACAGGTTTTCCTTGTCCCCTTCCTCTGTACATTAAAATCGTCTCTGGACAGAGAATAAGCACAGGAGGGACTTTAAGCCTCAAAGGAATCAATATGTGAGAAGTTAGAAAAGCAAAGAAACTGTACTTTCTCTCACAGTGGGCATATTTCAGCATTACAATTGCAGTCACTGGATCCAATCATTCTAGATATACAAATATTGAAATTCCACACAGTATTTCCAGGGGTTGCTGGAAAGACCATTTCCTCCAGCCATACACTAGAATTTCAGATATGTTTTCTGAATTTCAATGATGACCATGCAGACGAACAAAATAATGCACATTTTTGATGACACATTTGGCTAGAATGGCATATTAAATTTACAAGAATAAATTCAATTAGTAGAATCGTTCATTCCCCAGCATTTAACTTATTTACACTGAATAAACACATCAGACAAGCCACTCTCCAGAGATTATGCACAAATGCTTGGCAATGGGAATGTACTCCTTGATGCGTGTGAGTATAATGGGAGGAAATTAATAATTTTTTTCAAAATAATAATTATTTTGCATTTATATCAAATGTTGCATTCAGTGATCTCAAAGCAGGTGAAGACAGGTGAAGCAGGTGAAGATGGGTGAAGAGTGATACAATGCTGCCTTTTTGGAACCTTGAGCATTTGCTTATATGACCTTATATGTATAGCATCCCAGTATTTTACTAACTGCAGTACATAGGCCCTGAATACAGAACTGCAGCCATCCTGCAGGCACTCTCTCCCTGCCCAAGCAAAGGCAATCTGTGGTCACAGATATAGAAAACACAAACAGATCTCCAGGCACACACCGGCTCTTTGCTAGGGCAGGGAAATTTGCTTGGATGGTGCTGGGGAAGAAGTCAGGCTTCAATTACACAGGAGGAAAAACAGTAATATCCAGAAGATTCTGCCAAGCACTCCCAACAGATGTTGTCTCCAAATCCAGCCATCATTCTAACCTCAAAGGGCTTTGGCACAGAGAGATAGGGTATCCAATCCAATCTTATTTTCTATTCTTATACATAGGCCTTTTTTCATCACTGCTAACAATAAGCAAGAGCGAGATAGCCTCACACATAGCCCTGCTATGTCAACAAGACAATGTGTTTTTGTTGGGACAATACACTCATTCTCACCTGTTTTCTAACAGCCTGAAAGAGCCAGGAGCTTGCCAACTCTGCTGTCACCTTTAGATTTCTCTTAGGTCCCTTCTCATGCTTACACACCTTCCTCTCGCTTCCTGGAGAGAGCTGCTCTCCTCCAGAGGAGCAGAAACACCAGCAGATGCTCATGCTTCACATACTGGGGCTGAAGGGAGGAGGTTGCAATGCAGTTGGAGCTCTGTGAGTCGCTCTTCACTAGGGAATGCAGATGGAAATGCTTGAACTCTTCACAAACAGCTGTCACAGCATGGCTGACTGATGTGTGGCAAGGGGGATCACGCTGAACTTGGTAGTGGAGAAAAGCTGTATTATATTGACTGGCTCTTCCCTCACTGCTCTCCACCACCGTGCTTTTTGTTTTCAACACCACAGGCCTCCACTTTGCTTCCAACTAATGGCTCCTTCAGCAAGTCCCTTCAATAGGCTGCTTGAAAGGCACAGCTCCACTGCAGAGGGAGGATGGGATCAAACAGGAGGGAGAGACAGGAGACAGGATGAGGAGGGCAGGTGGCGATTAGGAAGGAGAGATGGAAGTACGAGAAAGCAGGGTGCAGAAAGCAATGAGGGGGAGACAGAAGGAGGAATGGCAGGTTTATTTTCAAGTTGTTAAGAGCCTAGTCCTGAGCATACCTTCCTAATCCTGCCCAGAGGTACTGGGGTCTTTGACCATGAGCAGAGAGGAAAGCAGAGAAGTGGGGCAGGCAAGCCAGCTGTAGTGCCAGCACAACAAAGGATGCCTCCCAAATAGATGCTGTTCTTGCTCCTATAAGTGAGATGCTGATCACTCAGTGCTCTGGTTTCCCCAATGAGGACTTCCTTCGCTCCTCCCCCTACTGGAAAGCTGGTCCCGTTCCTGCCCTCCCAGGCCAACAGCAAGAAAGGGGCCTAGGAGACCCCTCTCCTTTGGGTGCCAACAGTGTTTGGAGGGAGGACAACCAAGGCAGAGCAAATCTGTGAACTTTTGTGTTCTTTGTCTGCAAGTTCATTTGCTCAATCGAGCCTTGTCCACAGCTTAGCAGAGATGCCCAGGGTCACTTTATCTTGCCTGTTTGTTTGGGCAGGCAGTCAAGCAGCTAGTAGTAGAAACAACAGGATTTTCTCTTTTATGCGTGCATGCAAAATTAAATGAAATTTGAACTCACTGCTGGATCTGCACCAAATGAGCCCCTCGGGGCTTAAGCTGTCAGGCAGTTGAGGAGGGGCTGCCAGTGCAGTAAGAACTTTCCCTGCCAGAGCAGCACAAGCAGCACAGCCAGCAGATCACCCCCACTCCTTCAGATCACCAGCCGCCAGTAGGCTGCTCGGGCTGCCTGCCACAGAAGCTGGTGGTCTCTGTCCTGCTTCCTCCTCCACCTGTGTTGAGAGCAAGAAGGATGGGACATGCATCTCTGCATGCCCAGAGATGTATCTCCAGCCCACACAAGTTTACATGTTCCCCAACCTTCCAAGGGAACTTGAGTGTCCCTCACAAAAGTCACTGGACTCAGGCTCCTCTCATGAATTCTGCTTTGGGCCAGCTTCAGGACCATGAGGGTCTACTTGGTCAGTTCCATGAGGAATGTATTGTCCAGAAATGAGAGTTGCCTTGCCAAGATGCTGTTGGTGGCTTCCAGGAGTCTGAGGCTCCATCCTCTTGGCTGTCTGCCCTGGGAAATCCATCCCTGGCTGTCTAAGCAGTCAACTGATGCCTTGCCATGCTGTGCCCTGAAATCTGCAATGAAGGAGAGGTACTAAATATGGATCTGCTCTGCAGACATGACTCACACTGCAGCAGGGTCATCCTGCTCTCTGTGTGTTCTCAGGACTTGCTTTTCTTAGCCCACTGTTTTGTCTTGCTACTGTCCTTCCTATCCACCCGCCCTCCTGCCAGGGCTGCCTAATGTGAGCATGAAGATAATGAAACCTCTGCTGGTTCTTAAAAGCACTACTTGTGCACAAATTTCCTATTTGAACCACCTGACAAACTATCAGCAGGTACCACAACTTGTACCTGCCCCTTCCCAGCCAGGCTCGGTCCAGCAGGCAGTCGATTCTTACCTTCCTCCTGCCTGCTCTGCTGGCTCCAGCTGAAGTGCAGAACACCAGGACTAATGCCTGCAGTGCCAGGCTCCCCATGCTCAGGTGAGGAAGGAAGGCAGGAGAAGCTGTTTAAGGAAGGCAGGAGAAGCCATTTACAATTAGGGCTGTCTAATTTTGTAGCTAGAGTACTTATGGACATGGGTTTAGTGATGTACTTGGCAGAGCTGGGTTAATGGTTGGACTTTATAATCTTAAAAGTCTTTTCCAACCTAAATGATTCTGTGATTCTAACAGTCTGGACAGGCTGCACCAGTTTTCTGCTGAAGACACTTGCTCCATAACCCCAGCCTCATGACAGCCCCACATCCATGAGGTTGCTCTGTGGAGCAGCTGGCTGGGAGCAGCCTCCTTCTCCAGNTTGTAGCTAGAGTACTTATGGACATGGGTTTAGTGATGTACTTGGCAGAGCTGGGTTAATGGTTGGACTTTATAATCTTAAAAGTCTTTTCCAACCTAAATGATTCTGTGATTCTAACAGTCTGGACAGGCTGCACCAGTTTTCTGCTGAAGACACTTGCTCCATAACCCCAGCCTCATGACAGCCTCACATCCATGAGGTTGCTCTGTGGAGCAGCTGGCTGGGAGCAGCCTCCTTCTCCAGCCTCCTTTGCTGGCTGCTGGCAGAGGGGCATGAGCACATCTCCATCTCTGGGAACGCTGACACAGAAACCAAAGACTGACCAAGTCACCAGGCTTGGCAGGGAAGGGAGCATGCTTTCCCAGCTTCATTGCCCGGAAAAGCAGCCCCTCCTTCCCCAGGTCCAGAGAATGGGTGAGTGAGCAACAGCTGGTTAAGCCGTCTCTTACCACCTCCCCACCTTGCAGCACAGTGCCATGATGGTCATGAGGCAAACTAAGTAGACCAGGACTTTTCTTTCAAGCACACACCACATTTCCAGGGCAAGAAGGCTGCAAGACTCTTAGAAAAGACTTCAGATATGTCCTAATGCAAAGCACCCTAGCCCACCCTCCATAAGGAGCCCTGAGCTCTGAGGACCCTACCCCCTCTCTAGGGGCATCTATAGGAGGAGTTTTGCTGGAGAGAACAGCACTTCAGAGAGCGAGTGAGGCAGGGAGAGAACTTGTTAGGGAGAAAAATCAAAGCAGTGTATATGCTAATGGAAGGATGAGGTGAGAAAAGACAGCATCCCAGACAGGCAGTAGGGTCCCCTCCCTCCTGCTCCCTCAGGGGTTCATTATAGGTTGGCATTTCCGAAACGGCACAGCCGTCCAATCTGATGTCACTCCCTGCCACCCCGCATATCAACAAATCCCTTCCCACGGGATCCTAGTTAATTTGCTTCCTATCTATTGATCCCTGTGGCAAGTCACCATTAGTGGCTGCTCCGCCTGCCTCTTCCTTCTCGCTCTTCTCCGTGCTGTGGAGGAAGGAGAGCTGCGAGCTCATTATTGGAGAGAGACGTTTAGGGGCGACTAGAGATGAAAGGTGCTGAATTGCTCCCTGGGCCCACTCCCCATCAGAGAGACCCTCCTTATTAATAAGGCCAGCAGCATGCCCCGATTAGTGAATGCTTTTAGGCTCCCTCTCCCCTGCACTCAGCATATTGATTAGCCTTTGTTCACTGCTTTATGAACCCATTCAGTAATGGGCTGAGAGTTTGTAAATGTGCATTGGATTTCCTTTTACGTCTGCCTGAATATAGGAACCGCTAAGAGTTTACAAGGGGAAGAGTTACAGCCCTGCTGCCACGGGCACATCCCTATCCCACTCCACCTTGGCTCCTCTTGGACAGGGCATGATTTGCTGAGGGACAAGAGGGGATGGATCAAGGATGTTTGGGTGGCTCCTGCCCTTTGTGCCTTACCCCACACTAGTGGCCCCCAGGCTGAACCAGCAAGGGCTGTGGACAGGACCAAGGTACACCGGGTGACACCTTTCTGCTCTGCCTGGGTGGTCTTGTTCTGATATCTCTGCCCATTGGTGTTGGCTCTGTAGCGGTCCCTGTGGGATGTTCCTCCCCCTCTTGCTAACATGTCCCCATGGCTCTGTGAGGTACCAGCAGCACCCCCACCCTCTGCTCCATTCCTGATACTGGAAGGAAGGGAGAAGGTGCCATTCCCCAGAAGACAGATGGACAGGTGACTTATGGCAGGCAATTTTCTAAGCAGTTGACAGAAGGAAAGCAGATACTACATGTGTCTAAGGGACAGTCCCACCAAAGCCACACACCATATTCCCATGGGTATGGCAGGAGAAGTCTGGGGAGTAATGTCAGAGCCTTGCCACAAGCCATGGCAGATCAGACCCTGTCAGTTGATCCTTTTGCTCTCACTTATAAAACATTTTATTATTTCCCCACTCTGCAAGTCTCTCCCATTATTTTGCATTCAGTGAAATGGCAGATGGTTGGCATTACCCACAGGAGGAAAAGAGGCTGAGTTGCCTGATATATATTACATGTTCAGTTCCATTTGCTCAGCTGTAGATCTGCCTGTCCTGGACTGTACTAGGCCATCCATCCTCTTACTATCACACGCAGCCAGGACAACATCACTGTTTACTCCTAAAAATTTGATAAAACTGACTCTGAGCCCAAGGTGCTCTTCCCATTGGGCATACCCTTGAGTTTCAGACCACAGAACCTCTGCTTCCTTTCCTCACCACAGTTTGATTTATGAAGTTGTAAGGTTTCTTCTCAATGTCACTGAATTGGCTGTTTCAGGGTCATTTTGATTGCAGATTTTCCAGTTCGGAAGTGTTAAAGTGTCCCTCACAGAGCTCTCAGCAGCCTCTGCTACAAGGGAACCTCCCCTACCTACAGATACATCTCTGTTGTTCGAGCCGAGTGTCATTCTTTCAGCAGAAAGTCAGTAGAAACCTATTAGAGCTGCTTGAGTTGGCTATTGCTGGGAAACTATCGCTTGTACAGAGCTAATTTATTGCTTTTTCTGGCAGTGCTCTGATGTATTGCTTTTGCTTGCAGTTCACTGGATCTTTCCAGGGAGCCACAAGCCTAAACTAACATTGCAGATGTTTTCCAGGTATTCTGTATTGTTACCCACATCCCTTATTCAGAAAGCAGGACAGTAAAAAATAATAGGTTTGATGCCGAGTTCTTGGCACAGTGAAGCAATAATAAAACCAGGGCTCTCCAGCTTCCATGTTGCTAGGAAAGTGGGAATCTGATTTGTACCATTTAAAATGAAAAAGGTTAGGCACTTAGAGCACTTTGAGATATGTCTTGGGGATCTTGTCTGTGAGAAAGCACTTCTGTGGTGTAAAAGATATGGGAACAGCACCCCTGTCAGCCAGCAGAATGCCCCCACCTAGTCTGGATTCTCTTCTAGTCCAGTGGGTCCCAGTGTGGCTGAATCCTGTTTGGTCCTAGTATTCACTGGAAACCTTCTGCCTCCAGGCATCAGAGACCTTCACCCTCATCCATCTTGCTCAAATGCTGCAGGACACAGCATGTGGCAAACAGCAAAAATCCCACCCAAAGAGACAGGAATGTCCACAGTTGTGATACTCTTTTCCCCACCAGTTGCCATATACTCAGCACACTCCAAAAGCAGAGACATTTTATCCAGGTATTTCTTCACAGATTGCACTACCCTCATTTCTGTGGCAAGACACAATTACAAAGAATCTCCACAAAGCAGACCCTATTCTTTGGTTCTGCTGTCTTAAAAATCCCACTGTTGAAGTAGCTGGAGCTGTTGTTCTTTTTATCCAAGGTTGCAACTACCTGTTGTTCTCACTGAAGAAGGAAGCTTGCACTATCCTCTGGACCATGTGCACACACCGAGGCAATGCTCACATCTTCAGCTGAATCCTCAGTTTGCTCTGGAATGCACCAGGAGAACCCAGAAGACACACTGGGGAACCAGTAGCAGGTATTTTTAGTCTGCCATAAGGTTCCCCTCTGGATCAGTACTGATTTGTGCATCCCAGATCAGCTTCATAGAGAGAAAATTTTTTCTGAAGTTATATCACTTATAGCTGATAATCATCCAGTATCTCCTGGTGCTTTCTGAAGAAGGGCTTCAGTGTCCTCATCAAGCTACAAGTGAGGTGTTGTCCTCATGGAGTCCTGAGGATTTTCACAAAAGCTTCAGTGTTTGCAGGGACTCGCCTTTAATTGTCTGATTATTCATGCATGGGAAACTTGCATCACTACAAGAGCAAACACAAGCCAATTCAGAAATCATTCTATAACTAAGACAGAAGACTAACAAGAAGTTATTTATCAGATGACATGGCGGCTCTAGGCTTACCAATGATGCTCAAATCCCATTAAGATTCCCAACTCCCCCTGAAACACCAAGAGGAAATCTGACTGGAAGAAGCTTTGTTGATCAGCAGAAAACAAATTCTTGTGGAGGCTTTCTACTAGATCAGTAATGCCCAAGGAGACCTCATGAAGACTGATTCTCCAGAGATGGAAATATGGAGCTAGAGACCTCATTTGGGCATTTTTCATTCTCCCATCTGGAAACATAACAGAGTAAAGATCCTCGATGCCAATTAATTTAAGCCTGGGACAGAAACTGCCATCCATCCGTAGCAGAACTAGAGAAAACTCATCCAGGGACTTGTATCAGGAAGCTAGAGAATGGATTTGTGGCTCTCTTCAACAAAGTTGCCTGTGTTTTTCTATCTCTCAAAAATCCCAAAAGTCATAAAAACAGCTGACACCTAAATTTTCCTTTTTAGTGCATGCAACACAAGGAAGGAGTATGTTTGTGCATACAATCTACAGATAACCCAAAGCATACTGAGATGCTCTTTAGAGGGGTTCTGACTGGAAGCCAATAGCATTTTTATGAGAGGTTTTATCTCCTGAGACTTTAAAAAACTTCCTGCATTCCCTCAAGGGTAACTCCTTCCCTAGCAGCTGCAGCAAGGTCTCTGGAATAAACTGCACCAAAGAAACACTGTAATTTGTCAGCACCTTCATTTCTGTCTGTACCCTACCCTGCTGCAGCATCCCAATCCATCCACTCACATATCTAGTCACATTCAGGCTGCAAAAAGATTACACAAGTTCAGGGGACCTTCAGAGCTGACTTTCTGAGAAAACAAGTTTGTTCTTTATATCCATTTATTTTTCTTTGCAAACAGGAGATGCAGAGGCACTTCTGGCCACCTCCCCCTCTGCAGCAGCAGCTGAGAGCAGCACGTTTCACCTGAGGTCTGTGACTTTGTCCTTCCTGAGAGCGCCTCAGAGTTGCCACCATCAGGCAAGCCAAAGATCAAAACTATGTTGGGTGGGGAAAGAGAAGTAGCCCAGCTGCTGTAAGACAGTGGAAGGGGGAGAGCAGAGAGACACCTTTTTTTCCACCAGAAATGACCCCATTCCCAGCAGTCCCATCTAGAAAGACTCTGGCAGCCTTGTGGGACTGCTTCACACCTGGTATGACCTGTGAGTGATGGAAACACAGCAGGACATGGATCCAGGAACATCTGAGAGATAAGAGATAGCAAAGCAAATAGATGAATTGGCTAAGATTAGAGCATGAGCTAGATTGGGGTAACGCAGAGGTATCCTGAGTGCTATAAAATGCCACAGAAGGGGAGGCAGCCACATAGTGGCAGTGTAAAAATCAAAGTCTGGCACTAATGACTGTGATCTTTTTTAGTCTATTGATTAAATTAGTGATCCTTTCCAGCCCTAGATGCTACTAATCTATTGTCCTGGGAATAAACTTGGAGCTGGGAAGGAGTAAGTTGCCCTTTTAGGAACATTTTTCAAAGTTTTAGTGTCTTTACCGTGTTTTTGAAATTTCTCACAAAGAAAAAAAAAAGGAAAAATCACAGGAAAGGTGATACTCCTCTAATAACTGGGGAATCAGAGTATGTGTAGGGGAACAATGCACCCCAAGTTTAGTTAGTATCTAACTGCCATCTTAGGGCAGACTGACTGAGCCTTTGGTGTCTCTCCAGGTGGAGCTGATCCACATAGTAACAAGTAGGAAAGACCCAAGTCACGTAACACACATACAGAGACAGAGATACAGATAACCTGGTGAGACAGACTGAAGTTGTTGAGGCAACTTTGAGGTGCCACACCTCATAGTACGTAGAGCTGCCACATATAGGTGGCAGCTGAGTGGATTTGTTATTTAGTGTATTAGAGTCATAGAATCATAGAATCAATTGGGTTGGAAAAGACCTCAGATGTCATCAAGTCCAACCCTTGGTCCAACTCCAGTCCATTACAGTGGCTCTTCAGAGCCACATTCAGCCAGCATAGGAGAGGTGCCCACCCTTGCTGTGGTGCCTGGTTCTTTCTACAGACTGTACATGGATCCAGGCTCGGGCAGTAGAGGACCAGAGTCAGGTTGAACCCAGCCAGACCAGATGTAACATCTGCAACAGCAGAGACATCCTGAGAATTACGAGAAGGAAGGAGATCAGAGTCAGCCAGGAGCAGAACTGGGACTCCCTTCACTGCAACTGAGTCTCCATCCAGGCACACTGGGATCATCCATGTGGATGTCAGTGTTGCTAGACCCTTCCCAGTGACAAACACACATGTGCAGATGTTGACCAGCGTGAGCAGTCCATTTTTGTTTCTTCTTATTCCATCTGAATCACCCCCTACAAATAAAGATTTTTCTCTCCTTCCACTTGCTCTTGTTGAAGTCTAGAATCACCCCAGCTTCCTCCCTCCTCTCATGCCTGGGCCAATTTAGAGTGTTAATTAGTGATTAATTAGCAGCACAAATCCCATTCGAAGCCTCAGACCCACTATGATGAATTCCTATGAGGGACCTGACAAATCTTATGTTAATATCTTCCTTTTCTTCATCAAGCAATTACTTCTCACTTCATTTGTCTGCAAAGGCTGAACCCGCACCCTCAGCTTCGGTGCTGGCATGTGCAGTTCGACTTTGTCAATTAATTATTGAATGGCTTAGTTCATGCTGTTAGACTATTAAAAAAAAAAAGAAAGAAAAAAAGAAAAAAGTGAAAGCACCTCCTTAATTATTAAATTTCGACATGTTGGGCATTAGAGCTCTTAGAGGAAATGCTGACACCAGTCTTTCCCTTTCTAAAACTTCCTGCCATCACCCCTGCAGCTGACTGTTTTAATCACGGTGGCACTTCACTATGCAGAGACTGCAATGAGTCCAACCCTGATCCACAGACTGATGAAATCAAGGAAAAGATTTATGTCATCTTCAGAGGGACTTGAGTCCTTCCCAAAGACTAATGTGCTCTCAGGACACCAGTGCTTTGAGGATCTACAGCCTTTCTGATAAGAAACATTAGGAGACTAACAAAGGTAGTTGAGACCAAAGATCCTCCTCCATCAGGGTGTTTCATAGAGGTTCAGGGCACCAGAAACTTCTGATTATCTTTGTCCTTCCTCATAGCATGGTCTGTTGAACTGCAGTCGGCAACCCTTGAATTAAGTCCAGAAACGTGCTGTATAGGCTTTTTTTGTTGATCAAAGAGGTAAACCCCAATCTTAGTCCTAATTGTCCATGCCCAAAGGGAAACTAAGTCATTCTTCCCTGCCCAAGTTGCTAAAAGGGAGGATTCAGTGCCAAACAGCCCCCTGCTCCAGAACCAGAGACCCCAACTCCTGGTACCTCTCCCTTGGGCACTTTTTTCCAAGAGGTGAGCTCTTGCCTTGTGACTTGCTGAGCTTGAAAAGAACAAGGGTTTGAAGCAGATGTTTCACTTTTGCCTGTCAGCTCTGCTCAGCATCCCACTGGAGAGCTGTGGGCAGAGGTCTGACTCACTCCACATGAGCATTGTAACAGCTGACCCATCTCTTCTTGCTCTCCAGCTGACTGCCAGGATGACTGGTAGCTTCAACTGACGGGCTGCCCCAGGAGACTCAATGATAGTACCCTATTCTACAATCTCTTTTCCTGTCTTCCTCCACGGTCTGCAAAAGAGAAATCTTTCCTGGCAGCGAGAGAGAGCCTATGTACCTCCTACTGAGCCCCCTCTCTAGTTTCACCCCATCTCCCCAGCACATTCAGCAGGAGGAGACATTTCAGGACCTGTGACCACCATGGTCTTGCATGTCCACCTCCCTTTAGCAACAGTGATGCCTACACCACAGCCTCAAGAGTGGGGCAGCTGCTCACACCTCCTGCATTTGCTCTGTCCCAGCCCAGCTGCCAGGATTACCACAGTGCATCCATTTTTTATAGGGAACCAGATTATACAAGCTGTTAGGAGACCCTCCTGGCCCAGCAAACCTCAAGTGAAGGCAGCACTTAAGTTCAGAGGAAGGGACTAATATCAGGAAAGATATGGTCCTGGCTGGAGGTATCCCCACAGCCATGCAAGCCCCTGCAGTGCAGCCAGCAGTGGAGCCCAGGGCATCCAGCACCACAGCACTGCAGTGAGACCCACACTGCACTTCGGGGTGCCAAAAACAGCTACATCATTTGAGAGCAGAGAGTGAGAAAAGCAGCAGGACTGTGTGTGGGAGGAAAGAGGTGAAAAGGAGCAAAGGGAACCTAAGCTTCAGAAAAGCCTCCCTCCCTCTCCTCCACAATGGATTAAAGACTCCAGAGCTCTCTGCCCACCAGTAGGCAAGGAGCATCTGGTGCACAGGCACCAGAGACTGAAGGGGTTGCTTTGACTGCTACGGCTGGGACTTGCTGAGCCTTTCCTTTCACTGACGTCCAGTCTGGAGCAATAAAAATGTCCCTCTGTTCCCTCCAACTGACTTGCAAACCGCAGTCCAGCACATCAGAGAGAAGCAAGCAATTAAAGAGACAAAGTGCTGAAAAATACATAACAAAAGCCCTACAAATGGGTACTAGGAGCCTGGAGAACAAAGGCAACGCATGTTAATGACGAACATGATTCGGTTAATTTTTAATAGTCCATAACAGAAGCGATGGAGAAACAAGTGGGCATCAGACAGGAAACTCTTCCTTTCTTCACAGCACCCTCCTCATCGGAGATGACAGCCTGCCCGCTCCCTTCCCGCCCTGGACTGTCTTCACATCTCTGACCCAAGAAGCTTTCAAGAGAGGCACTGCAGATGGAGTTTTTAGGTTTTATACATGAGCTCCCTGCACCGAGAAAAGCAGCCCAAGAGCTCTGAGAAAAATCTCACGATGTTGTCAGGAAGTTTAAGCTCAAAGACTGCTTGGTCTGTCTGGAAGGGTGACAGTGTGTGTGCCATGAAGCTTCTTTGGGCCCCTTGCCATGTGTTTTCGCTGCAGGAGAGATACTGTAGCCATGCATATGCTGATACACCAGAGCCAGGGATGTGCATTTTGGCTCCTAAATGGGCATGTACACTCATATCCCTGAATTTGCATCAGCTGTTCCTTGGTATCCACCAGCACATTACCTTGCATGTATATGTTAGAGCAGCACAGCCCCTCGCTCACAGCTCCTACCCTTCACAGACATTGATAGAGTCCCTGCAGTGTCCAGGCTGGGAAGGGAGGGACAGAGTGACCCTGAAGACACCCAGTGCTTTGCACAGGTCCACAGCTTCTCTCTGAACTTTCCTTCATTCCTTCACCCTTCCTTGTTCTATCATTGCTGTCTTCTCTGCGATAGTCATTAGCTATCTAAGCTCCTAACCCTGACTCTTGAGTTGCAAAGCCATTTTTTGCACACTAAACTCCCTACATGAAAATCACAGACAAGCTGAACCAAACTGAGCTCACAGATTTTGGGCTGAATCCCTCACTTCTCTGCTGGGGGGTGGGTGGTAGAGGTATGTCCTCCAGTGCTGAGCAACATGAACAAGTCTGCCTCTCTGAACACATCAGTTCACTCTGCTTACAGCACCACTGAGAGCCTCACACACCTATATCTCCACCCAGCAACACCTTATCCCTCATCCCAGCCTCTACTGCCATACAGGAGAGCAGGGACATAGCTAAATGTGAATGGGACAAGGGATGGGCAGTTGGATGTGGGTCTGGACTGTAAACATGGACCAAGAGTTGAATTTGGCAATGGGAACAGTCACATTATTGGAGAGCCATGAAACTTGGGATCGTCACCAAGCCACTTACTCAAGTCAGCAGTAGTCTGGCATAGTCATCACAGCCAGGAGAGACAGTCCCAGAGAGGGCCCATCACCCTGGCATGAGCTGCATGATGGTGTGAAGGCCACTCACACAGCATCCTGTGGACCCACGTGAGCTGGTGAAGCCCAGAGGAGCCTCAACATATGTTGATGTACCCAATGTGCTTTTCCTGGCTCTCACCAGCTTCCTTAAGCCTCCAGGAGCATAAGGTCTATCAGGCAGTGTGGTCATCCCATCTCCACAACAGGAGAAACTGGCACTGCAGATTCCAGCCAAGGGGGCTGCCATGGGGACAGGAGAGGGAGAGGACACATCTTCCCAGGAGCTGCAGCCTGATGAGATGCTGGGGAAAGGACTGTCAAAAACTAATTTAAAAATGTAGTGCTCCACTTGATTTCATGTCTGAACATGTCGCTTAACAGCAATTTAGTCATTCCCTCCCACCTTTTGCTGAGGCACTGACACTTTTTTAATAAAAATACGTACAGGAGTTTCAAGCACTTTATTAAGTGCACAGCAAGGGTGCCATCACCCATGGCTCTGCCCCCCATGCTCCCTGTTAGTGTAATGAGAGCTTTCAGGAGCACAGAAGCAGGTAGAGCCCCTTCCTCAGCTCCAGCCGAACACTCTCAATGTGATTTCCCAGAGCACATGCTTGGCTTCCTCTACAAATCACATCTTCACCTGGTGCCCAGGGGTGGGCTCTGCCTAGGTGAAAGGCATTCACCAAACCTGATCTGCCATCAAGCTTATATAATTATTAGAATGTAATTGGTTTTCTTTTTTGGTTTTCTCTCTTTTTTTCTTTTTTCCCCCCCGTTTTTTCCCTTTTTGTTTTTTTGTGTGTCCCCAAGCCATGTTGCTATGCAGAAGCTGCTGCTGCCATGGTTACGGTCCCAGCCAGCCGATACCCGGCTCTCAGCTGTATCCTCCGGAAGGTGCTGAGCCTTGGGAGCCTGTGTGCCATGCTGACCTCTTCCCAGAGGACAGGTCAGCCTGGCACCATCCCCAGCTGACAACTTCTCTTGCCACCTCTGCACTGGATCTCTATATATGCAGATGTTCTGGCTTTCAGCTGCACACAGCCCTGCTGCACCAAGGCACTCAGCACATCCCACTCTGAGGTGAGCCCTGCACCCAAGGGCAGCAGCAGTGGTACTGCTGGCAGCCAGCACAAGTGGGTCTGGCCGATGCCAGGGCTGCTCATCAGGAGACAAGTCCCAAGTTGACACGCTGTGGATGCCAATCGGTGCACTGGAGCCAAACAGGAACCTTCCAGTGCCTTGTGGTTCACTCTGTAGGCTGCTTATCACTCACCTGCACGTCCTTTCTAAGAGGAAAAGCCAGCCAGGGTCCAAGGAGGTGTCACTGCACATCAGCTGATATGATCCAAAGGCCTTTTCTTGATGGGGAAAAATTACTGCTCTTTCTGTATAGCCATCCAGTAGCTTTTTAGGGGCTCAGGCTCATACTGATTGCAGGTAAAGTGTGCTCTTCGTCATTCCACCAATTTTCCAAAGCATAGCCTGAATTGGGGCTGCATAATCATCTCTATGCATCTCAGTCATCAATCTACATAATCATCCTCCATGAACCTCTTCCAGTGGCCCAAAAGCAATCTAAGTTCAGTTGCCCAACTGGACTAGGATATGTCAATTATCCTGCAAATCCTGACCTGATCCCAAACCAGGGCCCTTTTTTCCCCTCAGCCTGTCAGGCCCATACCTATACCATAAACAGCCCAGCTAAGTCTGCAACCAACCACCGGATGCTCTTTGCACTCTTGCAGCTTTGTTCATGCTTTAGCAAACCCCTGCCCTGGTCCTGCATGCCCGACTGTGCCCCACCACCCACAAGGCTGCTAGCTTTAGGGTAGCAGGGACATTTTCCTTGCCCAAGTCAAAACAGGTAAGGGGTTAAGCCCAGGACAAGCAGACTGATGTCCCTCCCAGCTGACTCCCACTCCCAGCAGCACCCCTGGGCTCTGGGAGATACCTCTGCTCTGTGTGCCAAAGCAGTGGGCAGCTGCCTGAGCCTCTCTCCCGGCAGGAATGGGGAGTAACTATGGTAACTGTCTCCGGCTGCATCCCAGCTCCGTGTTTGCCTCTCCTCAATAGTGCTTGTGTTTATCTTCGATGCTCCATTCGCAGCTTACTCCTTCTTTCTCATGACAAAGGCAGAAAGCCCGGTCTTTCAACAGCTCCCAGCCTCCTTTCCCACAGACAAGCAAATCTTCACAGGTAAGGCACTACCTCACTCAACACCTTCCCTGCTCATCAACTGAGAGTTGCCATGGGCTCACAGCAGAGATGGTTAATCACCAGAGCACAAAATGAGTGTCTGAAGCAGGATCCTGGAGGTGCCAGCAGGCATCAGGAAGCACCACACAAGAGGAACGCTGCAAAGTCTGGTGGGATGGCATGCTCACATCTAGACTGTGGACACACAGCAGCCTGGGTTGTTTCCAGAGTTACCTAATAAAGCAATATAGGTGCCATCCTTAATCCCTGCATAACTTAATCCCTCAGATATCTAACATGGTGAGAGAACCTTCTCCTGCACCTACACGTTCATCAAAATCTTCGGGGCGCAGCCACTATGTGGGCCAGCTCCTGGCACCAAAATTTATGCTCCAGTCTCAGCTGTGACTGTTCAGGTAAAAATTTTCAAAAGCATCTAAATGATTCAGACACGGAAATCAGATTTGGGAGACACTTCTGAGAATGGATCTTGGGCTCTTGACACTTTCGAAATGTTCCCCACAATAATTTTAGAATGTCTAAACTACCAATTAGTGCTTGATTAACAATGGTAAATAGGAGCCTTGTGTTCTGCTATCTCCCTGGCTGTTTCAGCTATTAATGACAACTATACCACAAGCTGCCAGGGGAAACATTTAATATGGGAAGCCATGATTTCTTTTTCCTTTTGTGTTTTAAAAAAAAAGTTAATGACATTTCTTTTCCCTTCTTTCTCTGTGCTTTTTTTCCGGTTTGCTTTGTCATGCCAAGCAGCACGTCTGACACCAGCTGAAAACATCTGGAGTGGTTCTGATAGGAGCAGAGCCAGCTGCCTTTTCATATTTCTCTAGGGCTGGGAGATATATATCAGATGTGAGTGTCTCTCCTCACTAATAACATCTGAATACATAACTGGTGGTGGCTTAGACCTGGCTGAAGCGTTTGCACTCTGCCTCCTTTTGCAGGATTTGATTTACAATGTCTTCTCTTGCTTCACACTGATTCTTATTTTACTTTAGGGGTTTTTTATTCAATCATTTCTTTTCTGCTCCTCCTCTCCCTCCCCTCCTCTTCTTAGGCATTCAATCACAGCTGCCTACAAGGGGGATTGCAACCCAGGTTTTCACCTGTTAGTAATGCACATGGAGGAAACTTGAGGAGCAACAGTGGAAATATTTTCTAACTAGTCACTGCCCAGATCCATTCTGAGGATCAGGGCTTGTCTGAGAGGCATGAGCCTGCCAGCATGGGGTGATGTAGGGTAAGATCTGGCCGTGCCCAGGCACACTGAGGTGATAAGGGCTGTTGTTTCCAGCTGTCAGAAGCAGAAGGGGTGCATCCACTGCAGTCCTTGTAGGTACTCAATTTCCTCTCCCCCCCACATCAAGGGTGCTTCTTCCCATGACAGAAACCCTCCGTGGTGCCACCAAGGACTCCAGACACCCAGTGCCAACCCTCAAAGGAGTCGCCTTCCTGCCCTCTGGCCCTGAAGCACAGCTGCCACCCCTCCCTGCAAGCAGAGCACAGACACCCATCATACAGCTAGCAGGAGACTGAGCTGCACCAGCACAGAGTCCCAAAGGCATTCCCACACGACCCTTGGCCACCAGGTTTTCCCATCACGGCTCACTTCCCTCTTTCATCAGAGCCATTCTGTCACCTCTGCATGGACATCCCTGCCATGCTCAGATCATCCCTTCTTCCCATGATGAAAGCCAATGCTGTTGTTTCCAGCTGTCAGAAGCAGAAGGCTGTGATGACTTCTTCCTTTCAGGATGCCCAGGGGTGCTGCAAAACTACCAAGGTGCCTGACTCCAGCAGGCCATCCCTGGCTGGGCGTTGATGAGGGAAGAACACACCTTGGAATGCCAAGGGCATTTCTGGCAGCAGAAGGAGTTTCAGGCAAAGAGAAGAGAAAGTTATGTGACAGTGATGAAATGTGAAACCAGCTGCTTTTAAGGCCTTTCATCCATCATCCTTGTGAGCCTGTAACAGTGACAAGAGGGAAGGTGGGATGAAGGGAGAACTGAGAAAGAAGCATCCTGAAGGGAGTTCACTTTGAAGACTTAGCATAGGTTAAAAATAAACAGGTCTTCCCATGTGTCTCTACACCTCCATCCACTCCTGTCTGTACAAATAACACCCTGAGAGTGACACTTCCAGTGTCAGGTCTCTGTGGGTCAGTCACAGCAGGGAATGGGGTCTAAGAGACTGTCCAAGTCACCTCACAGATCTCACCTCTTCTAAGGCATTGCCTACCCTCACACAGAACCTCCGAGATCTCCATACGGAGAGTCTCTCCCACAGCACATACCAGGCCTCAGCCCCACAGGGCAGACCCACACCATAGCAAAACAAACCCCAACATAACACATGTTGGGAAGCTTGAGTGTATCAGCTGTGAGCTCTGAGGGCCATGGCAGCTTAGGTTGCTCCTCATCCCCACCAGGACCTCTGGAGTGTATGGCTGGATGCACTGGCAGTGGCATGTCGTAAAAGGAGTTTGTTCCTCCTGCACTGTATGTCTTTTAGAGGTGGGGCATTTGCCTCCAGGGGCATCACATTTTCTGATTGTTGATGGGGTTTGTAGGTAAAATTATGTCCTGCCTTTTACTACAGAAGAGAAAGTGTGTTTCTCAGCCTGGAAATGCAGCCACCCTTAGCTTCTTCCAGCGGTTCAGAAGTGGGAATCCACTGTGGACGAAATTGTCTTCTCCTGAGGATCAGAGCACCAAGGACACCCCGGCCACACTGTGTAGAGAAAACCACCTTGGGAAGCAGCCTGCAGCAGGCAAGTGGTGGCCATGGGTCATCGGCTGAGATCCTATTTGTTGCCCCCTAAAAAACTTTTGTTGGATTAGCTGGAGATTTGAGTGTGGAAATCTATTGCATCACTTGGCAGGGGATGGTTAAAAGCAAGGCAAAGGGCATGTTCCACTCCAGTGAAGGGCTTCAGAAGAAAAGCAACCACGGAATTGTCATACAATTGCTTGTTTGTGTTATTTTGGGCTCAAATGTTTGCAAATACAACCTGTTCTAAATTAGTCTCTCTCTTTTTTTTCAGACTGTGTGTGATAAATGTGTTAAATTTGCATTCAGCTCTGGGAAGTATGACGTGGCTTAGAGGAAGAGCAACTCAGAGAAGGGATTCTGCTTGCCTGGAATGTGGTTTAGTGAGCACATGGATCCTTATGAACACAGGGGGCATTTACAAGTGACTACTCACCACCATGCCCTCCTAAGACCCTTCCCCAATCCCACCGTTGTGCTCCTCATGGACACTAACAAATCCAGTTTCATAGCCCCCAGGGAAACAAGAGACTCAGAGGAAATCACTTTCCCAAGGACATTAATCCATCTGCAGCAAAGCATGCAAAGTCCCTTTCTGCCCTGGTTCACCTCCCCATGCCCGCCAAATGGGGCTCCCCTCACCTCATCATGGGCTAGAGCTGGCTGTGTCCACACTGTCTGTGGGCAGGCTGCAAGGACAAGGTGCAACCAGGGAGTGTGGGTTGGTATGCGGAGTTAAGTCTTGAGCCACCACGATGGCACGGATGTACCGAGCACTCTCACCTGTGCTTGAAATGTTCCAGTGTTGAGTGAACCTCTAAACCACAGTACCCCACTGCTCCATATCCACCCAGCACTGCTCAACATCCACATTGTCCTCTCTTAAAGCAGCTGAAACCATCTATGTGGAGCTATCCTAGAGGTCTGCATAAGCACCATAGGATCCTAGGACCTCCAGCCAGATGAAGTACACACCATCATCCCTCCTAAACAACACAGGTCTCCACAACACTTTCGCAACCCTTGCTGCTCTTGCTTTTTTTGCACTTTCCATGCCAGGCAGCAAAGCAGGGACCATGACAAGTGCTGTGTACTGTTCAGCTGAAAGCATATCCAAAGCCACCCAGTCGGTTCAGAAAAAAAATTATAAAGACCCTTGAGGAGGAGAAGGCTGAAATGAGGCAAACAACCCTGCAGTAGCGTATTTATTAGAAGACCTTCACCGGGCAAGCAGCATCTCAGGGATGTGCCAGAGAGACAATTAGTGGCAAGGACAGGAGTGCAACTGTAGCAATTGAAAATCAGCGTGGCAGGAGCAGCAGTATATTTAGGGGTGGTCCTGAGCAAGAGAAGGAGCCAATTTTCAGGGTCACTCTTTCCCACTGAAAGAATCTTCTTTGGGTTGACCAAGCTAAGTCACGCTTCACTGCAAAAATCAGCGAATTATTTCAACAGAGGGGAAGAAAACTGACAAGTTCAAAGGCTCCAATCCAACATTTTCTGAATTAGCTGGTTTAGCTTCTTGAAATAGCCATTTATTTTTACAGATTTCTAATAGCCCATTAGACCTTTTTTCAAGATCCCTTAGCAGAACATTTGCTTTCAAACTGAGTAATTTACTCAACACAAGATGATTTTTCTGCTTTTCATTACAGCAGGAAACTGAAAAATAATGAATTTTCCAATGACCCCCAGTTGTGGGCTTGTTTCATGGTGGTTTTTTTGTTGTTGTTGTTTTTTGGGGTTTGTTTTTTTTTTTTTATGCTGTTTTTCCTGTAGCAAACTAAAGCAGTGCTTATCTGCACAGCTCTAGTCAAATGTCATGTCCCTCAAAAATCTCAGCTGACCAGGTTAAGAGCCATGGACTGCACAGCTGCAGGTGCAAGTGGCACAATCTCCCAAGAAACACAGAAGCCCAGGCTACTCATCGATTTAGCTAATTGCTTGACAAAAGACAGCAGGTTTTCATTTGTCATTTTGCAATGGAGTGAGGTTTGTGGTGAGGAAAATGCCATCCCCTCCACAAGAACGTCTGTACAGTATCCCACAAGATCCCAGCACCCTGTCAGGGACCAGGGACCAGGGCAGACTAGGGCAAGCATACAGAAAACTTGCTCTTAATCCCTTTCCTTCAATAGAGGTGAACAGGTTCAACACAGAGGTTTGATAAAACAGTAACTAGTTCTGAGTTCTCCTCCTTTGGACTTAATGGAAACTTTAGCATAACATCCTGCAGCAAA
Source organism: Pachyramphus minor (assembly GCA_013397135.1). Classification (NCBI taxonomy): domain Eukaryota; kingdom Metazoa; phylum Chordata; class Aves; order Passeriformes; family Tyrannidae; genus Pachyramphus; species Pachyramphus minor. Next base: position 567,993 of record VYXB01001091.1, read on the forward strand.
GAGTCAGGCAGAGTAATTATCTCTTTTGGGAAGAGATGCTTCTTTTTGCTTCTTTCAAGCCCAGCTCTCACTAGCTCTATTTGATGCTGCTTGCTCTTGAATTGGAGGCTACAGGGAACAAGCCAAACTCTGGTGGCGCTATGGTTCCTCCAGAGATTTTGGGAAATGTTGTGATCTGATTCCCAGACCTGCAAACCTCTTTCTGGGACAACTGGCTATGATGAGGGAGTCCTTCTGGGACACTCTGGGACATGTGGCTCCCTCTCAGATGGAGATGCAGGACATGGGTGCACGCAGCAGTTTTGTGCATCTGCAAGGTGGGCATCAGCCCAGCTGAACCATCTGCCAGAAAAGAGGGGTGTCAGGGCCAAGGAGGAGCACAGGTACTCATTGGGAGCTGTCTGTGGGTCCAGTGTCTTTTGCACCCATATAAACTTTGGCAGCTTAACATCCTCTGGTGAAAAATTCCTCATCTTGAAAGCATTGATTCCACTTACCTGCAACAGGGCAAGGTGAAATCTGCAGCTAGGAGACCAAAACTTAGGCAGGGAAGCCTGCCAGCAAGTCTGGGCACTAGGAAGGAAGAAATGTCTTTCTTGACTGTTTGTGTTTTGTGTAAGCGTGGCAGGAGGCAAAAGTATACCTTGAGAAGGAAGCTCTTGTCTCGAGATCAAGAGAGGACTGCTATGAGAAGAGCTGATCATGAAATGTTTCCACCAATAGGTGGCAAAGTCAAGACAGCTGTAATCAGGTAAGAATGCAGAGTGGAGACCTCTCAAGTCACCCAGTCCAGCCTGCTGTGAGTATCTCCAGGACAGACATCCCACACTTTCCAGGCACCTCTTCCAGTGCATGACCACTCTCACAGGGAAGATTTATGTTTCCATTTATGTCTGATCAAATTTTCCATGGAAGCTGTCTGTTTGTGTCCCTTGTCCTTTGCTATGCATCTCTGAGAACAACTTGGCTCCATCCTATTTGCAACAGCTCTTTTGACAACTGAAGACAGCAAAGAGCTCCCCAAATCTCCAGACTCTTTCTCACATGCCAGGTGCCCCAGCCACCAGCATCTCAATGTCCCTCCTCTTGGCTCTTTCCAGATTGTTGGTATCTCTTCCCAGGGAGCCCCAAACTGGACCCAGTACTCCAGATGCAACCTCACAAGAGCCAAACAGAGAGGACTGCTGACTGAAGACAATGTGCTTTCCCTGGGCTTGCAAATCCTATCTTTGCAGTTACATGAGCTTTGCATCATGATTATTGCAGGTATGAGTGCAGACTGTGTCAGCCAGTTTTGCCCACCTGTCTTCTAATCCCAGCACCAGCCAGCTCTAATCCAGAAGCCAGGTAGCCAGTTTATTGAGGTGTGACCCTTAAATTCCTAAACCTCGCTGAGGAGACAGGGGCAAGGCAGGTGCAGCTCTGCACCCCCTGCTAGCACGGGTTAACAGTAGGGGAGGGCTGACTCACTGTAACCAAGAGGGGAGAGCTGAAAGTCTATGTTCACCTCCATCTGCAAGACACTGTGCAGACACCTCTGTCCTGTGGATGTGCAGTGGGATAAGGATTTTATCCCACCTGACATAGGCCTCTCACCCACTCAGTGGTGGAGATCAGAACATAATACAACAGTAGAGTTTCTGACAGAGAAAGTGGGTGTTTTAATGAATCATTTGAGATGCAGAGCCATGAATGTCCAGACATTCTTGGAGATGTTTTAATAAATAACAATGAAGATAACCATTTAAACATTGTGAGCAGGAAATGTATTATTGAACATGCATAACACAGTACAAACTTAGAGCCCTTTCAAAGCCTTCAAAAAACAGCCAGGCAAAATTCAAATTAATAGAAGCAGACAGGCACATTTCTGCTTTAAAGTCTGTCTGAGGCTTCCAGAAAGCAAGCACTGTAACATTGACCTGCATCAAGTTTATATATTCATGTACCTCCCTCCTCTCCTCACCCCTCTACAGCAATGTACTGGTCCTTCAGATGGATGGAGAAGCAGGACATGGGTGCACGCAGCAGTTTTGTTAATGCAAAATGCACCTGCAAGGTGGACATCAGCCCAGCTGAACCATCTGCCAGAAAGAAGGGATGTCAGGGCCAAGGAGGAGCACAGCTACTCATTGGGAGCTGCCTGTGAGTCCAGTGTCTTTTGCACCCACATAAACTTTGGCAGCTTAACATCCTCTGGTGAGAAATTCCTCATCTTCAAAGCCCCACAGATCTTCACTGCATTGGGTGCACTTCGAGAAAGACAGATTATTTTCACATTCCTTCTGACTGTATGGATCTCTGGGCCACTGACGGATGATAAAGATCACAGAGGGATCATTCCTGAGGTGTTCTCAAAGGGAAGGAAGGGTTGATACCAAAAATGCAGGTGGGTAAGAAGGTTACTAATTGCATTCATACATCTCCAGGGCAGGTTGACTTTGAAGAATGTCACTTTGATTGCATGGTCTCCTAGGGTAGGGAGGAATCCGGGAATGATGTTCAAAAGAGCCACAGCCAAAGTAGAGAGCACTCCTGCCCCGACAGCCAGTGCAGCATTTAGAAGAATTCAATGTTTGCAAAAAGTGCCAAGGGAGCTATATTACTATGCAACAGTGATGCCAAATTAGAGCATGATCTCTAGCTTAAGGTCTCAGTCTTAACATCCAAAGATCAGTGCAAAGTGCAGAGCAAAATAATTAAAATTTTGCAGTGACACAAAGGGAGAGGAAATCCTGAAAATGGCTTACGATCTCTCACTTTTTTATCTTTGCAGGTTTTTTTTAATGACTATAAAACATGGCCTGGGTGATTTAACTCAACACCTGTCATCAGCCAAAAACTCAAAATCTTAATGAAACTGAGCCAGGCACACAATCTCCACAGGTTTTCTTGTTTGTATCTGCTATTACAGAAAAGCCACCTTTCCTTACAGCCTTCTGCCTTTAATCATGTCATGCTGCTCCCTTCCTAGAGGAGGTGGAGGCAAGAGGGGACTGTTGCTTAGAATAAGGAGGAGCAATGGATGCTGAAGTTTGGAGGTAAGCCAAATGGGCACCAGTTTTTTGCAGGGCCTGGGGAAAGAAGTGAGGCAGGAAACCTGTGCACTGCTGGGCAGGACCACAGCAGTGGTGTTAAACACCCTCAGTGCTGAAATCAGCGCAACAGTCTCCAGATGGATAAACATCTCCATGTTAGAGCTTTGTATCAGCACAGCTCTGGTCTGACTGCATCTGCCAGCACTGGGTCTGCAAGAGTGGGTTTTCTAGATGGGCAAGATCTTAGATGGTCACTGTCCTATTTAATAATGGCAGCGATGCTGGGGGTTGTAGCCCAGGGCAGCTGGCAAGCATTAGGCTTCTCCAGCAAAGGCACAGTGTGCACAGGGTATAGTAGCTGCCTTCCTCACAAGTGCTACCTGAGGTCTCAGAGTTAACCTTTCAGCTTTCATAACCCATCCAGGGGTTCTGTGGAACACTGCCTGTGGCCCAGCTGTACATCTTCTCCTTTCTTTGCTAGAGATAAACCCCCATATTCCAGTGGCTGGAGTTAGGCTTCCAATCACTTCTCCTGCTGGCTTGCAAGAGGCCAGACTTCCAAAAGACAAAGGCACAAGGTGAAATACCCGGAGTATCTCATCCCCCTGAGCTGGATTTCTAGCAGGTAATATAGGAGAAAACTCCAAACTGATTTCGATCCAAACAAACTTCTCCCAGTCTCTTCGACCCCAACTTCCAGACAAGGGTCTGCCGCATCCCTCTGTACCCCTGAGGGCTCACAGCTAAAGACTCTGCTGTGGACATATCAAGCATGAAACTACTCAATTCCCAAGAGATTTAAGGCTCTGAGATCCCACAAGAAGCTCTGTTTCAAAGCAGCATGTCTGATTCACTCATGACACTGGTTCTTTTGAAATGATTTCTCCTATGCTGAGAGGTTCAGAGCTGCCTGTTTTCGAATGCTACTTGGTGCTCAAACCAGCCTCAGGATGCCCCTGTTTCTCATCAGAGCTGCTTGGTTGCACGGAGCCCTTCCCTGAGAAGTAAGCGGATTCCCACAGAGACTGTTCCTGTATTTTAAGCCTAGCCCTGCCATAGTCTTGCTTTCCACTGAATAGCTGAGGAAGTTTTTATTTAAACTTGGTTTCTATTGCCAATGGCCCCACTCTCTGGGTTGACAGAGAATATTCCTCAAGTACCTACTGAAGCAGCAATCTCCGACATGCTTCCGAAGACTTTAACTTTGCCAATTCTTTTTAGATGGGCTTGATTTTCCTCTTGCTTACACCTGCTTCACAGCAGGGTAATTCCACTAAAAAGACTCCTCATTTACACCTGCAGAAGAAAGAGAAGAATCAAGGCCATCCCCTGCAGGAAGGCTGCACATAAAATATTGGCTGCATGATGTGCTGGAAAAAAACAATCCCCCAGCTGCTTCCACCATCTCAGCACAGAAGCTCCTCTCTCCTATGTTGTTTTTAATAAAAACCTTATGAAAAGGAAACTGCCTTCCTGAGCCATCCTGCACTGACTCAGGAGAACCGTTGGGTTGGATCGTGACAGTATAAACTGGTTTATTGCCAGAACAAGCAACAGATGCCAGCAGTGTGACACAGAGCGAGGATTTGGCAGTTTGTACAAACACTCTGACAGCAGCAGGCATTTTAGACTCTGACAGATAAGAAATTGGCCAGCAAAATGCACTGATGGAGTATGTAGACTGTGGAATCTGCCCTGCCACGTCCCTGAAATAATGCAGGACTCAGTCCAGTGGGAGCATGCATCTTTTCAGGCTAGAGGGACTGCTGGATCCTGTACAGCAAATAACTTAGTTTCTGCAAGAAGCCTTTGTTTAGAGAGATGGCATCTGCTGTATCTTTGTCTGGAGGTTTCCAGAGCTAGAAAACCATATTTCACAGGTGCAGAGTCTTTTCTGAGCCTTTTCTTTTGTACGTAGGTAATGCCATGATACCATAATCATTGCCCCTACAGAAACAGTGCTCAAAGAAGGAGATGCTACCATCAAACAGTGTAATGGGGCATTTCTCTGTTAGAGATGGATGGATGAATCAGTGTAACTGTAGAAAAAGGAAAGTTGGAGTGAAAAATAGGTAGGTAAGCAGCTAGAGTAGATAGAGGCATTCCACCATTTATGTTCTGCCTATTGCCATGCTGGCTGGCCAGCAACACCTTAGCAGGGTCTGTCTTCATCTCACAGCCAGGTACCTACTGACAGGACCAGGAGACAGAGTGCAGCTGGTCTTTCTGGCTTGAACCCGTGCTTCCTTGTAAGTAGAGACCACTGCAGGGTTCTTAGTTCAGGCTTCAGATTCCCCTTGAGAAGCCAAGTTCTCTCTGCGTGGGTTGGCCCACGTCTCCTACAATGTAACAAGGAGAGCTTGTATGTATTTACAGGTCTCATACGAAGCACAAGGGCTGGGGTACATCTAAGTGGAAAGCTGGATCACAAAAGGAGAACAAAGACAGCAAGTTCTTAAAGTACAGCCCAAAGGGGCAATGAAGCTGGGTGGAAAAATGCAATGTCCTACTGAACAAAATTGTATAGCATGGCCAGGTGTTTGCCTTTTGACAAAAAAATGGCATGGTATTTCAAAAGTTGTCTACTCCCCTCAAACCTTCCCAGTTTCTACACTCACCTCCACCTAGGGATGTAAGGAACCACTGAACTGTTAGAAGTCCCTACAGATGTTGGATCCAGATTTTGCTCAGTGCTATGCTCTGCCACTGATGGCAGAGGCTCTTCAGCCCTGTAGCACATCTGGAAAACATTTTCAAGAGAAACCAGCTTCTTCCTGTGGCTGGGAACAGTATCTGAAGCAAGACCAGTCTGAATCCAAGCCCACAACCCTCCGTTTGGTACTAGACCATCACTTTCCAACTCTTTCTGACCTTCCTAAAATAATCTGCTAGCAGTCCTCTGTGGCAAGCTGCTCACAAGGTCCCTTTCACATTGGCTGCAAACAGCTCTTTGTCATAGCAGGAGCTGTATTTTTCCCCAGCACTGCAAGATGCAGAGCAGGAGCATCCAGGACAGCCCTGCCCAGCGCATGCAGCCACTTCCCCACCTCTGCCTGGGGCCGCCCTGGCACACATGAAAAGCCTTTGCCTCTGTGCAAGCAGGTTCCTCATTCATTTCCAGGTTTTGCTGGAGGGCAAGTGGCATAGCCTGACACAACAGCAATGACAGCCAATTATCGGCTTTAAAAATTACCCCCCAGGTGAGTGGGTTGCCCAGCTGCTGTCAGACTGATTTCAGGTTAGGCTGGAAATTGTCAGCCAGCTGACAGAGCCCCTGGTTAGTCTCTGCTGCCCGGGAAGGATGTGCCAGTGCTCCCCACGCTGCGCTCAGCTCCACTTTCATTCCCCGCCCTGGCGTTTGGGAGGGGATCCTAGGGGAAATGCATGATGCCTTGTCAGCCGTGCTGGAGAGAGCCACTAGGCAGGGATAAAAAACTCTCTTCTGCCTGCAGACAGGGCCACACAGTGCTGCGAGAGTCCTGGGGAGATGGAAAGCAGGAGAATAGCTGAGGGCTGGAAGAAGGGAGGTACTGCTGTAAGGCAGCAGGCTGTAGCCACGGACAAAGAGAGGGGAATCAAGCAGCATGGGCAAGGCTGCAGCAGCTGCACAGCCAGACCCGCTGGCAGTCAGACCCAAGAAGAAGGGGACAAGGACATGTTGGCATAAAGCCCCACACCACCTCTAAAATGCAGGTGGCAGTGGTGTTGTGTGTGAAAGGAAGCACCAGGATGGTTTCACCAGAACAAGACACATCGTGGGAAGGAGCTGAAACCACGGATGGGAACAAATCACCCTTGCAGAGCAGGTATTCCCAGGAGAGACTTTTCAGACACAACTGGGGGGTTCTGGGACACGAAGGAAGTTTGGGATGAAGATGCTGAGGGTTAGAGCCGTGAGGAGGGTATATGCACCACGACCTGGAGAGGAGCACCAAGCCCATTTATCCCTGGGGTTCAAGGTACTGCAGCAGCTGTGCAGGGAGCCCATGCCAGGCCAGGACCACCCTGGCAGCTCACCAACCCTGGCTGGCCCCTGCCCCAGCCCCAGAAGCAGCCACATGTCACATTTGTCAGGCAGGGGGTTCCATTTCAGACACTGTGATTCAACTTTTCTCTTCAGATAAAGTTATTAAGGTAAATTTGATCAAAATGACACATGGATTACAGTGTGTGTTTCAGACTCTAATTCTGTTTACTGTTCTGGGGGAATGGGCAATTATTACAAAAGCCAGGACAGAGTGTTTTTAATAACATTTCTTGTTAAGATTTAATTACAGGAAATTGTATTTTCTTAATCACTGAAAACTCAACTGCCTGGGAAATTTTTTTATATAATTTCGTTTGCAGTTTATTAAATCCTTAGGTTATTCCTTTTCTGAGGCTTTTAGTCGCTTGCTAAGTGCTTCTTAACATGTGTAGGAGCAGATTGCTCAGAAGCACAAAGAAACTGAAAAGAGCAGACTCTGGGAGGTAGGACTGGCCTTTGACAAAGCAGATTTCTGAATAGGCTTTAGAGATCCTAAGGTATTATTTTTTAAAAAAATTATAGATATAGATATATAGATATAAAATTTGTATATATATTCTACCACTTTTCTCTGCCAAGACCTGCCTGCCCAGCAGCCTGAGTGATGCTGGTGCCAAGCGGTCCCCTGCCTTCCTCACTCCCCAGTGCACCCCTCTGAAGCAAGGGTGTTCTGGGAGACTATCCAAAATAAGGGCAAACCTCTAAAACATGCTGGAGGGAGATGAATGACTGGAGAGAATGAATGACTGGAGGTCCTGAAATATGTGGTAAAGAAAAGGGAAAAAAGGGGTGAATGGCCTGTTGTCCTGAGCATCAATGCTTCTCAGCTGAGCTGTCACATCACAGACTGGCACAGGAGAGGAGTTGGATCACCATTCCCTATCCCTGAAGAGGGAAGAGATAGGGAACGGTGATCCAAGTGCACTGTTCCCAAAAAGGGGTGCCAGATCTTGGCACCCAAACAAACAGGGGGATAGTCAGGTCAAAGCATCAGGCTCAGCAGGGCTGCTGAGGAGCTGCTACCCCTCTGGGTGCCAGCACAGGGATGTGCAGGTGAGGACAGGTAATGACACTCCTGAAAACCACGTCCTTGCATGGGGCCAAGATTTCTCTCCCAGCTGCTACAATAGCTGTGTCACCATTTCAGTGCTGCAGCTCTTGGTAGAAAGAACTGCCTACCTGAAAAGAGCCAAGCACCTGCTTCAAATAACCAGGGCAGCAGATCTCCAGGGCAAGGGCTCCCCATCCTCTGGCTGAGTGACTGAGTGAGTCCCTGGGCATGGGAGTGCTCTCAGCAAGGCAGCTGAGAGCAATGAAAGGGGCGATTGTGCTGCTCAAAGCCCAGGCTCGCTCCTGCTGGTGTGCAAAGCAGCCTCCCTTTGTGTGCAGGGGTAATGCTGAAAGGACAGGAGACCCCGTGAGAGATGAGCTGCTTCTGCTGCTGCTGCTGCTCAGAGAGCAGGACAAGGGTGCTTCCCACCCACCCTCAGCTCTTCAGGAAGTGTCTGAGTCCTATCAGCTGACTGCCTTATCTCTCCCCTGATGCAGATGCCAATGAGAATAGGTTTATCTCTGCCTCATACTCTGTCTGGGATAAGGTATTCAAGCCCTGTGAGTGGCATATCCAGGCAGGGATCCTATCTGCTTGCCAAGTGCCAGTCAGACAGGGAGCCTTCAGGGGCATGGGGGCTGCAAAACCAAGATTTCCTCATAGCTGTGATCTCGCCCTGACCTGCTTCTAGCTCCGCCTGCAGAGCAAAGACCTCTTGAGCAGCCTGTGCCTTGACTCTGGCATTTCATGAGAGCAGAGGTATCCGGTGATGTCTCCTTCTTCTTGCTAAAGATAAGCTGTAGGGTGACGTCTGAGTCCAGCTAATGTGAAAATCCTAAAAGTGATGGGCAATCTACAGTCTGTAAGCTGAATGTAGTCTAAGCATGCCCTTAGACTTGCCAAGGTCTAGGTTTAGCCAAGCAGATTTCAGTGCATTTGCCAAAGGCAGAGATATTTGCTGTCTCTTCTTATACCAGAAATAGGCTGGGGAGCGTAAAATGAATGTAGGAAGTGGCTGGTCTGAAGCAAACAAGAAATGGTGGTTCTTTATGCAATGCTTTGTTAAGCTGTGGGACTCCTTGCCATGGGGTGGTGGGGATGCTCAACATCAACATGGATGCAAAAGGCGGTGGACCAAAGTCAAGGAGGACAAACTTATTGATGGCTTAAACAAGCAGCTTTGGTCCCTGAACTGCAGATCTCTGGGAGATGAGGGTATATTTTGGAGAGGCTGCACTGCACACTTGTCTTTTTCTGACATTTATCCTAAGCACACACAACCAGTTGCTGAGATGCTGAGCTGGATGGGCATTGGTCTGGATCCTGCACACCTGCATGGGATATGAACATATGCAGGGCATGAACACCCTGTTCTGCCTCCTCCACAGCAGCCATCAGCTCTGCTCTGCTGGTTGCTCCTGCATTTCAGTCTCCACAGGAGCCCCACATCCTCACAAGCCTGGGGCAGGCAGGACAAACAAATGCTCCAGGGTTTGATTTGAGGCAGAACTGTGTTCTGGTTTCAGCTGGCATAGAGGTAATTTTCTTCCTAGTTACTGGTACAGTGCTGTGCTTTGGATTTAGGATGAGAATAATATTGTTAACACACTGATGTTTTAGGTGTTGCTAAGCAGTGTTTATACAGAGTCAAGGAGTTTTCAGCATCTCACCCCACCCCACCAGTAAGGAGGTTGGGGGGCACAGGAAGCCAGGACAGCTGACCCTAAATGTCCAAAAGGATATTCCATATCTTATGACATCATGCTCAGTACAGAAACTAAGCTCTCTGGAGGGCACTACTTGGGTACTGGCTTGCCATCAGTCAGTGGATGATGCAATTGCATTATGCATCACTTGTTTTGTATATTCTACTTACTTTATCATTATTTTTCCCTCTTCCTTTTCTGTCCTATTAAATAGCTTTTACCTCAATGCACAAATTTCACTTTTTTTCCAATTCTCCCCCCATCCCACTGAGGGGCTGGGAGTGAGCAAGCAACTGTGTGGTCTTTAGTTGCCAGATAGGGTCAAACCACAAGTGGCAAGTTTATCAAACAAGCCAAGTTCTGCCTTGGGCAGCCCAGTCTGACAGCCCCATGGTCCCTGATATACTTGTCAGGACATCCATGATTTACTCCACTGGCAGGGAGCAAAGGACTGAGACAGCTACATGGAGGAGGGCAGAGGAGTGCATTTTTTCCATTCCCTGCTTGCTAGGGACTGCCAACTCCTTGGGCTTTATAACTGTTGGCACTCCCTTCAACATATTGATACTCCCCCTCGGGCAGTCAGGGTTGGCTGCTTTGACACATGGACATAACTAACCCCTCCATCCCAACCTTTGCCAGATACTTCACTTGGTACTCACACCTTTGTCTACTATAATTTTAGGACATGGCCATAGTTTTATAACAGCATCCCCATTTCACTTGCCTCTGATTATTCTGAGCACCATCAGCCTCAGCTCAGGGCTTACAGCTCTATCCCCACTTCAGGACAGTGACAATCAGTGACTTCCCAGCTTCCCCAAAGTATCATACCTTTCATTTCAGGACATAAATATCAAAAAGAAGCAACACCTACAAACAAACATGGCAAACACTCATGCCAAGCCTATCACAAACTGTAGATCAGCCCCAGCAGATCCTGGTCAGGTTAGATGTGAATATCTCAGTTCTCTATTCCAGCTGTACTTGGGAGTTTTGCAGTCAGGGCTGTTTCTTTAAACCCATCACTATATTTCTTTGTCTGCTTTCTTAAACCAGAGTAAGCAATTTCTCCCATGAGAAATTTCCCCTGTGTTTGCAAATTAGAGCCTTGCATTAATACAACAAGGTGGACTTACTCAAGAGGGGCATAGAAAAAGAAGGAGGCAGAGCTCCACCACCTCCATTACCCCATGCATTGCTTGCTGCAGGTGGAACTGTGCAGCAGCCTAAATCCCTCCCTAGCTGCGAGCCTGCTACCCCACTCCCTCCTCACTTCTCCCAACCCCCTGTGTCTGTCCGGTGGGGCTGAGGAGTCCCATGATACATGGCACTGAGGGCACTGATGCAAGAGTCTTTCCAGTCACTCTGTGTGTGCCTGGCACAGACCACATCTCAGGGTAATCAGTTTTGAAGTTTCCTTGCTTCTAAGGTCTTGCATCTGTCACAAAGGAGTATTTCCCATCTGCTGGGATTTACTCCAGGTTCCTGGGACCTAGCTGATTCCTGCCTAGCTGCCCTCAATCAAGAGCAGTCACATCAATCTCTAACCTGGTTTCAGCTAATATCCTCAGGGCAGCAGGGAGTGTGTGGGCTTGCACACCATGAATTTCAGCTGGTAGCTCTGCACATCACTTTGCAGAGGCCAGAGTGGTCTAAGGTTACAAAAGGGATCCCCTCTGCTCCCAGACCTTGTGTTTTGGAGCTAGTGGGATCCCATAAACCAGGATGGGGGGTACATGCAGTGCAGAGGAAGGCCAGACTCAAACTTGTCAGATGCTCTGGGACACACTGGGGAGTATGATACATGCAAACTCTTTGATTCCCCAGGATGCAAGGATGACATTAGGAACAGCCATGTTTCCAGACCAGGCCCTACCCTCCAGTATGGGGCCAGCGCTGAGGACCCCAGTGGCACAAGCAACACAACACAGATCAGCAATGATTTTCAGTAAACCTTTAACTCCACAGTGACCTTTTGGCATCCATTCCAATCCCTCCTAATTAGCTGGGTCCTCAAGACTTGCTGTCAGACAACAGAGATGAGCCTCCACACCTGTATCTTCACTTTCTGGAGCCCAGGGAGGAAAGAGGAGCCCCTCTGAAAGCGCAGCTCCCTCCAGATGCTCTGCACCTGTGGGCTTCCCTCTGTGGAAAGCTTTGTGGGAAGACTGCAGGCATATAGCAGCACCTACAGAAATTCAGGGTGTATTGCAGGCTCTCGGAGAAGCAGAGCCAGCAGCAACAGGGAGCCAAACCAGTGCTCTTTTAATATACATCAGCTTTCCACATCACCACCTTCCCATGGCAGCCAGAAATGTGAGAGACACATCTCAAGCACTGAGCAATAATTAGAAAAGGCAAAGCTTGGGTTTGTTTCCATATTTTGCGTATCAAAGCTCTGAAGCGAGGGAGGCTTCGGTGCAATGAGTCTTGAAATATTCTCTACAGTCTCCTGAATCTTAAGCAGCAGCAGCTTAGCCTGCTTCCACGAGAAAAGAGTTTCTGACGGGCTCAGTGTGACCAGTTCTTGGCACTGGTTGATGCTGGACTCTTCCAAGGGAAACAGAAAGAAATCCGAAGGTATCACCTATCCCTGGGGAAGTTTCTCGCACTCCAGTCAGCCTGTATTACCTGCTGTGAGAAAAGCAATAAGAGATTTGTGAGGATCATGAGCCTCACAAATTTGACAGGGTTCCCAGAGCAAGGCAAGGCTGGAGAAAGCTCTGGGCACTGGTTACAAAGAGGACTCCCTGGTGCTGCATCTCTCACCCAATGTAAGCCTGGCCAGGTGAGACTTTGACCATAGTAAAAAATGTCACTAGTGTCAGGAGCAATGCAAGCCAGATCCTCTCTCATTTTTCAGTTTCTCTGTGTTCCTAGCAAACACAAAGCTAAATCAAAAGCCAGCCTCTCAGCCTCTCTAAGCCTGCCTCACCGTCTGTACCACAGCTGGGAAAGCCAGAATGCACACAGCATATTCACAGACAGGGGAATATCTCTCAGTAATAGTCCTGAGTGCAATGGCATCATTACTCTGAGCTGCAGCATCTGGGCTGCTGCTGTGGTGGTGTTTCTGTTTGGCTGGGGAGATGCACTGTGACATTACTGTTATGTACGATGCAGAGAGCAGAGTGGAGCAGATCCCCAGCATGTCACGGATTATGGTCTTTTAGCACAAACATCTTTCTGTTGTTCTTTTACAGCTGAAACTGTCAGCAAAATACATATCTCCGTACCAAAGGAAAAAAAGAGAAAGGAATTATCCTTCTCCACTGACAGATACATCAGTGTTTGCCTTGCAGTTAAGTCTGTGCCATAGTTCCTCCATTAGCCCAAAATAAGATGTATCACTGACCAGCACTCAAGTGTGGGGCTAGGTACTAAGGTACACTCATCACATTCTTGCCTGGATGAAGGTACCTGAATCTCTTTTCTTCCTGTGTTTATAAACTTCTAGCAAGCTGCAGTGGCTGGCCGTTCATTGCAGAGGTTGGGGTGGATATGTGCAAACCTTCCTGGAATCAGCTTCTCTCTTCAAAACCTTGTCTCCCTAATACTATGAGTACTGCAGCAGGCTCGCTGGAGCTCAGGAGGCTCTGCACTGCAAGGCAAACACCAAGGTTCATGCCAGGCATTTTCAGAAGCACAGCAAACAGAGTGAGGCATAACAGACCCTGTATCTGGGAGTCAGCTCACAGAGACCTGACCCTCCTCTCCCCCAGCTCTTGTCACCTCCAAGTGACACAGGACCTGCACACCTCCACCTCTCTCCCCTCCAGCCTCCACCCCCGGCAGACTAGTGACAGCTCCAGGAGAGCAAAGGTGGATGCAGAGCAACCCACAAAGGGTGTGAGCCACCATGACTGAGAAGGATAATTCAAAGTGGGAATACTGCAATGTGCAGAATGAGGGGCTTGAGCTCACTGTTCAGTGTCCTCAAAGTGCTACATTTCTTGGCAGGTGTTCCAGAAATGGGAAACTGTTGAATGGAGTAATTTTCCCAGAGAGCACTATTAAATATATTTGGAATATTATTGTTAAAGATAATCCCTCAATAACAGGAAATACTGCACAAATCTCCAGAGGGGAGCAGGGAGCATCAGGGAGGCAGCCTAGGCCAATTATAGTGACACATCTGATTTCCCAAAACCTAGACTTACAACAACCTAGAAAAGCACAAGAGATTGTATTTTAAGTCTGGTTGTACTTTTTCCTAATTTAGGAAGCCAACAAGAATAAGTGAACTTTCAGCAAAGGCTTAAAAATTATGATCTAGAAAATGAAAGAATATATAAAATTGGCCTGCTGTTACCAAGGGACCCTCTCTGAAGCTTCAGAATTGGAGAAATACCCTAAATGGTGGATTCATCCTTCTTGACAGTTTAAAAATACAGGCTTGCAATTGCAGTATCTAAGGCCAATCCTCTGTTCCCTCTAGCAAGCAAATGCCCATACTCTTCTTACATGTTGACAAAATCCTTCTTAGATCCCACTGGAGGTGACAAAATCCTTCTTAGATCCCACTGGAGCTTTTCCTCCCCATTGCATCTGCTGAGAAACCATTGCAGAACTGTTTTCTGATGCTGTTTTTTACAGCCTATTTTTATTTCTAAGCAGCCCTTCTGATGGCAGTAGTAATTCCCATGCTTTGTAGGAAACACCTTGTTTGAGAGGACTGATGTTTGCCTTTCTTCTGGCTGTATCACTTTCACACAGGCTCACAGAAAGGTTGAGGTTGGCAGGGTGTCCCTGAACTGTGTCCAGACAGCTTCTGAATATCTGTAAGAATGGAGACTCCCCCACATCTCTGGCACGCTATGCCACTTCTTGGTCAAACTCACAGTGAAAAATTGTTTCCAGAAGTTCAAGAACCTCCTGTGTTTCAGTTTGTGCCCACTGCCTCTTGTCCTACCACTTAACACCACTGAAATGAGCCTGGCTCCGCTTTCTTTGCACCTACCCTTCAGGTACATGTATACACTGAAGAAAAACCAACCATCATTTTTGCCAGCCAACGTGCAACACCCCCAGGATCTCTGTCTTCATGACTCTTTCAAAGACATAGACGCCCAGCTCATAGCTGAGGTTTTCACAAGCAGTTTCTCAGACTTTCTGGTACCTCAATTAGTAGTAGCAGACCTTACACTGCTCTAGTCTTGAAAGTAACCGAATTTCTGCTGCATGATATTCTGATCTTCTGTCCTGCTGATCTTGCTGTCAGTATAAAATTCTACCAAAGGACCCCTATTCTTCTGTTTATGAAAACATTAGATCAGTCCTAAGATTCATCCCTAAGAAACACTTCTGAACCCTCAAGCCCAGTCAGTACACTCTTAAGAAACACACTCTGCTGTCATCTTCTTTTGAGTCAGCTTTTTACTCTAATTGTCAGCTCTACTGATCCCCATATACTTCAGTTCCACTGGTTTCTCAATGGCATCCTATCAAAACTGTATTTGAAGCATAAATAGATCTCCCACATATCTTTTGTCTAGAAAAACAGCTGCCTTCTCAAAGAAAGATGTCAGACTGCTCTGTCATGATCTGCCAAAGGCAAAACTCATGTTTCATTGTATGACCTTTTCCATTTACCTCTGCTAATTTGTCCATCCTTCACAAGTTGTTCAAAATCTTTAAATATTGCTGAGGTCAGACATAGCCATGTACATGCCCAGAGCACATTTATCACCCTTATTAACTAGAGATACTACCTTTGCTAATCTCTAATCAGGTGGTATTCACAGTTTGATGGATGTATCAAAGTTCCATGCCAGATGCATGTCATTTGCATGCAAGTCTTTCAGAGTTTGGAAATGCAAATTACCCAAACTGACCTCATCCAGCATTTGAAGTCTGCTTCCACCCTGATGTGATCGTTCTGACTGTCTGGTACCTGATGTTCTCTCTCAGCTGACCATCTAAAAGGGAGAACGTGGTGATGCTACAATACAGCTGCCTCTAGCTGAAAACCAAATTGAGAAGTGCTAGAGTAGGAATGAGATGGCAGCAACCCTCAGTGGCTTGTTCCCAGAGGGTGCAAGATGCTCAGAGCCTCTTCCAGGTGGTACCAGGGCTGCTTTCCCTACAGCCATCATCCAGAGGTTTGGTCTAGGGCTTTCAGGAACTCCAGCACAGAAGATGTTTTATTTTATTCCCTGCATTAAGGAAGGCTGTGCAGCTGGCAGATGGGTAACTGTTTGTGGTGAAAGGTTGTGCTAGAAATAAAGTAGGTTAGGAGTAGTAGATCAGATGAAGAGAAAAACATGCTAGCAGCTTGGCTGAGGAACAAATGAGGACAGCATGTAGCATCAACTGTTAAAATTAAACACACTGTCCTCATTTGTCCCTTAGCTACCCAGGCAGGTTTCTTACATGCTGCTGCCAGATTATTTTCTATGCACACACAGAAAGAAAGTCCATAAAGTATCTGTGCAATAACCCATCTCTCCAGAAGCTGTGTCATCAGTACATGTCCTCAGGATAGTGACTGTGTGCAGGCATTAGGTGGATGGGTATAAAAGAAGTATCTGGCACTTTGCTGAGGATATCAGCACATGACTTTATTTTACGGCTTTTATTTCCCCCCATCTGTGCTAGAATCCTGTTGAGCAAAGAAGCAGATTCTGATGCTTGTTCAGTGCCTACAAAAATGGGCATTTCTATTCACATTCATAAGTACTCTCTTTTTTAAGTTTGAAAACTCTCTAACATGTATTTTTTGAATCTTTTCCTCTTCACATCCAAACCAATTTAGCATGATGCAGCAGGGTGAAGATGTTCAGATACCATTGTCTGAGTTCATTCCCTGAGATTCTATGAATGCCTTCTGTCATTATATCAATGCCTATGACTGCCACAGTTATGGGCAAGGGATAAATCCAGACCGGTGGGTCCTTGAACCCCAAGCTGCTGTACCTGCGCTAAGCCCCGCAGGAACGAGACACAGACACAGTGGGCAGCTTAAGGCTCGGTGCCAATCTAACTTTATTACAAGATGGTGGGTTTATATAGGGCAGGAAAGGGAAGATTCTGGAATAGGACACCTGTATTGGTGATTGGTTAGGGCAACAGGATTGACAGGGAGAGAGGCGGGAGGTCCAGAACAGGGACGACTGGAGATTGGTCGGGGCGGCTGCACCCCAGGTAGCCTGCCCACACAGGGGGCTGTCTCTCTCTGGAGAGGGATGCTCACAGGCACAGATCTCAGCTTTCCATTCTCTGAAGTCCGTTTCAGTCCTCAGCCTATCTCCAACATATGACCACTTACTATTTGATATTAATAACCACTTTGCCATCTCAAAATCAGTCTGAACCCAGTGTAAGAATTCAAGGTAACATGTTTCCCACGTAGTTAAGCCATTCCACTACTCTAGTATGATGATTCTGCGGACTCCCAGCCTCCCTGGGCTGCTCCTCATGGGGCTCTGGGTCCAGTGGGAACACCCTAGATGCCCCAAGGTGTCTCAAAGAGCACAAGGCATCCGTATTTCAGCAACTGAATCCTACCTTTGTCAATGCAGCCTGCAAAGATGCATGGCTCACTGTGTGGCATTTCCCTCTAGACTGTGCTGACTGCCTCCATCTCTTCTAATTGAAATGGGAGCAGGGAACCCCTGCTCAGCACTAAAAATTTGGTGCCTTCTCCATCCCACCCCTAATCATTAGACAATCCAAACTGGATCAGCAGGTTGCCTCCTGGGGAACACAGCAGATGATAGTATTAAGCCATGTTTGTCCCGTCTCCAGACAGTTTTGGACACAGAGGTTTGACACTGCTGATGATCATGGTGTGATAGGTGCTGTTAGCTACCACAGCTTACATTGTGGCAGAAAGACTGAGTTTATGTTTAGATGTCATACTCAAACCCACACTCACATTCGGGTCTCGGAGACGTACATTCAAGTCCCCAGGTATGACATTACCAGGAAAAGCTAGGAGAAAATTCAGCCAGGGATCATCTGAGTCGCTGCTTATAAACCACCATCGGATCTGTGATTTCTGATTTAGCAGCCTACAGGAATAGAGAAGGCTGTTGAAAGGCAGATGCATACACACAAAATCAGTATATTAAGAGGCAAAAGACCCATTTGACAGATAGCACGTATGAGAAAATGAAAGGCAAATGGGATGCTAAAATGTTTTATGCTACATACTCATCACAGAGAAGGGGAGTTGTGTTTTTAATGAGCAAAGATGTATCATTTCACTTACTGAGCCTTCCAGCTGATGATAAAGAGACTTGCTTTAGAGCAGCAGCATTAAACAAGGTGCAGATATGGATTATAAATTGCTATGTACCAAATGTGAACAGATTGCCCTTAAATGTCATTCTTATGTAGATAAATCAATCCTAGTTGAAAAGAACAGTTCAGCATGGGAGGAGGTGAAAGAAAAAGCAATGTACCTGCCTCCCCTTATGCTTCATAAAGGAACCAGTTTTACTAAGAGATCTGCTCCAGCCTTTATCCCCCTCTAAAGTCATTTGTAAGGCCCTCAGCATGTGTGTCATCTCTTTGTGGCACTGAGGGAAGCTGGACAACAACAGACTCTGTGAGATACTGACACAGCCCATGCAAAGCTTCTTCAGCCTCCTGTACCTGGGCTTGGAGGTACCATGGACCACCTGGAGCCTCCAGGAAGAAAGGCTTCTGTCTTTCCCCACGAGCATTCACAGCCCAGCCTTTCCTCTTGCTTAGACCCCCAGCAAGCCCTTCAGCCCTTCACAAGTCAGAACCAAATCTTGCAATCTTCAAATCCTCAAGGCCTTTTCTTCTCTGGGGCCCATCACCTCACCTCATGAGAATTCAGCACTATTGAAGGAAGCAGGAAACAAAACTGCAGCATCCTGAAGAACCAGAAAGTGATTTAAAGCAGTTTATCCTCTCTTTGCTTCCACTGTCTGAAATGCAGGTCCTGCCTTGGCACCAGCCTGCAGCAGTTCTGCTGCCCTGGGAGAGCCGACATAGGGAAATACTGGCCCCAAAAGCCTCACAGAGAACCACAAAAATGATAGCAGAGACTAAGCCTTGAAGAAATAAGATTTGCAACAAGGCAGTTTCCCCCCACAGCCTTCATGCTCTCCTTGAGGATGTGAAGAGTAGCAAGGAGCCACACACTGGCCACCTGAGGCCTTACATCTGGTGGCTACTGGTCTGTACCACAACCAGGGCACCACAACTGTCAGTCCATGGATCAAAATGTCTGGGAAGTCCCTGTTCAAGGCACTGCCAGCAGCAGGAAGTATTGCCAGGAGTCAACTACAAGGGACTGAAAGGGATTGCTAGAGTGAGCAAAGACACTGAAGGGAAAGAAGGTGATCTCTCCTCAGCATCCCTCTCAGCACATATTTGGGAGTCAGGGGAATAAGAGGATGAGGCTAGACCAAGATCACCCTTTTCGAGCAAAATAGAAGAGGGATTGCAAAGGACTGAGAGGCTCAGAGAGTAGGTGCCAGAACAACCTAATGCATCCAGAGATGAGGAAGGGACAGAGCCTCAATCCAGGTCTTCTAATGCTTATATTTCATTAAAATAAGCTACTATATTGAAGGAGGATTAGAGGGCAGTAAAAGCATACATATCTTTAAAATTGGCATTAGTGGTGATCCTGGGAATTACAGACCAATGAGCCTTACTCTGAACTAGGCAAATTAGCTGAAAAGATAATTAAAGCTCAAAGAATAAAACACCTAGATGACAGTGTTGATATAACAGGAATAAGCCAACACTGCTTCAGCAAAAGTATTCATGTCTCACACAGCTTCTAGGATGCTTTGTGTATGTCAGCAAAACAGCAGATAAAGTGAGGTGGTTTATTTGGACTTTCAAAAAGCCTCCATCCATGTTCCTCATGCTGACTGGCACCATTTGAAAGCAAAGCAGTCAAAAGGAAGATGTAAGCAGCTATTGAAGATCAAAAACAGGTTCAAAGAACTGCTAAAACACAAAAGTGGTCAATCTGGCGAGTGATTTCACATATAACAGCACCTGTATGGGCAATAGAATTAATAAGTGATCACAGCAGCAAGGAGTCTTTAGCATTCTCCTCCTCCTTTATGCAGCTCTATTACCAGAGCACCTCTGCCACCTCTTCAGATCACACAAGACTGTCTGTATTCACCAGTCCTGGAGGAAGCCTTAGAAAGCCAGTTGAGCCTGTGTTATCAGTCTTCACCTTTCTTCCATAAATCTTCAGCGGATAGGAAAAGGGGGAGTCTGAAATCCTCACTTCCCGGTGGCATGCAATTTCCTGAGAATCTCAGATTTTCTGGTCCCTATAGGTTTTCAAACCACATGAGTATGGTAAAGGACGCTGAATGATGCATTTGCTAAGCATTTTAAAAGCCCAGATAAAGGGAAACTCAATTAGGAAAAAAAAAAAAGTCTTTACAGCAACATGACTTTGAGGCCAACTTAATTTTGGAGTTGCCTGTTGCCTTGCCATGTGTTGGGGGATCACAGCCATGATGATGCAGGACTCTAATGACAGACACAAGTGGGGCACAGCAAGCAATGCTGACAGAAGGCACCTTTTCTTGCCAGATGTGGCACCCCAAATGGAGTGTGTAAGGCAAATGCCATCCAGGCTGTGTGTTGCCAGTGTCAACACAGTATTTGTGTGCATAAAGAATGAGATATAAAGAACAAAAGCCTGATAATGGCCTGTCCCTACTCTATCACTGTGTCCCCCAAGTCCAGCCCTATTTGACTCTGGGGGATTGAAGCCTGGGACACAGAGAAGCGAGTCCCATCTTCTGGCTTTTCCTGTGGCAGCTCTGCAAAATGACACAGCAGAAATACAAAGCGTAGCAAAAACAATTAAAAGCCAGTAGAGCCTTCTGAATGGGGAGAGATAGGGAGATTGAAGTAGAGTAATATAGAAAGAAGATGAATACAAGGGATGGGGAAAATAGGTACAAAATAACCTCTGGACAGGCAGAAGTAAATCATTCCCTCATAGAGACTGCCCAATAATACCAGAGCAGAGGACATGCAATTAGAGTGAAAGGCGATGGATTTTGAACTGATAAAAGGAAAGGCTATTTTTAGACAATGAATACTTAACCTGTAAAGTTCACTGCCATGTGATTTTACCAAGAACAGAGGCTTAGAAGCATTCAGAAGAGAAAAAGCCATTGATATGAATAATGAAAATATCCACTGTCACACTTGACAGAATAAAATCTCTCTGGAAGGGATTTTAACTCCTCCAGATCCCGTATAGGACCTCTGCTGCTTTACTAGGAGGGGAGAGAGAAGATGTCTCATGGGCACATGCTCTCTTCTAAGACTGTGGATGTCCACCACGGTGGCTGCCACCTTCTCTGCAACTCTCAGTGCTCGGAAGAAAAAGATAACGGATACCAGGCCGAGAGACAGCAGAGATGCTCTCGTATGATAATTCCAGTGGTCTGGTAGAAGGGATTTTAATTGCTTTTCATTTCCATCTCTGCATTGTTCAGCCATCTGTCAGTTCCCAAGGCCAAAGAACCTTAATGCCTCTGGAGGAAAGGAGAATTCAGCATGCTTTCTGCCAGATGAGATTGTTACTTTATCTCTTGCAAATCTGACCAGAGTATTGCTCCTTGGTAGAAAAGTTGGCTGGTTTTCAACTAGTTATCTTGACACTGCCCATAACTTCAGCATTTTCATAAAAAAGCCTAAATTATAAAACAACTACATTTATCTGAAGTCAGAGAGTAAACACTTGGGTGCTAATGGTTCCTTAAGGGATTGACAGAGGAGACTGGCCTTGTTTCTGTGCCATTTTGGATTCAGTATTTATACTCATTCAGAAAACCTCAGCCTTGTTTACTGCTGCTCACTGAGATCAGCACTGATGGTTCCGTGTGAGACGTGGCATTATCTTTCTTTCCAGAAGGATCGAGTGTGGCAGAAGAATGTGGTTCACCGTCTCAAAGAGAAAATTTGTAACAGAACTCCTAGGCCTTCATGCTAAGGCCAGCTTTTACTGCCCAGGGATGATCATATGTTAGGTCGTGCCTCGGTGTACCATCTTCCATTCCAGGAATGGAAAAGATTTCATTAATATTACCTAGGCAGCACAACACACCCAGGAAGCAGGTGGGTAAAAACCATCTCCATTTAGACCTGAAAAATTAACATGTGAATTAAGCAGCACGTGAGAACACAAAATGTAGATCCTTAAAACATCCCTGCAGGGACTATAAGCCACAATTAATGCTCCATGAGCAGATAAGAGCACTGCAATACATCAACAAGGCAACCCTCCACCTGCCTCCTTCCCTCTGCTAGGCCTGTTCAGAGTGCTCTTTCTCCATGAACCTACTCAATTTCCTCTTGAACACAAGTAAAGTTTAAGCACACACAACACCCTGTGCCAAGGACTTCTACTGCTTAGCTACATAATGTGTGAAGAATGGGTGCTTCCTCTTTTGAACCTCCGAGCTGTCAGCACAGCTTGATGAGCTCCTGAGTCTTGCAAGCGAGAAGCAGACTGCGGTTGTGAGGAGAGGCTGTTTTTTGTGCACTGTTTCTTGCTTTCAAGGGAGGATTGCAGAGGCTGAAGTGGATGCATGAGTCCCAGAGGAAAGCTGTGACTTTCTCAGAAAGCCAAGATGCCTAATCCAGGGCTCTGTGGGTCCAGGTGCTTCGGGGTAAAATACTAGTCAACGTGTCCTTGCAGGTCCAGGTGAGTGGCAAATGCTTTCTCGCTCTCATGCCCTAAACACAGCTGCACTCAGTAGCTCTTGCTGTATCCCCGTCAAGGGATACATCAAGTCATATCACAGGACCACCTACAGGGAATAAATCAAACCCATGTGGTACTAGAAGGAGAAAGGACGAAGGAACTAAGAGCAGAATGCACAGCAAATAAAACCCAACTGATTGTCATGAAGTGCTATTAAAATATTGGAAGTGATGTTGAATTTAGCAGTACAGTATATACCAGGCATGGGGAATACTCCAGCATCCAAAGGGGGTTATGATAAAACCAGGAAATTATTAATCTGCCTAAAGAAAAGGAAGAAAGAGATAAAAATGTTCTTCCTACAGAGAATAAAGTGTATTTTTTTTATAACCCATGCAGCAAGGTATCAGGACTGTTTTTGTGGATTACTTTAAGTGATTATATACACAGCTAAGTAGGATGGAGTCAGAATATGGTTGCTTGTCTTCTGGGAAGACATGAATTAAAGGGATTTTACAAAGATGAATAAAGAACTCCAGATAAGGCTCTAATGGATCAGAGGATACTGCAGCCATGCTGTTGCTGCATTAGGGTAAGAGCTGCCTGGGGGAGGCTTTTCAGCAGCAATTAACCCTTAGTCAGTCAACCTTTCTAAAAATGGGTAGCAAAGGATGGTGTCACTGCACTGCCTACAGATTGAGCCTGTCAAACTTTGAAATGCCTCTTCTTGGCTTTCTCTTGTAGCCCCAGACAAAAGCATGCAGCTGAAACCTCCAGAAAGTCTGTGATTTGTCTTCAGAGAAGCTGAGAAAGAATACTGTCTGCTTCTCTTCCTCTGCCCTGTCTTGCAATTGAGCTGGTTCCCAGTCCTTAAGGTCCCAGATCCTGAAGGCTGTTGGATTCTTCAGTGACCACGGCCAGGCAAGAGACAGCTCCTGGATTCTGACACCTATACCTACAGTTTAGGATGTGAAATGAGCTTGCCAAACTCATTTCACACAGAAGCTGCCATGCATTCACCAGGCCTTAATAACATTAACTGAAAAATACTTTTCTAAATAGAAAATAGACTCTTCCAAGAGAATCTCTTCTCACCTGAATAGAGGACAGCTAGCCTTTTACTTGCATGAAAGGTCTTCTTTACTGAGCTTAGATAAGACTGAAAAAACGTAAAATAAATTACTTCCCATCTCTCTCCTCGTGTCCAAAATCTCACTGTCCTTCATAGCAGAGCTTATGCTAGGTCTCAGAGTGGCTACCCAAGCAGAGCACCTGGAGAACAGGTCCTGCAGAAGCAGTGCTCAGTAAAAGGGCTGGTGGGAAACACCGAGCCTTTCACTGCAGAGGCAAGAAAGCCAAGACTAAAATGCTGGAAACATTTCTCCAGGAGAAACAAATCCTCCCAGCTGGCAATGAGGGACAGAGCTCAGTAAGAGTGGAGAGGAGCAGGGGAGTGGACTTCAATGGCTGATGTGTGTGACTGTTTCCACAGCTGGACACAATACAAGGGACCAGTATGAAGTCCTATTGCCTATTTTATGCAGGTGCAATGAGCTACTGGTTTGCTCGGCCTACAAATCACTCCGTGTGCCTGCAAAGCTCAGAAAGACCAACCTCCAGTGTGGCCACAAAAGAGTCATTATCTACATCCCATCCACAGATCCCTCTCATATCCCGGCTGAAGCAAAGGCAGGGAGTCAAACTAACCTCAAGAGTACCCAGCCTCACCTAAAGACCAGTGCCTGGTCAGCTGGAGAGCAAAGCCCTGCTCCTGGAACTCTTCCAATTAAAAGCACTCCATTTGGTGTCTTCACTGGGTAGGACAAGGGGGATTTGCCTGTTGGTTGTCTGCTGGTGACTGTGCTGGGTTTGTATCCCAGCAAATAGAGGCATGCTGGTAAAGCACAAGCTTGCCATGAGAAGATAAAAGCTTGCACAAAGTAATTCCAGAGAGGTACCAGCTACCCAGTGGCAAGGAGGTATCTTCTCATCATCACTCTTTCCTACTTTGACCCTCAGCAGAGGAGCTTGCAAAGCATTCTGGCAGGTACTCAGTTCAGCCTGTCTTTCAACAGACAAAACAGTTTTACTCATCTCTGCTTCCAGCTTCCAGCTTTCTGACAGAGCAGGGCAGCCAGAGCTACCACAGTTCAAGCTGAGAGAGGCAAACAGCAAGGGTTAGGATTTCCTACAGTCCTGCAAGCTGCTCCTACAAACCCTGGGACAGTTGTCTCAGGCACTGGCCTGCTCTGAGCAAACAGGGCTGTTTGCTTCATGGCACCACCTCCAGTGCCTCCAACTTATTCACCTCCTGATTTCTGCCCTCTTGGCATCATGTAGAAAATGCCTTGTCGTTCTTCCTCAGTTTCTCTGATTCAGGTATAGATTAAGTTTTTGCTGTGTTTTCCCAAGGAGTTGCAACCCATTACTAATTAGTGTCTGCAAAATGCTTTCAAGTTCCTCAAAGGGAAGGTGCAAAGGAAGGACTAAATATCATTAACAGCTTTATTTTACACACAGCAGAAAATTAATGAGGTGTTGGCTCCTTGTGAACTGCAACTACCATCCTGCTGAGTGAATTTTGCTTTCATAGCAGGTATTGCCCACATCTGTGTTCCTGGAGCGCTACCATTTGGAATATTATCCTCTGAACCAAACTGCTACCAGCTCCTGGTGTCTGCTCTCTTGCCAAGGCCTGTGGATCTGCCATGCACAGCTTTTCCTTTCATTACCCTGGAGGTTCCCTAGGATGCTGGTGACAGGAGATGGAGACTAGAGAGGGAGAGTCTGGAGACAATTCAAAGGGATGAGGTGACTGCTTCCAGGTTCCTAATAATAAATGGCAAGGGGAGGTAGAAATTAGCTAATATCAATCTCTGAATTGGATTGCTCTGAGGGCTTCTCCACGCAGCTCATCCAGAGTGTTTCTGTTGCCAGTCTCCCATTGTCAGGGCTTTCAAATGACACCTTTGGGTCCCTGCTGCTTGCAGGGCTGGCAGCCACTCAGGGACTGAGAGAGAAGACATAAAAAATCCCCATTCTTGCTAATTTAAAAGTCAGGTCTCCTGTTGAGCATGTTTGAAGTCAGAAGGAGTGTTGCCTCAATGCCATTCATGGAGTGGGTCTTACCTCAGCTGGCATACATGCTGGCTTCATATGCCAAACATATGCCAGATGGGGAAAAGGCATTTCCCTCAGCAGACACAAGGACACAGTAGGTCCAAGCCATGCCCCAGGCTCCTCCAGGGCAAGGCACCTGGGGCTGCCTGCTGGGGACTCCTGCAGCTAGGCTCTGCAGCACCCTCTTTTCTAGGGACCCTCTGTCCCCGTGGTGGGGAAGGACAGAGCCAAGGGCTTCACAGCCACTGCTCTCCCTGTCCCTCTTTTTCACCTTGACATCAGTTGACCCGCATGCTCCACTACTCCCCACAGTCTCTCAGGGCTGCAAAAAAAAAAAAAAAATAAAGCAGGCAGGCTCAACACAGAGTTAAGGCTGTCAAAAGCTGGATTCTCCATCATACCATCTCTTTCTTGCCCACACACTGGGTTACCACTGGATGCAGAGGGCTTGGGCAAAGCTGTCAGCTGCCAGACTGCCCAAGGTCAGGACAGCTGCACAGGAAAGTTCTGCCTTCAGTGCACTCCCATGGGAAGCATGGAAAATGCGTATGAGAAATCCCAGGAAAACTGGGATCCCTTCCTGGGCTCCTTGTCTCTAACCCACTAAAAGCTCTGATGCTGGCAAAGACCTCCAGAGTCCAAAAAGTGAAGCATGGGAACAGCATGTTTTTTCAGGGAAGAAACCATATGACCTCCATTTTAAAAATTCCCTGCATGGGAAGCAACCCATCTCACAGGAGCAAAGTGGCAGGAGTGCTCTGGGACCTCACACTTTCAACATCTCCACACCCAGCCTGGGTCCTTCTTTAAAAGAATTTACAGCAACCTTAATACATTAGAGACTGATGCTCTGTGCAGAGGTCTCAACATGTTCTAGTAAGATACATGTCAGTTTATCCATAAAGCCTTCAAAAGAGCATCTGCCAGTGCAAGTGAGGTCAGTAAGGCATGGTGCTTGCTGGCTATATGTCACTCAAAACAAAGCACTCTCCTTTAAGTTAAACTGCAGAGACGAACATGTGTGGAAAATATCCAAGTACTCTCCACCTGAGAGCAAAATATGGCTAAGCCACATTTGTCAGTCTTAGCAGCAGCTGGTACACAAAATGGCTCTGTCAGTCTCTTTTCGCCTATAGATTTCTTCCCCTATTTCATGGCACTTCTCCATCCTCTTCCAAACCCTGACAGCACCTCTATAACAACATGCTTGATGTCATTTCAAGGACTAGCCATTGGAGGTTGGAGCCAAGTAGTTTGGTTAATTTCTTTCTCTTTCCAGGTTGTGAAATCTGGAAACAGTGGAGTTCTTTTGTGAAGTTATCAAAAAGCATTCAAATCCCACCTGCATGTGCCACACACAGCTCAAATCCCAAATTAGAAAAGAAAATGCATGCTTTGTGCCACAGGCTCTTTCCCCCTCTGCTTCCTTCCATGCCCTGGTCTCCCTGCTGCCTGCCAACACTGTGTTCACAGCCAAGGCAATGGCTGTGAGACACAACCTGGAGCAGCATAGACAGCTGTATCATCAGAAGAGCATGGAAGCGTAATGTTTTTCCTGGGAGAGGAATGAGCCCAACCAGGACAGCTGCTTTATCCCTAATATGTAAGGCAGGAGAATCATTTTTCCAACTACTATAACTGGAAAAGACAGATGAGCTTTTGGACACTGAAAGCTTTCCTCATGTCTGAGACACAAGCAGAAACATCAGATGAAGGACAGAATAGAGAAAATGGTACTGATGTTTAACTTGTTTACATTCATCAGCCAGACACTCTGAGAAGAGAAAGTAATAAGGTTATTTGCCTGCTTTGCACAGCCACAGCCCCTGCTGCAGCCAGAAGGAAAATGTCACAGCAAAGGGAAGTCCCCTGTCACAGCAGCATCCTGATGGTTGAGGTACTGCCCTTGAAACAAGGCAGGAACACATCAAAGTGTGCCTGAACTGCCCCCCAGCTGAGCTAAAAAGTGTCTTGGACTATATCCACATTGCTCTGCCAGAGCAGCCTCCAGAACCAGCAACAAAAAGGATGCTCCTGCATTCCTCCAGCTCAGCTTGTAAACAGGACCCTGTCCAATCTTTAGACTGTGTTTAACCTGTATGCACAGGTTCACCTGGTCTCCTAGGGTTCCCATATTTGAACACATTTTGACTGAGCTAAAAAAACATACTGTCAACCTTAAAAAAATGCTGAGAGGTTGGCTGAAATGTGCTCTTGGCAAGGAAGCTGTATCTCATCCATGTGTGGGTTTAATTCCTATTCCCACCGTCAGCACTGCTCAGGCCCAAGGAGGGCAATATAGGCCCAGCGCAGCCCACAGCTGGTGGCCTGAGCCCAGCTCCCCACAAGGGACAGGAAGACAATTGAAGCCTTGTGTTTCAGAAACACAGTCTTTGGGATTCACCCAGAACTGGTTCACCTCAGGAGGAAAAGGGAAAAAGTTCTCAGCAATCTTCCTGATTTCAGCAAGATCTCTATCATAGAATCATAGAATCATAGAATCAGACAGGTTGGAAAGGACCTCTGAGATCATCAAGTCCAACCTTTGATCCACTACCATCACAGTTGCTAGACCATGGCACCAAGCGCCACATCCAGCCTCATCTTAAAAACCTCCAGGGACGGTGAATCCACCACTTCCCTGGGCAGCCCATTCCAATGGCTGATTACCCTCACTGTAAAGAATTTCTTTCTAATATCTAACCTAAACCTCCCCTGGCACAACTTGAGGCCATGCCCTCTTGTCCTACTGCTGATTGCCTGGGAGAAGAGACCAACCCCTACCTGGCTACAACTACCTCTCAGGTAGTTGTAGAGAGCGANGTCTTGCTTGCTGAAGGGAGAGGACTGGGGATACTCCTCCATGTGCTGCTCTGATGCTCCCACTTCAGGAGCCTGCAAAACCTTAACGGGGTGCAAAGCATCTCTGAAATGGGGACAGTGTTACATTGCCAGGGAGCCTGAGTTTCATGCAACCACAGCCCTCTCTTGCTAGCAATTTCACAAGAAGTGTCTTCATGCTGTGTAGTAAGCATCCCAGCAACAATTGACATGAAGCATTTCAATCAGAAATCCATCTCCTGTAAGGCCTGCTTTTGGGGCAAAATGGAGAAAGCAGCCTGCAATCTACTTTGTATTGCTGAGCAATAACGGAGCCATGTCAGATGGAAAGCAGATGGAGAGAAAGTGAATAAGACCCCAGTCACTGGGGAGAGCGGAAACAATCAGAGCTCTGACTGCTGCAATACAGGCCAATATTGCTTCAACCAGCTCTGCAATAATCAGAACCCCAACTCTCTCTCCTCTCTCCATTTGCCTCATGACATTCAGCCAGTGAGCAAACATTTCCCTGACCACAGAGTAGATTTGAAACCACTTTGTCTCTAGCTTATCTCAACAAATAAAAGACCAGGAGCTGGTCTGAGTGCAAGACTCTGGTCAGCTTTGCTCTGCCTTCATGCAGCTTATGCACAGCTGCTTTCACACTCTCCCTGCAGGATTAGCACCCAGCATACTGACAATCTATAAAGATAAGGTTCTGTCCTACCATTGCTCTGTGTAATGCCTAAACCAGAGCCACAGCAAGATGGTCAGGCTATTGCTGCCAGCTGATAAGGGTGAAATGAAGGGAATTTGGGAAGGAAAGCAACAAGTGGGTCACCATGCACATCCCACCTCTTCTCCCCAGACGGAAACAGCAAGCCTGCTTCTCCCAGACTCTCCCTCTCTGGGCTGGCCTTGGCTTTGCCCTCCTGCCAGGGTTTGTCTGGCTCTGCCTTGTCACCCCCACCAGCTGTTTGCGCTGCAGAGAAGTCTGGAGCTGTCTCTCAGCATGTCAGCCAGGGACAGCATCACCCAGCCAGCTCCACCCAGGCACGTTCCAAAAGCTGCCTCGCAGAGAGACTCTTGCTCTGGAAGGAAGCCCAAAGGACATAGCAGTCAACACATGGCAACAAAACCCAGCTAGCACCTGTCTTTCTCAGGGTGCCAAAGTAGAGGACTGTGATCTTTTTGATGATCTCTGCACTAAATGAAAATCTTCTGAAACTGATTTTATTCCCAGATCCCTGCCCCAGTAGGTTCAAGATTCAAAGGGACAACCTGGAAGGAACACAAACCATGGTTAGCTTGGAGAACTTTGTTACTGAAGTAACAAAGGAATGTCTTTCCAGTGTCCACAAGGATTTCTGGGCAAAACAGAAGGAACACAGACCTTTAAGGTCCTGGAGTATCCCATGTGGAAGGGAGTGACATCCTGCTCTCCTCACCATGTGTTTTTCAGTCCCCTTTCCCAACAGGCATAGTGCTTGCCATGGGGTTCTCCTGAAGCCAGGGCACTGGACAGACTGGACTTCCCATCTACCCCAGTACCTCTGTTCTTCCTGAAGAGTTTTGGGAGGCCATAGACACACCTCTCTGCAGGGAGGCAAAAGGGACTGCAAAATCTCAGAAAGTTTTACATAACTGTGAAGCCATTTCCCAGGAAGCTGTATTCATTCCATCTTTTTATATTTCAAGCCTGTTCCTGTTCTCTTATCTTTTTTTTTCCCCCCTCAACACTAGCAGCAGCAGTGTACTTAGCCTGGTAAATAATGCATACTGTTCTCGCTGCTATGCAGACAGACAAAGGCAGGTAGTGTATCAAAGAATAAAATTGTACAGCGAATTGCAGTGTAATAGCTGTAATTTAGTGCCCTGTGGGCAATCCAGAGATTCAGAAAGTATCAGAGACCCATGCTCTGCACTGACTGGCAAGGTGACTCGAGATACAGCACAGTGTTTGACCTTTGGATTGTTTCCAACCTAAGCAGAGCCTTAAAAAATTCAGGGGACCATGCTGTCTCCCAGCAAAATGGCTTGTGGGGTGAATAAATAGATGGATTTTGTGTGAACACATACACAGTATATTTATGTGGGCACACAGAGATAATCAAAGAAACGCTGGTCAAGACCCAAACTACTCATACAACAGAAATGGCTGGGGAAGATGGGGGTCTATCTGGGTTGGTTTTTATTGTCTGCTTGCAAGAACAAGGGGAAGTCTTCATTAGGGTGCCAGCTGGATCTCAGCTCAGGAAATCTCAATTCATTTCACATGCAGGCTAGCGGCTAATGATGTGCACATGTGTCTCTTTGTCTGATTTCAACTCTTTGGTCATCTCAGACTTGGGGGCATTCAGAATCCTTGCCAGGTTCCCATTTCTGGAGCATTTGTCTCCACCAATCACCCAGTAAGTCATTTGAGAAAGCAGAAATGATAGCAGGAGAAATAATGCTATTTTCAGACTCCCTACTAGCCTCTTGATCATAGACAGCGAGCCGCACGTTCCCTTGGAGCTCAGCAGAGACCTGGAACGATCTAATCACTCTCTTTCTACCTAAACAAGACAAGAGCATGCAGGGATGCACAGGGCTGTCATCTCCCATTTGCAGACATCTTCGTGTAGGAGCAAACTTCTTTCTTCTCCTTCCTCAGGGTGCCCCAAGAACCCCCTGTCCTCACAAGCCTCTCTCCCATCACCCCGGGGAAAATGAGAAGCAAAGGGTAAACCACATCCTCCCAGGGGGCCTGCCCACAAGTACGAGCACCTACATAAACAAGAGGGGTTTTGAAGCAGGAGGGTGACTGGGAAGAACAGTGCTTTGCACAAATACTAGGCACTTTCTTTTCAAGGAGCATTTCACCATACAGGACACCTTAGAGGGCAAGTCCCTCACTGTCCCTTCAGATGGGGGTGGACTCAGCCTGACTGCACAGCAAGGTGTATGAGCCAGGGAATACATTTACATGGCTGTCCTCTCTCATAACAAATGACAGCTCTGTTTGGATAAGCCATGGCACTCAGCAGCCTGTCCGCCACATGACAGGCCTGCAGAAGAGATGATGTGGGAGGAGACAAAGATTTGGCTTTTCCTGCCTTTGTCAGCAAGGCTACAGAATCCTTCAATCCTTCAATCCTACAGTACTTCAACTACTCTAACAGCACCTGGAACCTTGTAGGACAAGTTCCCCATGGGATCTGCACAGAGGAGAGAACATGGTGCTTTTGACAAACAGCAGATGTGGTTCAGCTTCCTCATGCCTTTATAGCACAACTGAAACTGGAGATCTTAATGCTCCTGGGACAAGGAGATGGGAGAATGTCACACATAAATTGAGTGGAAAAGTCAAGATGGAAACAGAAGAGAATTGGGCACCAGCCCATTATCTCCTAATAGCCAGACAAGGAGGTAGAGCAAGTGAAAACAGGATGAGTAGGGCATGAATGGAGACTGTGGTCAACAGATGATTGAACTAGAAATCAGCTGTCCCAGCACAGGACCACAAACGCAGTGTGTGAGCTCTGTATCACCAGGTCAACCTCACCACTCTGACTCTGCAGCCTATTTGCTAAATAAGTAATTTCTGGCTTCCTGGAGCCTATTTAAGGGGATAAACCTCCAAGAAAGGGCTCAGGTTCTGAACACAGCTGAGGCACCCAAGTTAAAACATTGCTATAAAGCCAGTCACCCAATTTTGAACTGGCAGGGATGTCCACAGGGGTCTCCTCAAGAGACTCTGCAAGACCCCACATGCAGGTCATAAGTGAACTTGTCTGGCAGAACTGCGACAGCCACATTTTCCCTCCCCTGATACTTGCCAAATGTTAAAAGCAGGACGTGCTGTTCCACTCAGCCATGCCCTGATTCAGAAATACACAGCTCCCCGTGACTTCCCAGGCAACCAGTGGGACCTGTACTGCCTCTGCATCACGCTTCCTGTCTCTGTGATGGATGTACCTCTGCTGGTTGCAGAATAAACCCAGCCACGGGGTTGTGGCCCCAATAACACAGCACTTCATAAAGTTCTTGGGTCTCTCTTTCTGTTCTCAGATATTTATAAAGGGCACATCCCCACAATATATCTGATTGTTTCACACTTGAACAGATATTTTTTTCTTGGAACTGTGCTCTTATCCTTGCTCAATAGATAAAAATCATGCCCACAGAGTTTCTTAGACCCCCAAGATGATGCAGGTGGTTTTGGGAGGACAGCAATGCTTTCATAAAGCAAAGAACAAAAATGACTGGGACAGGCCCAAAAGAATGCCTCCAAACTGGTGCCTGGCTTAAGAAAACTTGGGCTGACACGTGTTGGGGGAATAGGTAGAGACTAAAGCAGACGGGAGTCTCCAATTTTCAGTAATTCATTTGGGCAAATCTGTATCTCTCTTCCCAGGTTTGCAAACACACCCATTGAAACCAAGGATTCCTCTTACATCACATCTCTAAAAGCCATTGCTCTGGTACTCCTGCTTCCTCCACACTAACACAGCACGATTTGGAGCTCAACTTCATTCAGCATCAAAGCAAGATCTGTGATAACACGCTGTGCCTGGCTCTGTGAAAAGCAGGGCTCCATCTGTTCCCACTGCAATTACTGCACTGCATGGACAGACGTGATCTTGCATGAGGCACACAACTCCTCAGAGCCCCTCATGTTTGACTGAGGCGTGTATGACATAGGATTTCATCCAAACAGAATCTATTGATGAGAGCAGGCATTAGCCCTGAGTACAGAATCCCTTCTTGGCCCAGCTCTGCATTTCACCGATGCCAGTTTTGTCTCCGGGTAGGTTGTTTTGATTAATTTCATTTAATGAATTCTACCAACTCAAGCTGTTCCCAGAATCTGTGTGAGGCCCATCAAGGTGGGAGCAGATAACATGATGCATGCAAACTGAAGATGCAGTCCACCGGCTTCTCAATCTCCCAGAGGAAAAAAAAACACCCCACCCTACAGGAGTACCTTTCAGCCGACTGAAATCTGACAGTGCTTTCTGCTGCTTTTCTGCTTCCTGATGGCATTTAATTCTGCAGTTGTCCCCCCTAGGGGCAGACATGTCTGCACTGGAATTTGTGTCCCCTGGTCATCATTGAAAAGATGCAATTTCATCCCTGCTTATAGTGCTTGGGGAGAAAAGAGGGAATTTATATCACTCCTGGTCCTCCAGGAGGGAAGTGGTGGAATAATAAAGGTCCATACCACAGCTGTAGCTCGAAGCACCTCTCAGCTTGTTGTCTGCCTCCCTTGCACTCAGGTGGGTTTTTTTCCTCCACGAGGTCAACACACAACATCTACGGTGGTAGCATTTTCTACTTATTCCTTTGTGCTGGGAGTTATCCCGTCCCAGGAAACGCTCATCTTTGGCTGCCCTCAGCAGCACGATGCTTCCCTCCATCTCTTCAGAGATGCAAGTATACAGACACAGGTAGACTCACCCTGCCTGCTCTCACCTCTGCTTTCCCCTGCAGACATTGTCATGATGCAGCAACTTCCTTCCTTCTGTGATCCCTATGACCAGCTGCATGTGGTACAGCAGAGCTGGGAGAAGAGAGGAGACATGGCATAGGGATACAGCTGGATATCCTCTATCCTGGGAAACCTGTTCTCAGAAGGTCCCTGGAAGGTCCCCTCCTGTCTTATGGTCCATGACACATTGTCTGACAAGCTGGGGAAGGACATACTTGGGAGATGAAAGGCTGCTTCCCATGGTAAGCAGGACAAGAGGTCAGGCCCCTGATTCAGTGCCTGCCCAGACTGGGTCAGATAGTGCCCAACATTTATAAAGTGAGATGTCTGGCCTCAGCTTCCTCTCAGACTTGTCAGTGGATTGATTAATTTGTGCTTACAAAGCACAGTGTATCTTACAGATGGAGAAGGCAAAAAGAGGTAGGAAGGCAGTAAATCAGGAGTGCCCAGGAACATTCTCGTAGACACATCCTGTAAACTAGCACCAAATGGCTCACATCCCTATTATTAAACTCTCTTCACCTCTGAAATAGTGACCTTAGGAAAAAGCCTATTGGGAATGGTCCTGTGCCTACAACTTCCAAATCACGCCTAGAAATTTTCTGGGACAGTCCTAGCGGGACCAAGTCAAAACATGCCAGGGGTGTGCTGACACTTAATTCTGATGATTGAGTTTGTATTCCAGGAACGTTTCCTGATGTTTTTTAATTTACTAGTAAAGACTTAATTACTAATGAAGACTTAATGTCTGTTCTATTAAATTACCCTCAAAGTCAGCACTGCCCTGATAAAAATCAGCAAGGTTCCTAAACCTTCCTGAAAACTTCGATTCTTCAGTCCTCAGTGATTACTTTTCCATCTCCTCAATGAATGTGGAGCAAATTATTAAATAATCAATTTGTTATCACTTAAAGATAATCAGGTGATAAGAAAAAGCCAGCAGAAAGAAAGCCAAGAACAAATCGTGTAAAACTGTTTAACTTTCTTTGCCACAGTAACTGGAATAGTGGAGAGAGTAAGCCCAGCAATGCAAGCTATCCTGATGTGTAGCAAAGCTTTTTGAAACAATCCTGTATGATATTTGTCATGGATATGCACTCTGCAACTACTTATCAGTAGTTTGCCATCTGCCAGTCCCAGGAATGCCTGGCCAGATCTATCAATTAGCCTCCCCAATGACTTAGATGATGAAATAAAGTGTGTTTATAAAATGCATAGTTGGCCCCAAGTCTGGAAGAGCAGGCAAGACTGAAGGCACGACAGAAAAAAAAAAATTATCTTGACAAATTGAAGAAATAGCTCGAAATCAGCCACCTAAAATTTCACAAAACTGGTGAAAATATTGAACTGAGAAGGGGAAGAAATGAAATGCACAAGTAAAGAAACAGGGAACACCTGCCTAGACCTCAGAACTGAGGAAATGGATTGAGGAGTTACAGGACCATGAACTGAATATGAATTGCCACTGCGAATGTGCTGCACTAAAAGGCAAATTTCCTTCTTGGCTGTATTACTAGGGCACACTGCCTATAAGACAAAGAGGGTGTCATGATCCAGATATTAAAATTATTAGAAATGCCTCTGCCCAAATTAAGGTGCAAACAAGACCATATGCCGAAGTCAATAGTATGGATTTTATTTAACAGTAAATGTGAAGCAGTGAGAGACAGAAAGAAATAAGAAAAAAAGGGGGTAGGGGAAGGGAAGAAAGGTAGCGACAGAGAGATTAAATAGAAAATGTATCGCCACTCTGTGGAACCCAGGGGTGTCTCACTGGTCTGATTCTTCTCATCTTCTTGGTGGTGAGGGTCCCACAAAACAGAGTTCAGTGGATTAATATATGTTCAGGAGATGCCCAGGCACCTCCCTGGGGAAGTTTTACAGTCTCTTGAAACAGGCTTTGGATTAGTTGCATCACTTGGATCACAGTGCAGTCCTCTGCAGGTAGCAGAAGGCCTCAGGAATGAGTCTGGGCAGCGCTTTGAGCGTCTTTGATGGTTTGTGACCTGTTCTCAGCTGCCTCTCACGTGAATGTCCTGTGTGTAGGTGGCCTTCCTGGAGCGGTGGTGGGGGGGAGTTACTCCTATTTTGCGTGGAGAGATTTCATTATCATGCGCCCAAAACCCTTCTCCTCCTCCACCCCTTTCAGCTTTGTTTACTTCTTCTTAGACCTGAAATAATTGGACAATAATCTTATCTCAAGTTCCCATCACAGTCCAAATTACAGTCAGGAAGCATATTGGGGGGATGGGGGGATAGGGGTGTGTGTGCTTCAGTGGTCACAGACAGGCAGTTGTTTCCTTGCAGTTTGACAAAAAGTCTTGCTATGATTTTGGCAATGTTATAGACAAGAACATTTTGGTCTCTCACAGGGGGTAATTTTTTTCTTTCTCAATACCCCTAAGTTAAAGAGGATTAGTCTAGAAAGGTAACAAAGGGTATATAAGAGATGCAACAGGCATAGGCTTGAAAGGAGAGGACTTACTCTAGCAGGAATAAAACAGAAGAGGGAATAACGATAATGAATCTCCAATATATAAGGTTGTTAGAAGATGCTGATCAATTGCTCCCCATGAGTGCTGAGAGTAGGTCAAGATGCAATAAACTCAATTAGGTTACAAAGAGGAGGGAAACCTTCCCAGCCATCAGTCAATGAGCAGTGTAGCAGGTACTGAGGAAGTGGCAGCGTCCCTGGCACACGTTAAGCACACATAAGGCAAACATCTGCTTGGGTGGCATCAGGGTACCTGATCCTGCCTCTGGGCAAGCAGGTGGAGTGTCTTCTGAATTTTACTTTCAGACTGACACTTGTGTATTTTTATTTTCTAACACCACATCACTCATTTTGGCTGCAGGGTTGTGACCCCCAATGCATGGACAGCCTAAAAGAGATCCTGAGCAATCTTACCAGAACCTTAATCCAGTCTCATTACTGGATGCATTATTTGGTGTTCACCTGTATGTCATCACATCCTACACCTTCCTCTTACAGGCTTTCTGCTAGATTGCCCAATCAAGAGATTACTAAAAACTATTCCACTATTTTCCTCTTACCCCTCTGGCAGGAAGTGTGTTCCATAATATGATTGCTCTCACAGCTAGAAACTTCTGACTTCCAGCTTAAATATGTGTATGGCCAGTCAGCAGCCATCAAGTCAGCTTGATATGGAGTAGTTCAAATTCATACTCATGTCTGTGGTTATTCTAAACTACAGAAGCTGATGACATTGCACGTGAAAAACTTCCATGCCTTTTCTTCAGGTTTCAAGAAGCAAAATATAAATTTGCTGAGGAAAAAGAACAGTTGTTTTTTTCTTGCATTAGCATGTAGATGACCTGAATGACATTACAAAGGAAATGAAGATATAACACAGGGAAGGATGAAGAGAAGGTGTCAGCTGAGGGCAGAACCAGGATACCCAAGACCACATAACAGGCATAATGAGGTTATCAGCTTGATGGATTTAGGAGTGCCTGGAGGAATAACATGAGAACTGAAAACTGCTGCTTGCAACAGTGGGAATGGTGGCTTGTTGGTGAGGGAGGAACCAGTTACCCCTTTTCTGTCTTCCCAAAAGATGTGACAACAAAGGTCACAGTCGTCTGCCCAGAAAATGGTGCGTGTTTGTCTCTGTGGAGAAGTGTGTATGTGAGAATTGACAGTCTTGCCCTGAATCAATACTCACCTTTGTAAAGCAGAAAATGCTTTCTGCTGAACTGATGGCTATTTCAGCCCATTGCAAACCATGACAGATGGGTTTCTTCAAACCTTTATGCATTTTTAGATTGTATTTAAGCTCACTAAGCAAGTCCTCTGTCTAAGAGGGGGAAAAAAATATCATTCTCACTCTTTGTCATATTCTCCCTCTCCCCGACGCTGTGCTTTCCCGGAGCTGCTGGCTGGGTCCTCCTCAGCTTCTTTACTGCCTTCTGACTGAGCTGCTTCTGCTTGGAAAGCAGTTACCTGTGTCTCACCTTGGAGCTGGGAGTTCTGGCTCCTTTAGGTTCTGCAGTATAGGCTCTGTAACATGGAGTCAAGTACCAGAAGCAGAAATGAGTACAGCTGTCCCTCATTTTCTCCAGACATGAGATTGACGCTGTTACCAACACATACCACCTCACATAGTAAAAATGTAGGGGGCTGGTGTTTGAAAGAAAAATGATACACACTACTTAGGTATCAGTATTATCACTCTATGACCAGCATCTGCACTCTTGCCTTCCTAGCAAAATTTCAGTCAGCAGAGGCTATTTAGTCAAAATGAAAATTCTGTTTGTGTGTCTAATAAACGCTGCTCCTGCCCAGCCTTCTATTTTTTGGTCAGCAAATAGATCTGCTGTTCTCTGTCATGTAGCAGTCATGTCCTACCCTGAAGACAGATGCATTTCAGTAGTTCTTTGCTGGTTGTTTTTTTGGGGTTTTTTTTGTTGGTTGGTTGGGGCTTTTTTAAATACCAGATAGCAGTGTTTCATAAAAAGCTTTCTTCAGACAGAACAAGTTTCCATGCATACATAACATCATGATTAGCATCTTGCAATGAACTGGCTAGCATACACAAAGTCCTGTCTGCTGCTAGATCACACAGCCTGTTTTTCCTCAGCTGCTTTAGCATAAAGCTGATGTTTGAGTAGGAAGTCCCAAGGACAGCCTTAATCACAGAATCACAGAATTATTTGCGTTGGAAAAGACCTCTAAGATCATTGAGTACAACCTGTGACTGATCACCGCGTCAACTACAACATGGCACTAAATGCCACGTTCAGTCTTTCTTTAAATACCTCCAGGGATGGTGACTCCACCCTTTCCATGAAAAAATTCCTCCTGATGCCCAGAAAAAAAATTCTCAGTGATCCTAACATGCAGCAAAGCAGCTGTGCGGGCTTTGCCTTCTGTTTCCAAGATTGTCTTTTTTCTAGGTGAGCCCTGACCCCCAGAAATAGAAGAGCCCGGCAGATCCCCCGAGAGAGCAGGGGTTTCTGAGGGGTGGAAAGGCAGGACCAATAGGTCCCACCTCAGCTTTCCAGCCGGCTGGTCCTCCTCCAACCATCCCTCATCCATCACCACTGGAGCGGGCACAGCAGGCTGCGGGCAGCAGCGGCACAACGCAGGAGGAGTCGCTCTGGCTGCCACTCGCTCCCGGCTGTGCCCGGACCACGCCAAGAGTGCTCCCAGGGCCAGGCCCAGCGGCTCAGATGGAGAGCCCGAGCAGCAGCGCCCTCACCAAGATGGCGCTCACTCCCTCCCTCCCCCCGCCCAGCGCGGCCCTTAGCCAAGGCAGCGGCGGCGCAGGGCGACCCGTGCGCATGCGCGGCCGGGCCGGGCTGGACCATGGGCAGGCGGCGCGTAGGGTCGAGCGTGGCCCGGGAGGTGAGGGGCGGGGGCTCGGCCGGGAGCGGGGAGCTCGGAGCACCGTCCTCACCGCCGGGCCGGGAGCGATGGTGCTTGGTGTTCCTGCTCCCGCCGAGCCCTGCAGCCAGTGCCGTGAGCGGGGGTGGGGCCGTGCCCGCTGCTGCGGCCCCCAGCGCGGTGTGGACGTTGCAGCGCTGGGAGTCAGCTGTGTGCGGGGCATGGGCTTCTCCTTCTGCTTCTTGTGGGGAGCCCGGTGGTGAACCAGCATGTGAGGGGCCTGTAAATCACAGCAAGGGGAAAGGCTGTTTTTTAATAACACGCTTCCCTTGTAAAAATGCGTTTTTATTATTGCACTTGAGTGTTTTGTCTCCCTCACCGGAGATACTCAAGAACTGTCTGGACTCAGTCCTGTACCGTGTGCTCTAGGGTGACCCTAGGTTGGACCAGATGATGCACAGTGGTCTCTTCCAATCTGACCCATTCTGTGATTCCATGATTCTGTAATCAGGAGTGGCAGGAGGGCTGCTGGTATTGTTGAAGCGTTGTTGAAGTTTTACGTTTGTGTTAACAGTCTGAGTCATGTTATTTAAGGTCTCTCATCGCTCTGGCTCCCGCGCTGAACAGTACTGTCCGGCTGACTTGGAGGAGGCAGTGGAGATCCTGTAGTTCAAATCTAAGGGTTGTGGATACTTTGGAGACAGCAAAGGCCTGAACATTCATCACAAATGGCTGAGATGGGGCAGAATTGATCCAGTGAGCCTCACTGGCCACCTTTCTGTCCTGAAGCCTTTCGGGTGAGATTATGAACAGCAGGCCAAAATAACCAGAGTAGAAAGGCCAGGTAAAGGACTTGGGGCTTGTAGTGTATGTGTCATCAGCCATTAACATAAAGGTGAGTGTCACAGAATCGTTAGGGTTGGAAAGGACCTCTGGAGATCATCCAGTCCAACCCCCCTGCCAAGGCTGGGTCACTTACAGCAGGTTACACAGGAACATGTCCAGGTGGGTTTTGAACGTCTCCAGAGAGGGAGAATCCATTACTTCCCTGGGCAGCCTGTTCCAGTGTTCTGCCACCCTCAATGTGAAGAAGTTCTTCCTGATGTTGAGGGGGGAACTTCTTGGGCTTCAGTTTATGGCCTTTGCTCCTCTTGCTGTCACTGGGCATCACTGAAAAGAGTCTGGCACCCTCCTTTGAGAAAGTTGATGAGATTCCCTCTCTTCCTACTATGTCATATGATTGGGAGTTCAGTTTATAGTAGTTTTCCTGTCTGTTTCATTGGTTAGGCTTTCATGAGGGACACAGACATTTCTAGACACTCTAACCCAAATATAACCAGAAAAGGGAGTCCAGACAAGAGCGTGCTGACTGTTAAAGCTTCCCTTCGGTGAGCCTAGCAGGGAGTTGAAATGCTTTTTCGGTGGTTGTTGTTTGAGATATGGTAGACAAGGGGAGTTGAGATGATAGGGTCTACCGTACAAAAAGAGAGGTGGTAAAAAGGTTGAGCCTGTCAGGGATCTCTTTGTCACAGAATGAAAAAAGACTGATTTTAGCTGCTGCAGAAAATTCTTGCAAAGTTGCTTTAGGTTTTGGGGGTTTTTTTAGAAGTTTTAGAAGTTGTTATGATGGAACACACTACTTTGAAAGGATTGTAGGACTGCTCTTCTTTGGTATGTTACAGGTGAAAACCTCTCAGTGCAAAGATACTGCCAAAAGATAAAATTCTGTCTACTTGCAGTGATGAGAAAGCTCCTGAATAGCAGTTAGGGAGGAAGAAAACAAAATTCCTTCAAGCCAGAGAAAGAGGGCTGTGTTTCAGATGTCAGAATGCATGACAACCAAGATATTGATTTCATAATTTAAACTTTTATTCTGTTCAGTATTACTTTCTGAGCTGTTATGATTGTAAAGAAAACTTTCCAAATGAGTCTTAATATGACATGATGCATGGCTAGTTCTGAAAGGCCTCATCTAGGCAGAGTCATGCTTGTTTAACTGAAGTCATGATGCTAAATGAATGCAATTTTCTATATGGACACTTATCAGATTAGCTTCCATTTACAAATTGCAGGTGTAATTGATATGATCTGGTTTAAACCGATATAAATGCATCTCCATAATGTTGTGGTGGTTTAAACTCATCTCACTTCTTTCCTATAGCTCTCTAGTCTTTCGACAGGCAGCCCTACTGACAGTGCTGAGCTGCACGGAACTCTCTTGAGGAAACTCGTCAGGAAAATGAAACTGAGGAGAGTGGTCCATTTTGTAGCAAAATAATGAAAATGGAAAGAACTTAGGAGAGTGACAAGGATGATCAAAGGTGTGGAAAACTTTTATGCAAGATTCTGCCAAGCATTCCATGTTCCTTTTAAGCTTGAAAACAGGACTGCAAGGGGACCTAATATAGATCTATAGCCTCCGTGTGATATTTGTAACTTTAAACAAAAACTGAACCTTCATTGTCAATAAAAAATGAGGGCTATCAAATGAAACAAGCAGCTGACAAGCTCAGAACAAACAGAAGGGATTGGTTCTTCCCATAAGCTGTGGCTGTGCTGTGAAACTCCCTGCCAGGGGATGTTGTAACCCTTAAAAATATACTTGTGGATCAGAGAACAACTGGATAGAAAACCACCGAAGCAGAAAAGTGCATTAAATGCAAAGAGAACACCCTGCACTCAGGCAGTGCCTAAGCTACAAAATGTCAGGTGTGTGTTTGGAGAAAGTATTGTTACTTTGCATATTGCTGCTTCTGACGGGGCAGTTCCTGACTATCTATGCAAGAGCATAAAGAACAGGGAAAAGGCCAACATAGTTTTTACTCAGTAAAGCTGTTCTTACAGGATTTTTCCAAAAGCACTGGTCTGAGCTGAGGCAGGATGTGCTCATGGGACAGTCTCTGCAAGGCTGAAGGAAGAGATGCAGGTAGGGACAACCTTTTCTCCTTTAGCAATGCAGAGGGTTGTTCTGCAAAATTTATCTTAGAGTTTGCTGGAGGATCATCCTCTGCTCTGTAGTAGCTTATCTGGTACATATTTCCAAGCACACTGTGGGCAGAACATCTGTGAAATTATTTGCCAGCATGCAAAATGGTTCCAGGAGTGTGGAGAAAATGGAAGTGTGTACATGAACTGCAAGTTAGCACTTAAATTTAAACAAAACTTGTTTCTGCTGGGCTGATATTAATAATACAGCCAACCTTGTGGATGAAGGAACCATTAATTCTTTTGTGAAAAGAATAGCTCAAGTATGCTGGCAGGTGATAAGGCATGTAAAGGCTGCTCAGAGAAGGGTTTTTTCATTTGCCCCTACCTCTTCAGTTGGCTTTGATCTGTTTTATGAGGGTCACAGGATGAAAACCTCATTACCTAATGCTGTTGGATGTCAGCGCATGTGTGATATGGCTCTTTGCCAGTATCTTAATTAGGGAATTCATAAAAGCAGAGGGTGGATGCCAGTTCTTGAAAAGCGCTTTTAGCCTTTCTGCTGGAAAGAAAGATTTTATTAATTCATTACAAAATGTATTAAATGGGATCCAGCTCAACTCTGTAAGCAAAGCTGCTTCTTTTTCTCTTCTCTCTTTGTCTCTGCCTTTATGTGAGCCATTTTGAGCTCCCTGCCCAAGATGGTCGCCACAAATGATATTTGTAATCAGCACATAAGTCAGTTTGGATTGAAATCCATTCCAGGTCTCTCTGGCTTAAAAAGGTTTCCAGAATGTGATCAAGTATAGTCAGAATTCAACAAAAATAGCCCAATGCCTTGTCATACCTGTGGAGAAAAGGAGGCATCTGGTCTTAGATCTCTGTGTGCATCCAAAGCTGCTGGGACCTGACTTTGTGAAGT
The DNA here is from genome assembly GCA_013397135.1 of Pachyramphus minor. NCBI lineage: Eukaryota > Metazoa > Chordata > Aves > Passeriformes > Tyrannidae > Pachyramphus > Pachyramphus minor. Next base: position 611,098 of record VYXB01001091.1, read on the forward strand.
GTCTCTTGATGAGCTTCAGAAGGGCAGCTCCATGTGCCCTGAGCTGCTGCCTGGATGAGAAGCACTCATTTCACTCATCCCTGTTAACTGGCACTACTTAAAGATGTTGGTGTGAGTGAAGTCCTGTGTCCCTGCTACCGACTGTGAACCATGATGAGTTGTCATGTGAGCTTTCTGAGTGCTGCATCTCAGCTCTGTCCCAGAGGATTCCCTTCATGGAAAGGAGAGCTATGAGGAGGAGGGCTCCGCCTTTGCAATTTATGAGGCACTGTGCTGAGATTGCCACTAAAATGATAAGGCGGTGTGAAGTGCAGGGATGGGTCAGCTAAGCGAGCTTGGCTCTTTGTTTTCCTGTGGGTTTCCAGTATACCTAGGTACACATCCCAGCTAACCTTCTCCTGTATTAGTTAGTAGAAGGGAAAGCTTTCCATCCACAACTAGCTCAGGTGAGCCCCTGCTTCTAGGATTGCTCTCCTGGAAAGCTGTATAGGGAATTATGCCAAAGCTCTACAGATTTACTTGTGCTACAGTTTTACAGACTACGCCCCCACTGTGAGTTTCCTGAACAGCCCAGAGAATAATCAGTAAATCCCAGACATTAGTCTCATTTTTCCCTGTGCTTATTTTCTATTTCGGTCTTTCCTTTGTCATGCAGTGAAGAATTATTCAGATGGCTGAGCTGCCGAGAGACTCTTGGCTTGTAGGAACTGATCCCAAATCCCAAATGAGGTAGTGGCATTGTCTGAGGCTTCTTGTGCAAATGAGCTAACTTCAGGAGGCGATGGTATTGTCCCAATTTATAAGTGGGGAGACTGAGGCATGGTGAACAGATAACATCTATGAATCCTTACTCTTGTCCATCCTTACAACCCCTAATTCCCCAGATTAGCTGGAAGAAAAGAAATAGAGAGATTCTGAAGGAAAAGTATTTTGTTCATTCAGCAGTCTGTTCCTCCTTCCTTATTTCTTTTTTTCTGATTATTTTCTGTCCCTTGTGCCCTCAGCTCAGGAAAGCTGATGGTGCAGTTTTAGGGCATGTGGTTTATTAGCAAATTATTGCTCTCCAGCAGGAGACCCAAACTTTGGTTTTGATTTAAGAGCAGTAACACCAGTTGAAATTTTTAAAGTATTATGTGGAATCTGGAGATTTTTAGTCAGCAGAAAGTAAAACCATTGACAGAGTTGGGTGGAATATCCTCTTGTTGAGTCTCATGAAATGAGGGAAGTATGGGCAGAGAATGTCCTAGTGAAACTGCAGACTGAAGAGGAGGAGAGGACAGGAGTTCAGTGGCATGGATTAATTTAGTGGTGGGGTTGGCAGCTGACTAAAGCTCTTATTAAATTGTATTATTTAACGTGATTTTAAAATGTATTTCCCAAGAAGGCATGGTGCATTGTAATAAGTTTACTGGCTAAGGAGTAGCCAAAAAACCCATGCTGGAGCATCCCTTGCTATGTGTGTATGTGGGGGTTTCCAACACCTAAGGGAGCAGAGACAGTAATTTTTAAATGGTAGGAACTGGTGAAGGCAATGGTAGTTCTTAAGCTGCACTGGATGAACACCCCACCTCCACTCTGCTGCACTCTCCCATTAAATTAACTTGCTGATAACTGTGGTCAGAGTTGACCTGGGCAAAGCCCTTACTTGGCCCTGAAGCAGCATGCTGACTGACCTGTAGTGGATGACATAGTGATGAGCAGCTGGAATTAACATTCTTAACTGGCAGAGCTGGAAATGGAGGAGGACAATTATTTTTGCCCTGACCAAATGCATTTTCAGCTAACATGATTCAAAAATATCCATGTCCCCATCCAGGCAAACCCAAGCATTGCCAAACACAGAAGTCCCATTCCATGTGCTCTGGATCAGATGATGTGCTTTGGTGCTCCCCTTGGGCTCAGGGGAAGCTGTGCAGGTGTCTCTGGGGAGCTTGGCATCTCAGTGGCCCTAACAGAGTTGCCTTATAATGCAGGACTTTGAAATTGCTATCTGGTAAATAAAAGACTTACCACCTGAGCAATGTTATATGTGTCCCCATTCCCAGCTCTGCTGTGCTCCTTGCAGTGAGACTATTCAGCTGACTGGCTAAAACTTCTTTTTATGGTCTGTTTTGTTCTCCTCTTTTGCGTCAGGTCTCTTCTCCCGTCCTGCTTATTTATGATGCTTGCCTGCATTTCCTGAGCAGAAGGTGTGAATTGCTAATGAGCTCAGGACAGAGCTGATCCCCAAAGCAGCAATAATTAGGGATCACTACCTTTGATTTTGTTTCCCTTATCACTGTTTATGGGGGTGTTTGTGCTCTGGGGCACCTCAGAGGCTGATGTCCAGGCAGCTTATTCCACCTCAGTACTTTACCCAGGACTGTGCCGCCTCTCAGCGTCTGGTGTGAAGCTGCGCAGGGAGCAGAAAGGCTGTGCTGCCAGCCCTGGCCTTCGCTGGAGAATCAGGCACAGCAGGAGTGTTGCACTAAGTAGCTAAAAAGAGAGGCCATTGCCACCTCAGGGCACCAAGGCTGTTTGCTTTCAGGCTAGGTTGTTACGTTCAAATTATCTGATTAGTCCCACTGTTTCCCTGCTGGTAGCAAGCTTGAAAGAAAGTTTTCCTAAAAATGTCTATGCTCTGGTTGCCAGCAGAAGAGAGGAATGATTCCCAGAACTGTTGTCCATGGTAGGATTCCCTCCTGGGCAATCCCTTTGCACACAAGTAGATCAACCCCTCCTGTGCTTAGCCACAGTTATTCCCCTCCACAGGAAGATACAGGAGGAGGGTGGCTGTTAAGATACTTGATGAGGAGGCACAAGGAGATGACCAGTATTTTTCTGCATGGGAACATGTTGCTGCCAAAATTTGGTGCAGGTGGAAGGTGTGGAGGCAAGGTTAGAATGCTCTCTTGGGCATACTCTGCAGACTGCCGTTGCTGTTGTAGATTTAGCTGGGTAAAAGATGGTAGGTATCCGTGTTTCTTTCCCCTTTGTCCCCCTCTTCACCCAACCAGACAGCTGAGGGTGCTTCGTAGTCACATCCCATGAACTTCTGCATCCATTCACAGTGCTAAATCAAGACCTTGTCCCTCAGACTTTGGCCTGTGTCTCTTTTTTTCCTTCTTGATTGCCTAAAGATGCCTTACATCACATCTTGTGGACATCTGCTTGTGGACCCACATGCAAAAAAACTAGAACAAGCTGGAACAGGATCAGATCCTAGCAGAAAGGTGCTGGCCAGCCACACAACTGGCAGCATCAGGGCTGGCTTGGCTGTGTCTGGCATTACGATGTCACAGTTGCCTGGGGTATAATACAGGCTGATCTGGGAGGCGAAGGGCTTTCTGTGCTGTGATCTCTACACAGAGTTGGGGTTCCTCCCTTGATTAGGGCAGGAAGAAGGTGGAGTGGCTGAGCTGCCACCCTTCTCATCTGAGTGGGAATGGATCGGTGTTAGCTGAGACAGGAAATGATGGTGACCGGTGTGGTGTTTTTCAGATCGATGGACTGGAGGAGAAGTTGGCACTCTGCAGACAGAGCATGGAAGAGGTGGATCTTAAGCTGCGCAGGGAGAAGCTCAGCCCTGAAGGAAGGTATTGATGACCACCTCCTTCCACAGCTGTGGCTGTGCACTTCAGCTGCCTGTCACCCTGCTGTAGTACTGAGCAAGGGCTCTTGAAAGGATGGGAGACTGTGGTTCAGCATGACAAGACTCTCTTCTCCCAGCTTGGAGCTTACTTGGGGAACTTGCTATGTGAGAAGTTCAGTGCTATATGGAGAGAGCTTTATCTTGTCAACAGCCTGAATCCAACCTGCACCACAACCAGACGAGCAGTGCCCAAAACTTGCCAGTTCATTTGCAGATCTGACTCCTGGCCTACTAGGAGACAGCTCTGTGAGTCTGGCAAAGGTTTGCTGCATGCTGTTGCTCAAGCCTTGCCGAAGCTGCATGAGTTCAGTCAGGGGAGATGTGCAGTAGCTACTAGTGAGGGCCAAACCAGGCTGGGATGCAACTGCAGAAGGGGCTGAAGGAAATTATCTGTGCCTGTGTTGCACGTATCTGGATGTAGGGATGCATTGACACACTGGCTTTTCTTGGAAAAGCTGAGGGACAGTCCCCCTGAAATCTGTCACTGCTGTAGAGGTGGCACTTGTTGGCTTCTAGAGCTGGGATTCAAGCAAGGACTTGGGCCTTAATTTTGTAGCAGACAGAGGCAGAACCTGCTTCACACCCACCTGAGTGTGAAGCAAGAGATTCTAAGTCTCCCAGCTGATTTCCCGATCTCTCAGCTTGAGGACATTCTTTCAGTCACCTGAGAGTAGCTCAGTTGGTTGGAGCTTGGTGCTGTTAACACCAAGGTCATGGGTTTGATCCCCATAGGGGCCATTCTCTTAAGAGTTGGACTTGCTGATCCTTGTGGGTTCCTTCTAATTCAGAATATTCTGTGACTCTGTGACCAGCATCCTACTGTTCTGCTCCTAGCACAAAAGGCCAGGAAGTTCTGTTGATCCTGGTATTCGCTCTACAGTGCTATCCTACAGAACCCATTAGAAATGATCCTAGCAGTGGTGATGTCTCCATACCCTGATATTTATCAGCCTCAGTTTAACTTCTTTGTTAAACTCTCATTTGTCCCCCCCCTCCTTTATTGGGGTTTTGGATCCTCATCCATATTTAGGTAGGGTCCTGTCCTTCATCCCTGTAGCTCTTCATCTCATCAGTCCTTTGCTAGGCCTAAATTCTTCCTGTTTACTGTGTGCATTCTTTATCTGGTACTTAGGTGGCCAAAACCCAAGCCTAATAATAATGGCCAGACTTCGCGAACGAAGATCTGTGGAAGGTCTTTGTACACCTTCCAGCCTGCGCATTGGATTTATTTTAGGTGGGACACAGTGCGCACAGAACTGAGCCCACCCTTTAATCCTAAGGTTCATCTGCCGGGGCCAAGCGAGCTTGGACAGTGGCAGCGAGGTCCTCAGGACGTAGGTGGATTGCCTTACAGGGCTAACGGGCTCCACCTGCCCGGGGAGTTTCCCCGACCGGGAATCGAACCCGGGCCTCGGCAGTTACAGTGCCGTATCCCAAAACCCAAGCCTAGGGTTGTGATAACTTGACAGGATGGAACAGATGATGGTTTCTTTCTGAAATATAGGGCCTAGAGCAAAGAATTAGAAACAGGCATTCCTGGGGCTTTTTCTGAATTTTACAGCTGATATGGAGATAGAAATAGAACTTCAGTTGCCCTATTCCAGACCATTTGAAAAACCCTGGAGGAGGAAAATTATTGATTCAGTGCATAGTACACAAAGGAGAGCTCTGCCTTCCCCCTTTGAAGTTCAGTTGTCATGGTTTCTTCATGTCTCAATCTCAAAGCTTCTTCCCTTGACTCTCTTCACAAGGCAAGTTTCTAAGTAGAAGCTCAGTCATGTTGGTAAATGTCTTCTCACTTCCTCCTGGCTGCTCTCCACATTGCTTTTCCCCAGTTGTATTAAGAGCCCTTTCCTCTCCTGCTGCTCAGCCGTAGCTTGCTTTCTTGCCATCCCTTACTTAACCAGCTGTACAAATAGATTTGGATTTCTTTCCTCCTACAGGTTCTTGCTCTGCCCCAAGGGGAACAACAAACTCTGTTACACTTACTGCCTTCTCTGAACTAGGAGCTAATTTGTTAGTGCATGTTTGTTGATGTTCATAGTCTGAGCTTTGTCCCCACTGCCCTAATGGAAATGCTGCTGCTGTCAGGAATTTTGTTTTGCATTTATATTTTAAACTACATATTAATTAATCATCTTGTGCAGTTTAAGACAAGAGCTGGGTTGGCCTGTTATGAGTTTTCAGTGTAATCACAGGTTGTTTAACTGGTTGCTACTGGGCTTGGATTCAGCTTGTTTCCTTGAGTTCAACAATTTGTGTAAATTGGATAGCTCTGACACAGGGATCCCAGCTTCTCTCAGTGAGAAGAATTACTGTTGCAGCACTAAGCCAGTGTGTTGGAGGGGCAGGATTCTGCAGAGAGCACTTAGGGACTCTGCTCCCTCCCATAGCTTTGTCAGAATTTTCTACCCCACCCAGGGGAACTAGAGTAGGGGGCTCTCTGACACACCTTGTAGCTGCTTCAAAAACACTGACACTGTCCTGAAAGAAGAGATAGGAAGCAGGTTGAGGGAAGGAAAAAAATAATCTAAAATGCTGCAACTCTTGCACAACTGGGTATTTCTAAACTGTCATCACTCCCCCGTGAAGGGTGAGGGGCTCATTTTCTGAGCAGATATCCCCAGCAGTGGGACAGTCTCTCTTCCATCATGTAAGCAAAGAAATAGGCTGTGTTGTGCCTCGCAGGTAATGAACTCCTCTTCTCATTACAGAAAGTCACTGGAGAGAGAGAGAAACTTACTAATGACCAAAGCTGACAACTATGGTAAGAGCTTCATTAAAAATGGTCCCTCTGGGCTGGATGGGATCAGTGCTGCAGCTTGGCTTTGTCTTCAAGCTCCTGCCACCTCTGACTTCTGCCTTTGAATTTAGGTTCAGCCAAAGGGAGCTAGACTGAGGGAAATGTAGTCAGCATATTATAATAGGAGTCTGTATTCTCCTGCTTGAGCTGTGCTACCATAGGGGAAAAAAAATAAGCATCAGCTAATGACGGGGGAAAAATGTCCCTTTCACATACCCCAAATTACTAGTCTTTAGATAATAATAGCTAACAGATCAGCTTGAGTAACTTTTAACATTTCTTCCTCCCCTTTTTTTATTTTTTTTCCTTTTTTTTTCCTAATACAAGCTTGCTAAGCAAGCTGGCAAGTGTTATCAGGAGTGTCACAAAGTATACCTTCCTTGAGGAGGGTTCTTACTGCATCAATTTTTGGGGTCACTCAGTGTAGGAGCATAGGGATTCAGAGATGTGCCCCCTACAGTTATAGAGAGCCAGGGTCTTTCCTTGCTGCAAGTCCTGCTGTAGACAGTTAAAATGAGAGTCCCTCTGAGCTACCACAACTTGACAGGATGTCCATTCCACCAGGGATGCTGCTTTGCACATCTTCAGACTCCTAGTGTTGATTAGTGTGTTATCTGCTTGACAGTACTTTCAGGCCTGGAGAGTAGAAAGCCAGCAACTTTTTAATTATAACTCCTGTTAAAGGACTGTTTCCAGAAGAGTAGCCATTACTTTAAATAGATTGAAAGCTGTTCCCTAAGGGGCTACCACTAGAGTACAGCAGAAGGCTCTACACATCACTGCCACTTTCACCAGCCAGCACTGGCAGCATCGGCAAAGTAGTCTGACAGCAGCTCAGACAGCAGCAACAGCCTCACCTAATGGTGATGGCTGCTCCTTCTGGAACAGAACACACTGCCTGTGCACAGAGTCTTTTTAGATGACTGCTATGGCCTCTGATTAAATCTTTACTTATTCCAGCTGACACACCTGAGGTCATGAACTGCAGCTGCTGACAATGGCATTGCTCCATCACTTCAAGCTGGCACTGCTGTGCGTGAAGTTATGTGACCTCCTGCCCGTGTCACCTCCTCCATGGCCTTGCAGATTTAAGCAGGTTGCTCTGGAGTTGCATGAGAGTGTTTGCGTTACATGAAGAATGGGGGCAGAAAGAACAGCTAACAGTCTCTTGATACCAACACCAGTTTAGGAACTGCTGGAGGCTGCTTGTGCAAACTGTAGAGGCAGTAACTTGTGCAGTTACTGCAAATGAACTCTGCAGCAACAGCAGTCTAACTCTGGAGACAGGCCCCACCCAACCTTGCCCTACCAAACAATTACTGCTGTTTGACAGTGCAGTGTTTAGTGCTGTAGGCCTCACTGCTTGCCTGTACCACCCAGCAAAGTTTTGTGGAACCAAACTAGCCCGACTGGAGTTCTCATCTTTTGTAAAGGAAACAGAAGTGAAATGGAGATAGCAAGACTCCCGTACCTGCAGTAGCCGCTTCCTTCATCTCTCTGTATCTGTGGTGGTTCTGTAAACCAGGGCAAGCAAAAGCAACCTGTCTCTAAAAAGCTTCAGATCCCAACAGAATGAGTGGCTAGGCTCAGACCTGTTCCAGACTCATCCTTCTGAAGCACAAGGAAACCTACATTCTGCAACATTCAAAGGCAGCCACAGTTATATTTAAATAAATTTTAACGCTAGAAAAATCTACCAGGCTGTTACCTCTAGAAGATATTAGAAATAGCTCTCAGTCCTCTGTCTCCTTCATTCTCTTAGGGAACAAGCAATTATTCTAATGACAAACTCTGTCCTTAGTAGAGGCCTACAGCAATGTCATTTGCAAACAGGAACTGGTCTGGCACTGAAGTATTCCTAAGCACAAACGTCAGGATGAAAGTTAGCAAATGAAAGGGTTTCCGCTAGTTTACTTCCTGTTTGGCACATCCTATAATTGGCAGCTTTGCATACCGCTCCCAAAATGTTGCCTGGGGCCAAGGCAGCTTTGTGCTTTTAAGAGTTTTGAAAGTAGGTGTAGCTGCAACATGATGAACCTTCACAGGCAAGGCTTTTGTTTGTTTCCCAGAGAAAGAACTGAGTGCGCTTCGCCAGGAAAATCGCAAGAATGCTGCCCTTGCTGTGGCCATGGCATTGCTGATTGCTCTTATTTACGCCTGCTGGACAATGTGATTGCAGTCAAGAATTCTCCCTGCTGGCCAAATGACTCTCCTGCAAGGAGCGCTTCCTCCTCTCACCACTGTGCCTCCAAGAGCGAGGATCAGCATTTCAAAATGCTGTTCTTGTTTACTGTCTCCAGGCCTCATTGTAGGGAAGATTTTTCTCTGCAAATTGAGGGGGGACAGGAGACAAACTAGAAATCACAGAACACTTGCACTTGAAAATCAGGTCAAACAGAGCTCAAGGTGATGCCATCTCACCCAAAACACAGTCAAGACCACCCAGCGTGATGCAGGAAGGCAGTTTGTTCTCCCTTTTGAAGAGGACCACTGTGGTTGCAGACAGGTGCTCTTTGCTCAACCCTGGTGCAACACAAGCTGCTTTCTTGGCTCCTGTGACTCAGCCATAAAATGAAGGGACACCAAGCTCAATCCAAGGGTAATCTGAGGAATTGCAACCTTAAGATTTTTTGGTTTTGCAGAGCTGCACTAAAGATTTTTTCCTCCTCCCTGACTTACAGGACCAAAGGAATCCTACCTCCACAAAAGCATAGGTACATAGGTATCTCTTTTTCTGCAAGCAGGTAGCATACAACTTGAAATCTGGGTGCTTGGGCTTTGAGAAGATCTGCCTGCCTCTCCAGTGCATCAGAGCTTGATAGCCATTTTGTGCCTTTGAGAATCAGTGCTCGCAGAAGAGAATTTACTAGCAACTGCCAGAAATGGAAGTGTTCCTGTAGGATTTTAAATAAAATAATTTGACCTTGTAATTTCCTGCTATCTTTTTTTAATTTCTCTCCTTGTTTTGTCCTGTTTCTCAGGTAGGGCTTTATTCCCTTTGTACCATCTCCCTGCTGGCACACATTGAACCACAATAAGCCTAGACTGGGTTAGGCACTTAACATCCCTACTCAGTGAGGTCTCAACAGTGGTTACTGGTCTGTTGCAGCCTGAAATCTACTTCCTTTGAGAGGAAAAGCAGCCTAGAATGCTGCAGAGGAGCACTGAAGACTGTCCCCTGTAGTCCCCTCATCACAATGCAGGGACATACAGTAAGTAGCCCTCAGCATGCTTTAACATGGCAGGAAAGCCTTTAGAAGGGACTGCCTTGAAAATTTAACTCTGCAAGGCATATCTCTGTCACCACACTGACATACACACTGCTGGCCAGAATTTTGTGGGGAAACAAAACTAAACAAGCACTGCTTGTGAACTAAAGGGGCTGTATTGGTAATAGAGACAATGAAAGCAGAGAAGTCAACACAAAATGATACAAAGCCTAATAATACATTGTGCAATTAACATACATAACATTCCCTTTAGCAAGACCTTACTCACCCTCCCCAACATAATCCCTCAGCAGGGAAGCAGGTAGCATGGTGGCTCAAGCTTGTCTTTTTGAAGGGAGATTTGGAATCAAGGTTCAGTCCATCAAAAATAAAAATAAATTTAAATGAGGAGCTAGAGACAACTCAGTAAACAAAGTATCCATTCATAAAAACTAGCCTGCAGGCTGACCAGGCATTCTTGTACCCTCAGAGGCCTACACTCACCCTAGTGTCCTTCTTAGTCACCCCTCTGTCTGCCAGCCCACAGAAGTCAAAGCCCTGAGAGTACAACACTCAAGGAAGGAGCCTGGCAAAGGGAGCTGCATGCTCTGCTGGCATTGGAACAGCCTCCAGGCAGTCCACACAAGTGCCAGAACTCAATTACTGGTTGGTTTAAAAAGCCAACTGTACACAGGCCCGGACACCACACAGTTGGAGGTACTTCATTGCCCAGTGGGAGAGATTCCTCCTCATTCCTCATGGAAGTGCTTGTGCCAAGACAAAAGGTAACAGTGACACACTTTCGTTTTTTTTTGGAGGAAGGGCCACCACTTGTTTAAAACATGTTTTACTGATGTTTGAGAGCAGAGCAGGTCTACAGGTCAGCAAGACGATGCATTAACAGCCTGCAGTCCTTCAACTACTTTGACAGACTTGAATCTAAGTGAAAATTTCAGTTTTGCTGCACAAGCTTGTTCAAATCATATGTACGCTTGTGGAGGAAAAAACCTATCTAATAACTGCTATAGATTCTAGAACTATAGCTTTCCTTAAGGCACACTTCAGACCTAAATGAGTTTTCTCCCTACTGCCAATCTGTGTTTAAAAACAAGAACAAGCAAAACAAAACAAACAAAACACTGAACAAAACAAAAAAAGGGCAATTTTGCTGCTTGGTCAAAAGCACTCAACTAACGTGTTCTCTTCTCATTTATGTGGAAGACCTGGCAAAGTGCCATGGAAGCCAGAAGTGAAGGTAAAACACGCAACAGAGGCCAACTTTGAGCCTGGCACAGAAGTGCATGGACAAGTCTGGACACAAATACCATGCAGTGAGTTTCACAGCTCTGCGCCTTCACCCCAGATGCAGTTCCACGGCCAAATGAGATATAAAGGGTTTCAAAGCCACTTTGAGATTTAAAAAGGAAAGTCTGGTTATCTTACCAAGGGGTACAGTAAAGGGACCGGATTTCTTCCAACTAACCAACATGGTCAAAGTCAAGATCTCTTTTCACTGAAGCCCTGGGTCTTTTTTTATTAAGTAAGACATCCCCATAATTTCTTCCAAAGACTCCAGCCCTCCCATATCCACTTTCCTCCCTGAAGTTGAGTACTTGAGTTCCAAAGCACCTTGGTCTCAAAAGTACCACGAGGCACGTACACCAACCATGGTACATGTTCACAAACCCTAGGCTGCTGGCTTGGGGTCGGTCACTAACCTGGAGAGGGGAAATCCTTGTCACAGCAGCTTCTAGAGGTCTGAGAAAGCCCTGGCACTGAGCACTTCAAATCTGTGCCAGGAGCTCTACTCATCATCTGCATTGGCATTTGTCCAACGGGATACCATCACGTAAGAATTGCCAGTGGCCAACTGAGTGCCTTGATAACCAGAACTGTTGGAGACACGAACAAGGATACATACACTTGTGTCCCACACCTAGCGTTCCCCAAAGAGTTAACACTCTCCAGTGGGAAGTGTCGGCCTTCGACAAGGCCAAGGAGACATAGCTGCCAGGAACAATGCAGGGCTGCTTCAAAGTGCAGTTGCCAAGCTCTGCCATCAAAACATCTCTGCTCCTTCCCATACTGCCAGAGAAGCACAAGCCTGGAAAGTTCTGGCACACACGGAGCTCCACAAATCTTGCTGAATGTTTGAGCAGGAGCAAAGAAAGCTGCCAGCCCCTTGGCCTCATGCATGCAGTAGGGCAGGACAAAAGGGCATTAGGCCTTGGCTCCAGGAGTCAACCATGGGTACTCCAGCAGCAGGTGCTACCTGGGCTGTACTCCTATATACACTGCCAAGGTAGAGCCTCATCCTGTGCCTTCTGCATACCACCCCCTGATTTGATCACCTCCAGGAAATCAGCTCTGGAGAAGACCAGGACAGAAGTTGTGGAGCCTCCCCAGTCTCATCAGTCCCTGAAGAATCCAAGCTGGGCTCAGACTCCCCCTGCACCCTCAAGGGAGCAGGTTTAGGGGTAGTGCGCTTGGATGAAAGACAGGACAGTCTCTTTTGACAGCTTCTCTGGATCTTGTCTTTTCTGAGAGTCGTGCACTTTGACACCTTCCCCCCACTCCCAGAAGAGGCGGCTATAATGGCAGATGCTGTGGGCAGAGAGGAGAGAAAGATTAGTTTGGCGGGGGAGGGAAAGGAAAACACTTTCATCCTATCCAGAAACAGCTGCCCTTACAGAGAGAAATACTCTTAACAAGTGCCTTAGAAAAGACTGGTGCATTCATTCACCTTACAAACTCTACAGCTCCCAAAGTACAGCAACCGCCAAGCCTGAGAGATTTCCACAGAAACAAACTTCTTAATTCTAGCTTCACTTGAAATCAGTTCAGTATTTGTTGGAAGGAGTCAGGTCATTAGGGAAAAAACCTACCTCCCCCCATGTTTTTCAGAGGATGAAACTGTCATTACAGGCAATGGAAAGGCCATAATGAAGAATTTAGAAAGCCTGCCAGAAGCAGCAACCTAATCACTCACCACAAACCTACTATCATCAGTAAATAGCTGTGCAAACAAACAGCACTTCCCACTGCACAGAAGCAGCTAGGAACATCCCCTCTTTCCCCTCGTGTGAAATAACACAGTTCAGCTTGGCTGCTGACAGTTCTAGTCCTACAGCCATTCTCCCACTCGATCCATCAAGCACAGCCCTCCCTCACTGCATCAACATAGTCCCAGTCATAATGAAATCAGAGCTGCTAATTACTGCCAACACAGCAGCCTTTAGATTTGTACAATTACTGACACTTAATATTCATAGCTTATTTAGTGCTTCTGTTCTAACAAAGCAGTACTAGCACAGCGACAAGAGCACATGTCAACGGCTAATTATAGACATTAGTACTCACTAACCACAACACAAACACAACACATTCCTTCTAGAGTCCCACACAAGCACTCCCTCCATCTCCTCAGCTATTCCTACAGGTTCCTGCTGGTCTGTTTCCAGTATAAATGCAGAACTAAACCCATCCTGACACACAGAAGGAAAAGGCATCATGTGCCTCTGCTTTTTAAACCTGTTTTCCATTCACCCCACTAAGGACAGCTCCAGGATTCTTGAGAGCACTGCTGTAAGGTAGGTAAGGAGATTCAAAGTGGGAAAATCAGGAGGCCTATTTCATACCAAGCTCTTGCTCAGAGGCAGAGTCTTGGGTACCTGTGGTAGAGGGCATCTCTTGAGACTACCTGAGGGCAGGGTGTGCAGAACATCTCCACACATGTGGAGTGTCTGAGGTGCCCTGAGGTGTCACAAACAGATTTGCTCCTTTATCAAGGAGCTGCTGCTTTTGTCCCCCTCTCTCTCCCCCTGCCTTAAGAAAGCTCCCAGTTCCCCAGCGCTTATTTTAGAGCCTGGGCTAAATGAACTGGGATTTGCTTTTAAATTAGCAACTTCCAACCAAGCATGTTAGAATACAGAGATACAGCAAACTACAGTTGCTGGGCTCAATTTCTACTTCCCTGTGTGCAGGAGGCTCAGTAACCCATACTCTACCGCACACATGGAAACACAGCTGTGAGACATTTGTTATTCATAGCCATCACAAAATCCAGGATTCCAGATCCGCGGTTTCCTGAAAGTCTGAGCAGGTGCCAGCTCCTGCAGCACACCCTGCTGGTGACCAAGCTGCACTTGCACTGCAGGAACACAGCACTCCTGAATTCCCTTCCATAAACTCATGCACACACACACACACACACACACACACACACACACTCAGCTTTCCTTCCATAGCCTCAGCTCTGGCTCATACTCACTGAAAGGGTGCAATGGCTTCAGAAGGGAGGCTGTATGTCGCTACATTGGTCATTTTGTTGAAGAAGAATTTCCTCTTGCAGTTTTTGCTATATGCCATTGTCCAGGGATCTAGTAAAAGTTACAGGGATCAGACAGAAAATGAAAGGTAGGAAAAGAGCACACTTACAAATACACATACAGTGCAAGCAAGAAGGAAGAATCTATAAGGATAATTGTGATCCTTCTGTTACTCCTTTTTCCTTTCCTCCCCCCAAGGTGTCCTTCCCAAGCTGTTCTCTATTCACTGAGAAAAAACCCTTCTCCCTGCATTTAAAAGTTGACATTCCAAATTGGATATTTCCATGTACCATTACTCTAGAAAACATCTTGATGAAAAATTCTTCCACTAAAAAAATAATCAGTCATGTAAATAAATGGAATTGCCCACACAATAGCTCATCAACCCACAACAGAAAAACCTATCATACAAATATACCCTAACCCTTATCCAAATCCAAGCCACCCTCATTACACGCAAACAGTTAATCTCTAGCCATTGGAATACTCCCATTAGTTTTCTACCAAGATACAACAGGAAGAAGCCTGGTGAATACTTTTTACTTGGAGAAACAAAGAAAAGCTGAGTGAGGACTGTCTCTTCCTACCATGCATAGTCCGTACGATGTAGAGTCCCGTAGGCACAAAGTGCCGATCATCTCGGCCAGTGTAGGACAGCCGGGGCATTCCCCCTGAACTCTTGATGACTTTCATCTCTAACCTAAATGTTGAGAGAAGGCAGTGATAGAGGTTGCCTGTTTCTTCCTTTACCACCCTCTTGCACACAATGCACCACCTGCACACCCTCTCTAGAGAGTCACAGTGTGAACTGACAGCACTGCACAGGAGAGGACCAAATCATCACATCCTGGAGAATTCAGTCTCTTGCCTTCCCATACAGGGCTATGGAAATCAGCCAGACCTGCCTAGATCAGGTTGCAAATTGAGTATTGGGATGAAGAATTTGTGATACCATAGTTAATCCAAACAGGGTTCCCAATTCAGGTATGAACTTCGATCTTTCAAACCACTGCGAATCCACTGATACTGCTGCACACAAACTCCAGCACTGTTGCTACTCCAACTGTTTTAAAGTGCACTGGTCACATCTGTAGCATTAGAATGCAGCAGAATGATGCTCTGAGGCAGCAGCATCTCAGGAACAGCAGCCACCAGCTGAATGAGCTCTAACAGCTCTTGGCCCAGGACTCCTCTAGCACAGATGAGCACATCCCTTCAATTCCTGTGGACCAGTGGCTGATAACCTTAGTTTTATTTGCACCAGTCGCTTACCTCACAAAAATCTTCTCCATTTCCTCCAATCTGTATACTTCCTTCACTCTGGGAGGAAAAGACAAAAGCATGATTTTAAAAAAAAAATTAACTGTTTTTTTTTTTATTGTTCCAGCTACAGCGAGCAGACAAACGGTTGATTTTGTACAGCATGAGGTAGTCAGGCATGACTGAGGTTCACTCTTCTCTTCAATCTTATGCTTCAGTGGCTAACTTTTCCTGGCTTGAGAACACCTGACACATGGATGCTAACAGTTGGGTTGCTATAGGCAGCATACGAGCATCCTTGCTGCTAAGGAAGCTGTGCGTTTTTACTTTGAGTATACAGAAGAGTAAGAACAGTGAAAGTTAGGTGCTTTTGTTTTCCCATCAGATAAATTCACCAAGATCAGTCCCAGGCAGGTTCTGACCTCACAGTATTAAACAACCTGATCTTCACTGTTATTGTCCTCAGGGATGCCACAGACTCCTTAGTTACCATGAGGTAAAAACAGTTTTGGTTTTGCCTTCTTTTTTTTTAATTAAAAGTAAAGATGATTTTGAGTCATCATTCCATCAAACTGGTTTTGTTGTTCTGAGACACAGAAAAACAATCATTAAGTTTCAAAAGCACTGCCTCTGATCTGACACCCCAACCACCCATTTCCCATATCCTGCTACAAGCATCAGGCTTTGAAGAGCATAGCTGGAACACCTTAACACCTTTCCACAGGAGCAGCAAAGGACCCCTCTATAATCCATTTCCACAACTCTCCTTCTCACTCCACCTTCAGCCCTCCCCAACACTGAGCTGCTCCAATTACTACAACTGTCTGTCTTGAGTCTGAGATCCCACTCATTATCTTTCATTAAGCCACCAAAGAGAACATTCTCCTTCCCTGCCTCCAGATTCTTTCCTAATATTGCTGCACTTCTAGCTTCTGAAGGAGAAACTTTGTCCATAATACCTATCTGGTGCCCAGCACAGCAATGCTCATATGCTCTATCACAGGAGAATTATTAAATGGAAGGTCAGGAAACAATCAAAGCTGAAGCCTATTGTCAGGAACTTTCTTGGGGTTCTAACTGAAGCCTTGTCCTGATAAATGCTGGTCAGTATTTCATCTACTAGCAGTCAGCATAGAATTCTTCACAACTAAGCTAACTGCATGCTAGACCTACTATTGCACATATCTGAAATCAGCACCAGCCAATCCACCTATGAGGAAAATATGACTGTTTGACATTTGAAAGGAGGGCACAACTTCTCCTCTAACAATATTTACCTTAGATATTTAAAGAGCTTTTAGCCTCTTTCCAAAGAATATAAACAGAACTATGAATTTCAGCCTGAAATTTAACTCCCCTTCAGCTCCTTATCTTCATCCTCCAACACACTGACAAGAATGCCAGGCTGAGGGAAGGAGTCGTCACTCACCGGATGGGGTTCATATCTGGTCGGCTTGGTTTAGAAACAGCTTTAACAAACTTCTCTGCCAGCCGAATCCTGAACAGAAATGGAAGGAGAACCCAGCAATTTAATGAGATCTTTGGCACAAGTTTCAGCAGAATAACTGATTAGACACTTCAATACCTGCAGACTGTCTCCATGGTTAGCCAAATGGGTGTGAGTAAGACTTTTTTCACCCCACCCTCCCAATTCAGTGCCCAGTGATACTGGCTATTATGCATCAGCAATGAGTCTCCATAGCTTACTCCACAGGCCCAGACACTGTTGAATGCATTGATAAATCAGCAGGATAGTAGGACTAGCAGAGGCATCATGTCCCTAAGGAAACAGAGGGGCTTGTTCCTTCTCCCTCAGCCAGTTAGCAGCTATGCTCATTCATATTCCCAGAATGCTCAGTTTACCCAGCTGTGCCTGGTTCAACCCAGACTAAGGAAGGAGCCAGACCTGCCCTCATACACAGAGAAGATACAGCTGGAAAAGGCTATAAGCACTTCACTTCAGAGCATATTCATTTACAGTTCATCTTTATAGCACCATTTCAGCTGAGTGCACTTGTCTCCCTGTGCTCAGCATTCTGGTTTTCAGGTGAACACTGTCTTCCAGTCACTCCTACTCACGTACAAGAAAAAAAGCTTCTCCATATCCCACATACCTCTGGTTGAAATGCTGCATTCGAACATCATTACCATTCAGCACCAAGGCATCAAGGATGTGGATGGCACTGATTTTTCGCTGGGCTTTCCCCTAAGGAGGGCAATACAGAGATTTACTACTCAGAATGGTGACATTTCAGCTTTGATATATAGCTCATTTTTTTGAAAGGACATCACTCTTTTTCATCAAGAAAACACCTTTCCAGATATTAGAAGCACACAAATTCCCTGCTGCCCATTATACACCAGTTCTTGGAGGATGTTACTGTATCTCAAATACTCAGTTCTGCCTAAGGGCAGGGAGAGAGGGGTACCACAGCTGCCATCACCAGCTCTCTGTGCTTATCAGGTGCCACAGCACAAAGCCCAGAGCACCACAGCATCCTCATCTGAGGTACCAGAGGATAGGGAAAGTTCCAGGCAGCTGAGAGTTTCAAGTTTTCACCTTACACTATGAACATATCTTTTCCCCTGCAATCACTACTGAGCACTTACGTTCCTGAAGAGCCACAGACACATGAAGTCATGCTGGCAATGCCATATGCTGCTCCACATAGAATAACAACATGTCAGGTCCAAAGTGTTTTCAAAATAATGTTAAAAGTTCATATCTCTAGCACTGGCCAGAAAGAAAAAAGTTCATACACCAAAAAAACCTTTGGACCTGGCACAGATGGAACAATTACTCTGCAGTATCTTACAGAGAATAGGCAAAACTCCTCTTTGTATTTGCAGCCACTTGGTAAGCGAGAGAACGGGCTCCTACCTCTCCTTTCAGCTCATGAACAATCTCCACAGACAGAAGAGTATCTCGTGGCAGCTCAGTTTTCAAATCCAGCTTTGTCCAGCGATCTGACTGGCGACCACCCCAGGTGTAGATCTGCGATTTCTGTGTGTAGAAGGCAGAGTCAAACTCAACCAAAGTTTCACGAGGGCAGGGGTGGAGGAGAGACCTCTGGCTAACTGCAGAGCAGCCCTCAGAGAATCTTTTTGTCCTAAGCTGTTACAGGCAGTTTTTTTGTAGAAGTTTTAAGGAAGAACTTTAATGTCTACAGCAAAGGAACAAAAACACTGATTCTAATCTGCCAGTGACTTTTCATACTTGCATAAAGAACCAGAAATAGAACACCTTTAAAAGAACAGTGAAGATAATTAGAGACACTAGCAGAAGTGCAGGTCTTTGTGTAGGCTGAGATTACAAAAACAGGGTTAATTAGTGTGAAAAGCTGTGACGTCAGGAGAAAGAAATATTACTGGCAGTCTCAGATGCTGCTGATGGGGATCTGAGCAAAGGAAAGGATGGGCTGAAACTGCAAGGCAGAATAGTAGCATTTAAATGAACCAGCAAAACTTCCAGACTGTCCTTAGTACTTACCCCTAAACCCAAGAGGAACTTCTGCTCGCTTCCAGACACCATACACCGGTAATCTAACACTTGGCGCATTTTCTCCAGTGTGCTGGAATTCAGAGGAGTGGGTTTGTAACTGAAGGTATCAATGTCTGTGCCCTAAAGAATAACGTATGGAAAAGGCAAATTAGATACATTGCATCAACAGGTAGGTAAATGCAACTTCTACATGAAATGATAATCCAGAACTAGCTTCTCCATCTCTTAATTCCACTGGGAAAGAAGTTAGATTAGTATGAAAGGACTCAGAACAAGCTTATAGGCAAGGTCTCACCTGGATCAGCTCAAAGAACTTGGACTTGGGATCTGAAGATGAAGGAGCAACACGAGCCTGATCAGGAATCTGAAAACAAATCCAAACAATGCATAGTAAGCATTATTCTTTGGCACATTCATAGGAACATTTGTTTCAATACATGATAGAACATCCAGCCCCCAAAACTCCTGCTCTTGGGATTCCAGTTGAAAAAGAGGCATCATATGGCATCTAAAAGGTCTCATGTTTTGCAAATTTAATGTAAGCATACCACATCTCCCAGAAACCAACAGACAACTTCAGAAAGATATAGCCTAAACCTTTGGTTTCACACATGTTTTGATGAAATACTTTTTCACTGCAGACATACAATTAGCCTGTGAAACTGACTGCCAGATCCACAGCTCCACTGCAGTCAACAGCTCAGGAAGCAGGAACTGCAGACTCATAAAACAAGATCTTTTGGAGAGCTCTGCTGCTTGAGATCTAGGTGATGAGTTCACTCTACGTATGAGATATTCTGAACTGCACTAAAGGAGCCTGCTTGGTTAAGCCATACACAATAAATCAGGGACATCATGTTCAATTATATAAATAGCTTGAAACGGCCTCCAACTTTCCTACAAGACAATATATTAAACTTCTGGCTAAAAGCCCTGTCTATACTGCAGCTCCACTCCTGTTCAACCACAGCAAGAATACTTACACAACAAGTGCCCTGCTTGACAGCACACTTACCCCCCATAGCTGGAGACACTCCTTCCGGATTTCAGCCTGCCGTGGCTCAATCAGCGTCCTAAAGAAAGACAGCAGACTGCTGAGGTGGTGAAACCTCCTTGATCTCGCAGCCTTACATATCCCAGCCCTATAGCGCTTGGAACTTTCAGCCTCTGGCTTGGGAATGACAAACTGCTCCACAACAGGTTATACAAAAGAGGAATGATGCCTTCCCTCCCCACACTCCAACCACTTCCAGTCCCTGTGTTTAGCTTTATTTCATGGCCTGCACTGCTGATTAGCAACTACCACTCCGTTCCATGAAAGTACCACTGGGTATACATATTTTCAAAAAGTTACATATTAGTATGAACTTATGCTAATCTCCAAGAGCTGGGTATACAGCCCTACTTAAGAACAGCAGCGAAAACCTGCTAGAGGCCACACAAAAACCAGCATCAATGTTAGGATTAACTCTTGGATAATTCCTAATCACCAAACTCACGCAACTTTCTACCATATATTATCTCTCAATAAAACCTGAACAGAATAGTCATAGCAGTAAAACATGGCAATGGCTTTAGTTTTATGCAAGAAATTAACTTCATAAGGTTTAAGTAATTCTAGGTATGTAAGTTAAACGCTTTCAATTGCCCCTGGAAAACAAACAGCTATGAACCACACTCAACTTAGATGGTTACGGCTGAATTGAACAAATGAGCTAAGAGTTACTTTTCTGCTTACACTCCTGCTAAGAAGCAAGCTCACTTATGGTAACTGGAAATCAGGC
Organism: Pachyramphus minor; assembly: GCA_013397135.1. NCBI lineage: Eukaryota > Metazoa > Chordata > Aves > Passeriformes > Tyrannidae > Pachyramphus > Pachyramphus minor. The sequence continues at coordinate 631,615 of VYXB01001091.1, forward strand.
AATGCATGGAAGCCTTCTCAACAAGGGTGATAAGAGACCATCAATTTTCAGGACTCCTCCAGCCACCCATACATTTCTGCAAATAACTCAGGCAGAGACACAAACTGAGCTACCTAAAAGCACTCTTTACTTTCCTGGCTCCAAAGGCCAAGACAAGTACCAGTTCAAATCAATAGCATATTAAAGAAGAGCCAAGCAATTCATTTATAGTGGGTTAATTCCATCCTCATGAAAAACCAGAGGAATATACTCACGTGTCTTGAACAAAAGCACGAATTTTGGCTAGTGCCTTTATCTGAACTTTGCAGTGGCTAAAAGAAAAGAAAAGTTTCAGTCAGAGAGCAAATTATCACCACCAAGGTTGTTTTACTGTTCAAAACAAGAAAGAGTGCTGGGACAATAGGGGGAAGCCAGTCTGATCCTCAGGGCAGCGAGTAATCTTTGCAACATGATTCAATCTGACAGGAAGATCGCTGAAATGAATTAGGCAGTACCCTCCTTTCTTTTCTACAGAGTACTCAGAGGCCAAACAGTCACCAACATCAATATAGCATTTCTGTCTGCACAGGGTCCCCTTACTCTGCTCAGCCCCTTGGGGAGCAAAAGCAGAGCAGTGTGGCAGCATCAACAAGTATCCCCACGAGTGCAAAAAGCTACAACTGAAAGCCATGCCGGTTAACCTGCCTACAGCCAGCAGCTCTCATCACCCACAGCCACTCACTTTTCATTGGACTGGACGACGTAATTGTAGAAATCCTGGTTGTCTTTGATGACTTTCAGTGGGACAATAAGATTCACATCCACGTCAGAGTTGCGCAGCTGGTTGAGCCTGATGTTCACCGTGAAGAGGTAGTCCCGCACGTCATCAATCCCCGACTTCAACCCTTTGCAAATCACATACCTGCAGAGCAAGGCAGAGACATCATATGGGTTCAGTTCTTCCACACAGCCACCTTTTCTGCCACACTCCTGTTATAAAGACAGTTTCCCAAATCCCAGGAATTCCTTCCTCCCAGATATCCCTAGGAAGGTGCAATCTCACCTATCACAAAGTCATGATGTTTTCTATGCCCTGGAAAGATTGGGAAATGCAACCCTACACAAAACTCCCATAGATCTCCCTCAAGTAGTAAATAAATTCTGCTAAATTTGACAGGTACAAAGAAAAATACATATATCATAGAATGGTTTGCGTTGGAAAGGACCTTAAAGATCATCTAGTTCCAACCCCACTGCCACGGGGAGGGATACCTTTCACTAGGGTACCAGGGATGGGGAATCAACAATTTCTCTGGGCAACCTGTTCCAGTGCCTCACCACCCTCATAGCAAAAAGCTTCCTTCTAGTATCTAACCTAAACTTACTCTCTTTTACTTTGAATCTGTTACACCTTGTCATATCTCTACATGTCCTTCTAAAACATCCCTCTCCATCTTTCTTGTAGGCTCCCTTGCGGTACTGGAAGGCCCCAGCCTTAGGTCCCTAAGCCGTCTCTTTTCCAGGCTGAACAATCCCAATTCTCTCAGCCTTTCCCTGTCGGAGAGGTGGTACTCCATCCCTCTAATCATCTTGGTGGCCCTCCTGTGGACTCACTCCAACATCCAAGGTCAGTGTCCTTCCTGTGCTGAGGACCCCAGACCTGGATGCAGTGTTCCAGCTGGGGTCTCACGAGAGCAGAGTGGAGGGGCAGAATCACCTCCCTGGATCTGCTGGCCACACTGCTTTTGATGGAGCCCAGGATATTGGTGACTTTCTCGGCTATGAGTACACATTGTCAGCTCATGTCCAGCCTCTCATATGCTCCAGCTTCATTGAAACCGTAGTTGTTTCAAGCAAAACAGAATTTGTTAAATATCCAGTACCACAGCTTTCTTTCCATAAGGGCAATTTGGTAAATATCTTTACATTGTCATAATTTGCTAAACATCTAAAATGATTCCTTCTCCAAGGCAGTTGCCAACTGAGGCATGTTACAAAGCTTCCACTAGGCTTACCCAATCCATTTATCACTGTATTTAGTGGACAGTTTCTTTCACAGTCCCTCATGCTCAAGAGTCTTACCTCTCCGAGTTAGCAGGGCGGCTTGTCACAGGTTTAAAGATGCACACCCTCTCAAAGCAGCAATACAGCAGATAAACAAGTCCCACACTGAATGGAGTAAACAGGTCAAAGGTTTTGCAGACAAAATGTCCTCCTGGAAAACAGAGAGGAAGTACATCAAAACCAGCATATTATAAAAAAAACAAGAAGAAACCAGGCATCTCAAAAACTCTCTCTTCTGTAGAACTACTAATAGTGTTTCTGTACAACTAAACAGCATCCAGAACACATTTATGAAGTGCGTCAGCAAGGCTTAATGAAACACCTTCCTCATGTCTCTGCAGTAAAGAGAAAAAAGCACTGCCTTGACCAGAATCAAATCAATACGTAGGCTGTCTCACAAACAAACCTTCTATCTACCCATCATACTTCCCTTCTAGGCACAAGTTGTGGCCTGTGGCATGGCAACATGCTATGCCAAGGCCTCCATGGAAGAGGGACTCTGCTATGTGCAACAAGGAACCTCAAATTGGAGGAAAAGAGATGTTACCTAAAAGAATAACTTGCCATCTAGAGAGAAAAAGAGTCTATGTTGCCCCTCACATTCAAACAAGACTCCCAATTTCCCCAAGCAAAACACAGGCAGTTTTACAGAACTATTATCTACTCAGGAAGGAAAGACTCAAAGGCTGCCCCTTTTTCCATATCAGATTTGAGACTACTGCTAAGCGGATCGTTGCCTCAGGTACTTCTACACACAGGGCACAAGTTAAAAATGATCATTATGTTACCATTTGTCTCCTGCATCAGTACCAAAGGCTAACTAAACTCACTGGAAGAGAGGAGCCATCTGAATCAGATACAGCTGTAATGCCCATCATTTAGCAACAATGAGGTACAGCTAAGACAAGGTGCTTATTTGAGCAAAATAAACACAGAAAAACTTATTTTTCTGACCAGTTCTCTTAGCTTTGTGACAACCACCTCATATGTATGTATACACATTCAATTCTGTGCAACTTAGCCTCACTGCAGAGCAGACTTCAAGGCATGTTAATAAAAATTGTACAGTAACCTTCCACAATGCCACCCACACCTTAGAGAAGGAGGAAAAGATTAATGGATAAAACATACCTGTCCGGACAATGGACAGTGCTGTAAGGAACTGGCAAAGCATGAGCTGCTTGCTTAGGATTTCTTGCAGGTTCTCCTGACCCTCCACCGAGAAACCCTGCAAAGCACATAGCATTACAATTAGTATCTCCACAAATCTGTTGGTCAAGCAAAGGATTCTGCAGAGATAAATCATGGAATCATGATAATTTCTATTTCTTCAAGGTAGAAGAGTTGCTACCAGGAATTTTAATGGCAAACCTTGAAGAATTTCACATCGCAGCTACAGATGCATGTCAAATACCCTGCCATACACACACCGAGGTATCAGTTTTGTCTCTTAATGCAGGAAGAAAAAGAAATTGACCAACCCCATCAGCCATTAAGAAATGCACTCCCTTGTGATCCGTGTTGTCCAAAACAAAATTCTGGAAAGCAGTAATATTCTCTGATCGAGTGATGTCTCCATCTCCATCAATCCCTCCCTCTCCTAAGGGGAAAAAGGAGACAATCACTTACATGTCTGCAAGTAGAAACTACAGATCTGTATGTGCAGATGATCTACTGTACTCAGGCAACATTTAGTCAGAAATTACAAAACCCTGACAGGCCAATAAGCATTAACACATTCCCTTGTTCACCACCAAAGATGCTTTTTAATTTATGAAAATTATTCAGATTGTGTGGTCAGGCCAAAACAAAGCCATGTAATAACCATGTTCAAATGATGAGTAGTACATTATCCTCAGGCCAACATAATATTCTCATCCAAGTAGGAATGACACACAGCTGAACCTACTAAAAATGTAAGATTCAACCTCACTGCACTGCTCACCTACTAAAAACATATTATTACAGACATAAAATTATTTACATTGTGCATTTGCAACCTTCTAACAAAAAGTCCAATCATTCCAAAGAAATACAATCCTCATTTCCAAACACAATATAATCTGGACTTTGAAAAAGCAACCATGAAAAAACCCTGTGAACAATTTTATAAAGTGCGTAGGGAAAGGGAAATAAGTGCAAAAATATGACTTGATATGCAAGTTCACCAATTTCAACGCCTTTCCCTGATAGCAGCCCCCTTCTACCTTGCAAACTTGTTCCCTAGACTTCTAGATCCTCATGCTGGTATCTATACCAGCCCTGCTACTAATGCAGAGGCTGCAGCATAAGCAAAAACATCAGATAACACTCATTCTTGCACTACATACCATAATAAGGTTCAAAGAGCTCACTGGAAGCAGAATAAAAATCCTCCAGTTTAAAATCATTAGGTCCTTTCAAGGTCATGCCAAATCCTTTTGCATGCCACTTCCGCCTCCACAAGACATATTCAGAAAAGCCTCCAGGACCAGCACACACATCAGCAAAGTAGAGCAGTTCTGCATCATACTCCTTTATCAAAGGCACCTGCGAGAGGAAATTGAGGAAATTTACCAACCCATAACAGATACAGCATAAACTGCACTACTCAGAGAAGCCTTTCAAGCACCTGTTTTGCCAGCTAGTATCCTATAGATTCTCCTTTCTTCCCGCCTTCTAAATTCTCTGAGAAAGCATTGCTGTTTGAAAGCCAGAGGCACTCACCCCATTGTAGTCCTTAGGGTTTGTAAACATGTAGTCAAAGACATGGTCCATATTTGCCATCTTCATTGCAGCCCTGTGAACACATCAACAGGGCCCCTATAAGTTTCATCCTTGGCTCCCATAGCTGAAAGTGGACACAAATGGGAATGGGACTACACTACCAGATGTTCTACAAACCTGTTCAGAAAGAAAGCTCCACGGATCATCTCATAGGGGTTAGACCTTGTTCGAGCTCGACGCATTTCTTCTCCATCCAGCTCATCAAATACACTCTGCACAAACAGAAACAAAGTTCAGTTGGACCTGGCACAGGCTGGAGGGATAGGCAGGCATGAGTATTTCCTCTTCTCATGCTTCTCTCTCCTTAGACAGCAAACTCCATGCAGTGTTTGGTTCACCAATACAAAACATTTTTCCATCACATAGTGATATCTGCTCTCCCTCCAAGCCACCTCAGCTCTCAAGCAAATTTAGCAACAGTGAAGAATTATGTATTGGCAGTTCCAGAGTCTGATAATGTGGTTAGCAGTCCCAACCTGAAGTATTTCTTTCACACATATACACACACACACTCTACCGCAATTTACAAGGGCATGATAAAATCTAGGATGGAAAATGGAACACACAAGAAAGGGAGGTTATTTCCTCAGCTTATTCAAGCCTTTCAGTTGGACTAAGAAAGGAAGACTATTTTCAATCATTTCTGTGCTGATTTTGGCTGGGGTAATTTCCTTCACAGTAGCTACTATGGACAAATGTTTTGTATTTGTGATGGAAACAGTATTGATAATAGAGATGATTTTGCTATTGCTGAGCAATGCTCGAACAGCATCAAGGCCTTTTCTGCTTCTCCTACTGCCCCATCAGTGAGCGGGCTGGGGGTGCAATTTTGTGGAGTTTGGAGGGGACACAGCCAGGACAGGTGACCCCAACTGTCCAAATAGATATTCTATACCATATGGCATCATGCTCAATATATAAGGCAGGCGGAAGAAGGGGAAAGGGGGGACACTCAGAGTTATGACCTGTCTCACCAAGTAACCATCACATCTGATGGGGTCCTGCTCTTCTGGAGATGGCTGAACATGTGCCTGCCCATGGCAAGTAGTAAATTAATTCCTTGTTTTGATTTCCTTGCATTGAATGGCTTTTATTTATTAAACTGTCTTTATCTCAACCCAAAAGTTTTACTCACTTTTACCCTTCTGATTTTCTCCCTAATCCTGCTGGTGGGGGAGCAAGTGAGCAGCTGCATGAGGTTTAGCTGCTGGCTGGAGTTAAACCAAGACAGTCTCTTAGAATGCTGAGGTTCAAAACAGATTGCTGAAGACACAGTACAAACCAGTGACATGAAGGTGAAAGAGGACATTCTGAGCACTAGCCCATCACCTAAGTTAACTACTCAATCCTCTTCAATTATTTCCTGCACTTACTTCCCCAAAACTTCAGTTCCTCTCTAAAAAGGGAACTCACCTTGCACTGCAGGACATTATGTAAAAGCTCTTCATTACAGAACTCTGTTTCATCCTCAATCACCATCTTCCTCTGGAACAGGACCAGAACACAGATTAGCAAACATGGTATCTGTCAGTTCAGAATGCAGCATGTATCAGTAATGCATGAAGGCTGTATTAACAAATGTGTAGCAATCAGGCTGAGGAATTATTCTCCCCTCTTAAGCATCTTAAGGCCACATGTGAAATACTGCATTCAGTTCAGCACTCCCTAGTACGAGACAGACATAACTGGGGCAAAACCAGGAAAAGGACAACCAAGATGATGAGGATGCAGAAGCACCTGCTTCTACAAAAAGAGACTGAGAGAACAGCTTGTTCAGAATGGAGAAAGGGAGATCCTACTGCTGGCAGGAAACAAAAAAGGCTGGTATAGACCCCTAGAGATGTGCAGCAATAGGACAAGAAACAATGGGCACGAGCCACATAAAAAGTGTCAATTAGCCATACAGAAATTTTCTTTTATCGACTGGGTTATCAAACACTGAAGCAGATGCTTGAACAGGTTGTGAAGTTTTCATCCTTGGAGATGCTCAAGGCCTTGTTAGGTTTTGTTTTGAGTAACCCGACCTAGTTGGCTCTGCTTTAAGCAGGAAGCTGCACTAGCAACCTAGGCTATTCTACAGCTATTTGACATGGCAATTGTTTCAGGCTGAATAGCCCTGTTTTATCTTAGGCTGGTAACTACCAAGACATAAAAAAATTACCTTCCCCACAGTCATCCACTCCTTCAGCTCCTGGGCATCTGGGATCTCCGTGGTACACTCAGGGCACCAGTCCACCTTCTCGTAAGCACTAGGCTGCAACCACAAGTCATAGGGAGAGCCAAAGATGTTTTTACAAAATATAAAAACTAGTTGCTTCCCAAAAGTTTGCCTCCCAGTCTTAGCATAAAGGGTTATGCCATGATTTTAGGGCCAACCATAGTTTTTTCCTCCTAGACTAAAACGTGTCCTATTTGATCGGTTGTAAAATCAAAAAAAAAACCACAACAAACCAAAAACAACCAAACACCGCCAACACACAAAAAAATAACCAAAAACAAACCCGAATCTGACAAGCAAGAATCTAATACTCTCAAAGTACAGTTGAGAGACACTGGAAAAGACGGTTGCCAAAAAAACCCCCACACTTGCTTTACACATCCTTTCTCCCAGTTCTTGCTGAACACAGCAATATAAACGGGAAACAGAACAAAACAAAGTATTACCTCTGGCTCATCCTGCCAATCAATATTGAGCTCCCCATCAAATCCTTTGAGGGTCAGCCCAAAGCCTCTCCTTCCCTTCTGATTGGAGGCCTCAACAATATCCTTCCGTCCTTGGCCATATTTTCCCAGACCTTCTCCTTCCCGGAAGCCCATCTTGGCCTATAAAGAAACCAAAGAGAACAGAGTGAAGCAAGTGGACTTGAGTTTATGTACTACAACTGAGGTCAAAGACAGGAAATGGCACATTACCCTGAAGTGACTTGAAGGCACTGAGCATTTTTAATCTCAGTTGTGGTTTTAATAGTGAGTTCACTTTACTGAGGCAGGACACAAAAAAACTAGATCTGAAGAACGATGTTTGAGATGACAGCAAATTACAAAAGGTTCAGTAATGCGGGAACAGCCTGCTCAGAGGGAGAAGTAGTGAGGAGCCTGGAGCCATTAATCACAGTGTTCAGTAAGCATGGAAGGCTCATAAAAAAAAAAGATGCTGGTGCAGGAAAAAACTCAGGTTGTGATGATATTCTCTTTTGTGAACACACATTCACATGCATTTCAAGCATCAGTTAAAACTTCACCTAAAGCTCAGAGGAGGAATGCAAGACACACTGCTCCTGAAGCACATCCCCACCTCTTAGGTTAAAAGAACTATGTTCATTAACTGCTATTTTTCCAGGTAACTATCGCAAAAAGAGAACAAGAACAAAAAGCAGGGATGCATTCAATTTCATATCCTCCAGTATACATCTATGAGACAGTAAGTAAACAGAAGACTTAATGACTGTTTCACTTTGAATGCTATCCATATACTCCTCCCTGTGAGAAACAACAAAAACATTGTTTATTACCAATCTGTATGAGAAACAACACAAGAATATTTAACGTGGTGTTTTCCCATTGCCTTTGCTACCTGTCTTTGAATCAGGCCTTGAATTATGTACACCAAATGTCACAGTCACCAAATCTGTTATACCAGTTTTCTGAGGACAGAATTTTGGAAATGTAGCAATTAAGGACCATTTTACTTTTACTTACCTAATGCTGCCAAATCATTCAACCACACTTGGCACCACTTGATATCAATCTTTATATTCAAATTTACAAGGCCTTACAAACAAAAACCTCCCGTATTCAGTAGTAAAAGCTCAGGTATTGTGGCAACTGAAAGCACACTTCTTAGTTGGCTCAGGAGAGAACTCTCCAAAGACAGTCTTGCTCTAGAATCAGCAAACTGCTGGCCAGTGCCAAAAATGCACATAGACAGAGTCTGAATGATCAGCAACTCTCAGCCTCCGGATCCCACTGAGTTTTGAATTCAGCAAGAAAGTTCTTTGTTCATGTAGAGCTATGATCCTGCTCGTCAGCAGCATTCCACCTCCTTAAGAAGCAGTATCTCCCTGTTCCCACCCCTAGTAGCAGCTAGCTCTTCCCAGCTTCTAGCAGAACACTGAACTTCTAACTTGGCAAAGGCAGATACAAGCTGGTCCCCAGGGAGTCCCAAACTTTCTGCTGAGTTTCAAGTAACACACAACTATACATCTCATTTTCTCCACTGCCCTTGGAAATCAACATTTTTGTTTCTCTGTTCTTTCATGATTATGAGATACTCGGGACACCATGGTGACTAAGTTTGCATCATGAAATAAGCATGCATCAAGAGAGTCCACTCCTCTACAGCCCACTATTGCCTCAAACTCAGGAACAAGCTGCCAGATTTAGGACTACCATGACACAGAGACAGTCTACCGTTTCTTAGAACCTTTTAAAAGCATTTTCTTCTTCCATGATAACACTGTGCAATCAAGGGGTGCCTGATCACTTTCAAAGTTTAGTTGTCAAAGATGTTACCCTTCACAATTCCGTGCCTGAGAAATTTCCAGCCTTACATAAAGCAGAGTGATATGACTTGAAAGAAAAAGAAATATCTTAATAATTAAGATAGTAATTCCACAAGAGTATACCAGCCAGCCTTCAGGACCAAACAAATTAATGTCAGCCACAGAATTTGCTAGGGCCTTTCTTACAAGGCATTTTTTAGCTCAAGCATTGCAAAATAACACATCGTAGGACTTCTTTTTCAAGCTCAGCAAGCTGCCTGACCCAGAGATCCTTCCCTTCTCATTCACCTCCCTGCTCCTGAGACTTGAACATGAATCAACTTTCTTTAACAGATCCTCTTAAGCCAAGCTCTCTCAGCCTCCCCCAACTGCTGCTAGTAGATGGCTCAAAGATGCAGAGAGCCCTAGTACAAAGGTGATCGGAACCAAAATACCTTATAACAAAGTGATATTTTCACTTTGCACTCATCAGTTCCTTATAGTTCAGTCCAAAACTATTTTGACCTACCATGAGCTTTTGGGAGACACTGTTATACATCGAGTAGCGAGATGAAGTACCCTCCACAAGAGAGTCTTGTTTGAACTCATTGCTGAAGACTGGTCTTTTTTCATCGCTCTCACTGTCAGACCCACTGCTGCTACTGGAAGACTCTGAAAGCAAATGAAAAAGTGAGGAAAGTGAGAATGACAATAAAACAGAAAACAGACATCACAGTAACTACATTAGAATACAGTGTGACTCATTAAATCCTCTCAACACGCACCTGGGGGACATTTCATTATCTCAAATCTGCTATGTGAAGCACACAGGTGTAATATAAAATACCCTGAGGAACCAACACCTGGTTATCTGCACCTTTGCCTCAGGGACACACACAACCTCCCTGAGCCAATGGATTCCAGGCCCCACAAAGGGCTGGGCAAACCCCATCACAGCAGCAGAGCAGCCACAGCATAACCACGACAGAACTGTGCCTGACCTTTGCAATGATCCTGAGGAATTGAGAAGGTCCACAGGGATTCTCTCCCGAGAATAATGACAACTGCACCTTGATGAAACATACTGAATTTTCTTACGTATCCTATCTAAGTACAAGGGTAAATGCATCCCTAACTTAACCAAAAATCTGCATCCACTACACAGGCATCTACAAAATGGGCAACACTGCAGAAAGAAGAGAAATTTAAACTCATTAAGCTTACGTTTGAGCCCCACTATCCACTTCAGTAGCAAGGATCCACAAGTTCACTACAGCAAGTGAGACAGCTTTTTACCTCTAGAGTTTACTAATACAAACAAACTCAAGGGAAAGATAAGGTCAGAAGACATCAATCTTTTCTAAAATACTCTGACAGAGACAAAAGTTTGAGGAAGAACTTAATAAAATCATGTTAAGGGATTGGAAGGGACCTTAAAGAACATCTAATCCCATGCCCCCACTGCCATGGGTAGGGACACGACCAAGTCAGTGGTTCAATCAAGGTAACAAGTACCACCATACAGTCAAAATAAACTTTCGTCACCTGAAAGTCACCTGAAACTGATGCGCCACAGAATCCATGGGCAGTAGGCAATGAAGCTCTGTCTATGCCTGTTTTCACCTTTGGATCTAGTCGGGAGGAACCCCGGTGTGTATGATCTGTATAGTCCTCACTGCTGCTCTACAGCTGTGAGATGCCCAAACCTATTTGCTTTGGGCTGGATGTAACTGGGATCTGGGCAGAAAACATGGCAGTGTCATCATTTCTCTCAGCCTGCTCTGCACCAGGTGGGTCACGAGGGAGGCCCTAAAACCCAATGAGTCCTTCCATTTCTCGTGTGGTAATATCACCGTGAGGATAAAGCAATGGCACAAGCTTCCTTCCTGAAATTTGCCTAGCACCTCATCAGTCATACTACAGCTAATGCTGTGGGACTGACCATACAGACCACAGGAGCAGCAATTCACAGCAAGCACAGCCACACTCTGCACTGGATCTGTGCTTCTTGAGCCTCCCTTGGTAGCCAAGCACTAGAAATCGTTCTGTGCTACTTTGTACAGCTAGGAGAAGTTGAATTACAAAAGCTGCCCTGAGATAATACAGAAAATTGTTAGAAGAGTTGATCTTTTTCTGTGTATCACTTAAAAGGCAATTATGTAGCTCCACAGATGTGTTAAAAAAAGACATTATAATTACCAAAAGGACTGAACTTCTCTTACATTTGTCTAATTTAAGAGAAACCAGACTATTTCTCTCTCAACTCACAGATCTCTCTATTTTCCTGTTCTGAAAAACTGAGTATCAGTAAAATAACAGGAAACAGCTGAAAAATTAACAAAAAAAGGCCATTACAAAAAAAGTGAAGATGAACGATGCCACTGTGAAATATATGACCGTAGTTAAAAAACCCTTTCAATGTATCCTCAGAATTTGTTGCTGAACTATCAGTTTTCAAGAGACAGGACTTGTGTCTCCACATAACTACTACACTAGAGTTTTACAAGATCAACCTTTGAGGCTTCCAGCTCAGACAAGGAATGCCATGATTCAGCTTGCATTGGCAACATTCTATACCCATCTTGATTTTCAAACATCGGTCACATATGCTACATTTCTCTTTCCTTCACAAAGTTCTTAGCTAAGGACAGGTTCACAAAAGACTTTTGCTTTGGGGTCAGTTACAGCATTCTGCTTCTTCAACACACAGCTTCAACTAACTTTGCTACCTGCTTTTGAACTGTGTCTTGTTTTCCAGAGATCCATAATGTGCCTTAAACCCAAGAGACACTACGTAAGTCTCAAGGAAGTCCATTCACAACTCTTCTTGTTTTTAATATTTGCTAGGCCATGCTTACCTGAGACCAGATCTCAAATCAGTTCTTTCCCCTGAACTCCCTTCTTTCACAATGGGCGTAACAGGCTATTAAACAATTAATGCTATCCAAAACCTTGTTGTAGAACTTTATCAACTCGTTTGTTAAACACTAAGGGCCACAGCCTATTTTGACACATTTATGAACTCAGTAATCAAAAGGGCGGAAAAAATGAAAAAAACTTTGGTTTGAATTGTTTAGCTCAGCTCTGAGTGCACAGAGCATTCCCTACTCCAGCTCTCACAACCTGCAACTCTGACCTCCTCACTCACCTGGGGCCTTGCCAGACAGGTACACACACAACAGCTACTCACAGACCAACCCACTCATCTTCCATACATATCCCTTTCCATTTCCACAAGAGGAAGGCTTCTTCATGTGTTCAAGGCCCTTCCTCACTAACACTTCAAGACCACAGGAAATCCCAAGACTCAGAAGTAGCAGGCATGACTGGGAGGCAACCTGGAGTACCATCCTGGGAGTGTTTAAAGCATCCTGCAACAGCGATACCAGTTGTGTAGGGCACTTGCCTCATGTCTGGTATACACCAAGCTCCAGGTGAGAAAGCACACTCCAACAAAAAGTAGGCAATTAGTTAACTCTGAAACAGATTTTCTTTCTGAAAAGAATCACCTGTGAGCTCTCACAACTTCCCTCTTTCCCCCGAAAAATCACACTGAGCCAGCAAACGAGATGGTGCTACAATGTAGGACCCTAAATCAACCTGCCCCTTTGTGTTCATCTCAATTTCTCCCATCTGCAAAAATATGGTAAGATTAACAATTTCTTTCAATTTTTTTAAGCAAAATTAAGATTACAATGTTTCTTTATGGTACAACATCCATAACTCCTCACTACTGAGAGTCTCCAAACCAGAAACAGCTGCTGAGACTTAAAACATCAATGTTGTTCATATATTACAAGAATCTTTATAGCTTTGGATGATGCACACATCATCTACCTCAAACTCGATTTTCTATGTCTGAATTCATACAATTCCCAGATCAAAAGGTCTACATGAGATTTTAAAAAAGCTTAAAATAAAAAAATCACACCAATTCACGGCTGTGAAAAGAAATAATGTAGTTTTTTTTCTAAAGAGAGAGTATGCTCTTGAACTTTAGGCCATCAATTAGGATTTAAGAGATACAGGTTTAATTCCTAGTTATTACTTAGATTCCCTGCAGTAACATATACCAAATCTCCAACCTTACCTTGAGTAGTATGATTACTAAATTGATTTTCATCATCTGAAGTAGAACTGAGGGTTAATCCCAAGTCTTCCAGCCTCTTCTTCTGTTTATTTTGGGGGCTGCTAAACTCGGATTCTGTCCTTCTCTTCATTTTTTTTCTGAAATGCTGAAAGAAGATGATCACACTCAGCAAACATGAAGCAAATGAACTTTCTGTAAGGTACAGCAGCATAGTGACATAGATGATTTTATGGACTGTTTGGTGTCATGCTTCTCAAATTTCTTTAGATAACTTAAATACATGGCAGTTGTTTATTACCACTACTGAATCAAAGATACATTTTTTTGGTGTGGCTGAGTAAAATGAAAGATCAATCTAATGGAGAATATGCAAAGTGGAACCAATTTCTCACAAGAGACTCTGAACAAGTCTGACCTCACCTCCGCAAATGTTAATTAATAAAGTAGCTTTCCTACCTGACTTGTGTAACAGAACTTTGTTAAATACGTGTGCTTCAGTTGGGGATGGCGGTGTGTTTTTCACTAGGAATCACAGGTGAGATAAGAAGCTTCTGGGTGTGGCTGATAAATTTCACATAAACCCAGTGAAAAGATTAATGTTTAAGAGGGAGTTAATAGAAGCCACCTAGGAAGGCCTGCAGAGGACAAGAACTAAGGAACAGGAAACCAGGTGAAAATTAAAAGGCAGAAACACTTAGCACACTAGCTAAAACCTCCCTGTTATTGAACAAAAAAACCAATTAAACCCCTATTGGTGTTTATTATTATACATAGGTACACTGGGCTAGAAATGGTGCCCCAGGTCACCAATTCAAACCCTCTGTTACCTTATTCCCACAAGCACATACAGGGCAGTTTAAGGCCAAAAGCTTTATTCATTCCCAGAATCCTGACTGCAAAATGATCCCATAACCTCAGTGCACTATGGCTAGAAAATCTTATCCATTCTACAAGAAATTCTGTTACAGACAACTCACTTTTATTTGATCTTGCCTCAATTTAGGATTTTGCTTTTCCCCCTGCTTCTAACAAACTCGCCATTTTCTATTTCTTCTGAGATAGTCTCTTATCAGGCTAACATGCTCTCAGTTTACCCCCGACAGCTCCCTCTAGAGAACCCCACTGAGGGTCGCACCACCGCTGCGCCCGCGGGGTGCTCCCAGCCGGCCTCGCACGCAACCACAGAATCAATTAGGTTGGAAAAGACCTCCGAGATCATCGAGTCCAACCTATGGCCGAACAGCACCGTATCAACTAGATCATGGCACCAACTGCCAGTCCAGTCTTTCCTTAAACATCTCCAGAGAATGTGACTCCACCACCTCCCTGGGCAGCCCATTGCACTGTCACATCACCCTTTCCGTTAAGAGATTCCTCCTGATGTCCAATCTAAACCTCCCCTGGTGGAGCCTTAGGCCATGTCCTCTCCTCCTGTCGCCTGTTGCCTGGGAGAACAGGCCGACCCCACCTGGCTACAACCTCCTCTCAGGCAGTTGTAGAGAGCAATAAAATCCCCCCGACCCTCCTTTTCTCCAAACCAAACACCTCAAGATCCCCCAGCCGCTCCTCGCAAGCACTTACCCTCCAGACCCTTCACCAGCTCTACTGCTCTTCTCCGGACCCTCGCGCCGGTCGCACCGCCCGCCCCGCAGCCCCCGGTGCCGAGGCCGAGCCGCGGGGCCCCCCGGGCGGAGGGATCCCGCGGGAACCGCCAGCGGCC
>VYXB01001091.1:647745-663391 GCA_013397135.1 Pachyramphus minor
TCTGTCCCTCCCCCCGTTATGTCAGTGATGTCCCTTCTGCGCACGCGTGTGGACATTGGAATTCCCCTGCGCCTGTGTGATACACCTGGAGGTGTCTTCCCTAAATGAGTCTGGGGGCTTACTTCATCTCCCTCCACTTTCTCCTTCAGTTGCCCTTGGAGGGCCAGCAGAAAATAGGAAGATACTAATTACTTTCAGTTTATAGAGAGTCCTGTCTTCAAGGACGAGGTTTTCGTTTATCAGGTCTTGTTTTCCCACTACTTGGCAGGAAACAGAACAAACTTTCACAGGTGGCTGGGCCAAACACAGACCAGAAAACATCCACGTTCCCTGATACACCTTGTATTTTGCATTAAGCTGGGGACATACAGCTCAGCATAGAGGCCTGAACGCTTAGTCTCAAAAACCAAAGCAAACACGGTAACACCAAGGGATAGGAGGATCCTACTTAAGAAGCATAGTTCAAGATTATGTAGTTGCTGTAAGCTATGTGTTTGAATAGGTCGAGTTATGGCAAAAGGGACCAGGAGGAGGGAAGGAGGATGAAGAGCAGGAAATAAAACATTGACTAGAGTCAGAGTACAGCTTTGAAAAAGAAAACCCAGATTTCACTTGGGGGGAGAGGGGCACAGCTGGAATATTATTGCCTGTTACATGTCCTGCAAAGCTAAATGACAGTTGTTGCTAAGGCTCTGCAGCAATCTGTAACAGGATGCTCTTCTTGGAATGGGGAAAACAACTCTAACAATGCCCTATTTGCCAAGTTATCAGTGGTAAATTAAGAAGGGTGCTTTTGGTGTTGATTGAGTCTAACTCCTTAATGCCAAAGTTAAACATCCTGATGTGGTAAACCTGGTGAAGTATCCAGGTAAAGGAATAAACAAGTGATACTACTGATAAGTTACCTAAAGCTTCCGAGCTGACACAGCTGGCCTGGAGACACATGACTGACAGTCAATCACTTCATACTATAAAAGTCCAGTCCCAAATTTAAACGGCATGGTCTTCTGACATACCCCTCCTTGGAGAGTATGTGTGGAGATTCCTGCCATGAGGGGAGACACCCCTCAAGGTTACTCCTCCAGGCTGAGCAAAAGAGATTTGGTTGGTGGTATGGGTTGAGTAACATCACTCTCTACTTAATAATTAGGGTTTGCTAGCTTTAATACAATTGCTTTAATATAGTTGCTTCAATATTGCATCACAGTGCACTACAATAGCTGTTATAACTCCTATACTGTATAGTAATTCTGATTAAGGTATTTTTGTCTAATTATTGTCATAATAAATCATATATATTTATATATCTGGTTTGCCATCCTTAATCCCATGGTACAAAATTGTATAAAGGTTCAAGTAGACTTATATAATCCTTTACATGTAAAGTGCTGACAAAGCCTGGGGCTAAGACTGGATCCAGCCACACCTAGGCTGCTCTCTGAGGAGTTTAGAAAGCAAGGGTGCCCTTTCTGCACCTCATCACTCAACGGGAGGCCTTCTTTAATAAACTTTATCTGAAGCTCCACAGGCTCTCCAAATACTAAGATGGTAGATTTTTCTTGCACATGTGATTGTCAGATTCAGCTTGGGCTCCATAAACCTCCATGAGTTAAACATTCCCCTGTGGTGTGATGGTCCCCTTCCACAATCCATTAGCACTCCTTCCCAACTATTCCTCTGATGCTGCTAGACAATGTATTCCTCTGAAACAGTTTGATTAACACACTACTTTACAGCTGTCTTCCCAGGGAAAGCAGCAAGTCTTGAACCTGCATCAAGCCTGCTGTGCATCAGCTGTAACTAGCTCAGCTGTAACCTGAATTCTGGAAGTGCTTGATGCCATCCCAAGACAGGAATGTTACGTTCAGGATATAACATCTGCAAGGGGACATTCAGATGTACAATCAAGCAGAAGAAAGGATCCAGAACTTAGACCTAAGGAGAGCACACTGCTAGAAATACAGGTCTGGTTTTGTCAGTGAAAAGGTTTTGCAAGTGAACGTATTATTACTTAACCCCTCACTGTGGAGCTTTACATACTGTGCACATACCAATAAGAGTGGAAATGGTTTGGTATACCACTTACATTCTTCAAGTTCTAGTTTACAGAGGACACACTGAGAAATTGCACCAAAGATTACCATTCTGTTACCAGGGCAAGCGTTCTCCTTCTCTGCAATATGCATAAACACCAACATAATAAAATATATATATATTTCACAAAATGAAATGAGCAAAAAAAGCACAGCAACACAAAAGAGATACACAGTAGAAGATTTTGCAGTCCTAGGTAACCAGAGTATTTTCCTTCTGGTCCTCTTCATTGGGAATACCTGTTTTACATCAGCCAATTTCACGAGCATTTTGAGGAACATTCTTCTCTTGCACATCCTAGAAAGCACATATTCACAAAAGAAACTTTCAAGAGCACATACAGCAAGTGAGTATTCAAAGAGAAAGAGGAATGTGCAAGACATAATGTCTCCTTCACAAAAGAAATCTTACACTAAAATTTTAAGCTGCCTGCCCCTCAGATCAGGCCCCCCTGTTTAAGTCCTACCAATCAAATCTGTCAGAATGCACTAACTTCCTAAGGATACCATCACCTTTTTAATGGGATCTTTCTTCAGTGGAAGAAGGTAAGAGGTATGATTTGTAGCTACTAAACTAGCATTAGGGTAGTCACAGTCTTTTATCAGTTTGTCAATACAAGAGTCTTTCAAGTAACTTTACAGGACCCACATTGCTTACAGCAATCAAAACATGAAGCAAAGTCATTCAATGAGATAGTCTCTGTTTTCTCAAAAAAAAAAATAAAAATCTAAAGATGACTAGGAGAAAGACATTCATCTCAATGGCTGCACAAAGGAACACTAATGCAGAAATGGATTTATATTTTCGTTCTTAAACAAAATAAACATAGAAACAAAAGAGCATGTACAAATAGCCAAAGACATACTACAGATGAGAAGGGCTTCCCCATCTTCTGTAAGAGTCCTTTCCACGCAACAGCTAAGTCAAAAGCATAAGCCACTGGAAAATGGAACTTCACTGGACAAATACATGATAGGATGAGGCAAGACTTGCTCAGTCTCTTAGGGACGAGTCATTTTCTGGATGGTAGTACAACCCACAGCTCAACAGTAATGTTTGGTAAACCATAAAACTAAGTGCTTCATTTTGTGTGTTGTGGTTGCCTACAGATCCTGCTTTCCTACCCTGCCAATAGGACATTCCAGTAATTTGGAGAGCAGCACTTCTGAAGACGCAGAGATTCCTCTCTGCTGCTGACTGTACGTTTCTAAAGTCACTGCCAATAATTTCTAGATGTGCTGCTTCCCAATTCTAAACCCCTTTATGCAAAAGCCTGAAGAGGGAACAATCCGAAGACACTACATGAAAAGAACAATAGCTAAGGAGTTCCAGAAGATATAATCTCCTCCATCCCTATTTAACAGAAAATGAATTACATCAAAAGAGAGAGCTGATGACCAGCAGCTCAGCTCACAATGCACTTACGGATGACAGGGTCCATAACCCACCCTTTATTACCTTTACTGCCAGAGGCCTGGGATGACTCTGGCTGCTGCATGAAATTCAAGGGAAAAACCCACACTAGCACTTTTTCCTGATATACATATCTCCTGCCTGCTGGTGGGGACGGCCAAGTTCTCAAATAGCTTGGGCCATTCCCTCTGCTGCCTGAAATGAGGGAAGCTGATGTACACATTTAAACATGACATTCACCAAGGAAAAGGGCAATGATGCAATACAAACTATTACATTACACCTAGCGGGTCACAAGCTATCATGGAAGTTTAGGGTTTGTAGGTCAACTAGCTAGCATAACTGCAGTTTGTTCTCTCGCAACCCCAGTTTTGTTTTAGAGATCAAGCTTCTGTACATTCATTGAAAAAAAGGAGGTACTTCTTCCAAATGCTGCTAGTTCTGAGCTCCAGCTTCCTTCATAGAGTCTCTGCTTCCAGGTGTCCAGTCCTCCCCTCCAACCAAACACCATTAGGTTGGTTCTGGGCAGCACACTGGCAAATGAGTCCACAGTAACGGAGTTCAGATAATGTAACAGCTTTCATTATAGTAAGAATCCTCCTCAGAGTCCTCACTGTCACAACTGCTTATCGACAAGATGGAGTAGGTGGAAGAAGTGACACTGTTGTCATTGTCTGTGGCTGATTTCACCATCACATTCTGTTTCTCTGCATTCAAAACACACAGATACAAAAGTTAGCTGTGACTGCAGTACTCACAAGTGCTAATTACCAGTTGTCTGAAACTATATTATAGCCTCTCACTGCAGTTTGATATACCTCTTTCAAGCTGCAGGGCATGGGCATTTTTCTTTTCAGTTTTCAGCATTAAAAGAAAAAAGGGTTGGGTTTTTTTTGTTTGTTTGTTTTCTTAAGTGTTCTAAAGTGTTCTCTCTGTCTTTTCCTGTTAAGATAACAGAGATGAGGACGAGATATTCTCTATCCCTTCACAGGCACATAAGTGGCAACGGAAATGGCCAACTGTTACAGTGCTTGGCCAACTATTACTGGTAAGAAGAACCAAAATGTGGTAAGGCACTCTCACACAAATAATGGTTGCTCAGGACACTTACAGGCCCACCCATCAAAACCTTCATACATTTAAGACTGCAAGCTGTCCTTGTGGTGCCCATTCTACTAAGGCTCTCAGAAATGTTCCTTGGGAAGCTCTAACAGGTTCTCAAGCACCACTTGCATCATTATTCCTCTTCCAGTGGGTTTACTTTTAGGCATTAATTTTAAATAGACACATTGTTATCTTCATTTTCATCAAAATGTTTTCATCACTGAATAAAAAGATGGCACAGAAATAATTTAACCTTCCTCCTGAAGTGTGTCACAGTTAAGCTAAATGATTTCCTACAGATAATCATTTATGAAGGTAGACTATGAGCTTATTTCCTTTTTTTTCAATCAAGGATGAAGACCATTGGTTTAGCATGCAGTGGGCTCCAATGAAGGCTCCACTGCAGCCAGTCCCCATTAGCCACCTGATGAGACATTTCAGGAGCTATGGCATACTCTGCCCATGTGCACATGGCACAAGAGCTGTGTCAGTTCTGCAGAGGTGAAAGCAATTCAGGAAGCTGAGCCAGGCAGTCTCAGAGCAGTGTAGCATTTCCTGAGGGAATCAGGCTGAGATCGTTACATAGGTTCTAATCTCAGGCTTGAACTAGTACTGCTTAGTGATGTCACTCTGTGTCACCATGGAGCACCTGAAATGTTTCAAAAGCACCTTTCTTTCATTAGGTAAAAGGATTGACATACTGCAAAATGAAGGATCATGAACTGACCTCTATGAAGGGAAGACAATTACTTAAGGGAACAGAGCAATAGAAATTTGTTAAAGAGCAGCAGGAAAAGATGTCTACCTTTTAGCACCCAGATACCATTGTCAAGTGCTCTAGAAATTAATCTGGGAGAAGGAAGCAGAGTAGGAATAGCCCATACTGGAGTTTTTCTTAAAGCTATCTCCATCATGCACAGTCTTTTAGCTACAACTAGGCAAGATGTTACATCTTTAAGCCACAAAAATAAACATGGCAGGGCAACTGCCAGTTCAGCCATACGCTTACATGATATACCAATGTCCCTTTCAGAAATTTCCTATATAAATCTAGCACATGCAAGAGAATTCAGAGTTTCTCATCTGGCACTGCACTGCTGAGTTTTTGCAATTATGTACTCAACAGTTTAATCAAGAGTGCCTGGCAAATTATTCAAGGACAACTCTTTATAGTTTTGCTTTTATTTAGTGATCTCTTTGAAATAGCATAACCTTTAGCATGGTTAAATTAAGATATCCTGCTAGACTGTGGAATTCATACTGAAGTCTTTTTCCGAATTTTTATTAATTTTATTTTACTGTGCAGTAAAGCTAGTTACATAAGAGGTCTCAGGATTAATTTTTTAGTGTTTCTGCTCCATTCCCCGAGCATCTTCTTGGTATATAGGTGCCAAAGAAAGTTGTACAAAATAGAGGGAATAAAAGATTGTACTTGTCATGCCACATCCACCCACCTCTCACCTTTCCGCTTTCTGATAAGGGTCAGGCGATGCTCTTTCATTTCCACACACAGTTTTTCTACCATCCTGTCAATGCAGTTATCCAGCACAAGAGAGCGTGTCTTTGATTTGATCTCCTGCCTGCAGATGGGGCACTCCACTTTACGTTTTGTCCACTCATCGATACAGTAGGAGCAGAAGCTGTGCGCACAGTTCAGAGTGACCGCCTGTGGAATTCAATGGAACGACGCTGGTCACAGCGTGCTCATACAAGCATTGTAAAGGAAAAAACATACTCAAGGCAGAGAAATATTAACTTCCTATAAGGAAAGAGAGGGGAGAACCTAAAGCCCCTTTTCTTTAGCCTTTGAAGGAGTTACACACACAAACCCTCCCACACCAGAGGGCCAGTTTTACAAGCAAGTTAATTTAGTCAGTGTAAGTCACAGCAAGACAGAAACAGACAAAATGAATTAATTCTAAGTTTCCCCAATTTGAAAAGGACAAATTATGAAAAAGCTCAGATACTGCAGAATATCATCTTAAATTACAGCGAAACCAGAAATTATAATTTGAGCTAGCTCTTAAGACCTATAACAAGACTAAAACACCAGGTTTCTCCATAGTAGAAATGAATGTAATGCAACTCAAGTTCCAGCAAAACATGAACAAAACTGAGAGTCTCCATGTCAGGCATAGCCTATCAAGCCTACAGAATCAAATGAAAACAGGACAATTTCTCAAAGGGTTTATCTGAACAATATAAATGGTTCAGGACTTGATTGATCTAACCTCTCCATATATCTAAACCTTACACAGTCCAAATCCAGTCAACCTAAAGCAAGGTCCACTACAAAATGATTCTTCCCCAAGCAGCCTATCAGCAGCAACTCAGAGCACCAGTTCAAAAACCTGCACAAGTGCTCCAAGTTTATATGCATTTTAGGATTAAGCACTCATGTCTATGCAGGTAGAGACATTAAAGCTGAATTTTCTGTCCAGAAGAGTCAGGGCAGACAGAACGGATTTCTGGATCAACCATTTCCCATAACAACTCATTGCAGGTCTCTTGGGACTGTTAAAAGTAGTGAAGTAACGAAATATGCTTAACTACTGCTTTAATAGAACTAGGAAAAGCTTCTCAATCCCTTCTTTACTGGCAAACCCATACAGGTTTGAACATACCTCAATAAAGTGCTCAGAACAGATTGTGCACTGCAACTCATTCTCCAACACATCATTCATCTGATTCAGCACCTCTTCTTTTTGGGCTCTCACCTTTTCCTTCTCCTCCTAGGGGAAAAGTACATACGGTCATATGTCAACAAAGAATAAGATTTTATTCAACATAATACTGGCAGGAAGCACGTGTGCAGGAGAAGGTAGTACAAACAGAAAATCATACTGGAAGTCTCCATATGTCAAGTCTGTGTCTATTATAATACTCAGCTATGTAACCTCCCTCCTCTTTGTAGTCACAGCAGTACTGAGAATATTACAGTGCACTGCAGAGGACTTAGAAGGAAGAACAGCAGTCACTACCAAAATTCCCTTCAGCCCTAAGAAACTACCAGCTGGATCGATTTTTTCAGAATCTTTTCCAGCCCATTCCTGGCATGACTTTTGCTTAAGTCAACAGTTCTTTTGATGTCTGATATGAAAAACAAAATCCCCAACAGCCAAAACACCTCAAATGTTAAAAAAAATTAAGTATAAAAGTTTAAAACATTTAACAGCCCAATAATCTTTTTTTGGTTGTTCAAAGTTAAATTAGGCTGATTAGGCTAGGTACTTGCTTTATCTTGTAAAAATAAGAGAAATTCTTTCAATTGAAGCTATAGTTGAAAGAGCAGCAGAGTTCCAAAGATGACATAAAAAAACCAAAGCAAACTGCCAGAGGTAGATACTGTGATGATAAGAGTAAGACACAGAAAGAATCTCCTTAATTATTTTTCACTCACCACCTTGTGTCAAGGGCAGGAAGAAACATGGCTTATCTCATTCATTATTCAAATTCCATGTTGCTTTAGTCCTACACTCCCTTATACAACTGCTGTCACACTGCAGTTTTACTCATATGCACTTTAACTGAAAATTAAGTACCTCACTTTTCAAACATTTTTGGGATTTTTTTCTGTCGGTGTTGGTCTGTTTTTTGGTTTTTAAAGAAAGAGTGGAATGGGCCTACTTCTCCTGCACAATGCACAGTTCAGGTGTTCTTGGCTTTCTTTAGGATTGAGAAAAATCTCGTAACAATTGTTCTACACTAGTTTATGAACAGGGCAAGGTGCATCCTTCCCCAGTCCTGTGAACCAGAGTCAGCTGCCACCTCAAAACACAAAAATTTTGCACAAGGGAGGCCAAGCAGACCTCAGACAAATGTAAAATAAACCATTTCTTCTGCTGCAGCGTATCGTTTTTCACTTATGAATAAAACCGAGAATTCAGCTATTCCTTACCTTTGTTTCTTCCAGCTCTTTATTCTTGGCTCGAATTATCTCCTCAAAATCTTTTTTACTACGGCTCAGCTCTTCCATCAAAGCATGATGCTGTAACAATACCATCCCAGAAGTTATGAGTGGCCTTATAAGCTATCCTATTAAATATACATGGTCATAGTCATAAGTTTCAGCATACTCATTTCTCCTAATCTCCTACTAAAACAGCAATATTACCATTGCCAAACTCATATGTATATACGAGTTGAGGTGTTCAGGCAGTTTATCCGTAACTTAAAATTGGAATGTAGTGCCAGTTATTTATGACCTTCCCAGTGTCATTGTACTTTGCATTCCCTCTCCCAGGTACTCTTTCATTTCAGCTAGGTTTTACAGTCTGTTAGACACCAGATCAGTGATTATTGAGTCAGAACCACCTTCTGGGGAGTGTGTGTGTGTGTGTGTATGTGTGTGTGTGTGTGGAGGAGGAAGGGATGGGTCAAACCTCACAGAGGTGAGGTGGATCTGTATCCTCATGGAAGGCCCCTGGACCCCACATGGGAAAGCCCCAGAGTAGCTGTTAGTCACAAACAGCCTGGGAAAACTATAATACGCCACAGCTCCTGGAGCCCTAAACCACGCTCAGACTGACAGGGACAGTGAGAACACAGCCCCTCATCTGAGCCTGGAACCCCAGAATGGTGGGTGAGTCACAGACTCCGCCTGGAGCAGTTGGCCATATGGACCAGCGTAGATAAACCATAGGCTTGTGTTTGCCCCATCTCATGGCTCTGCCACTTGGACATGTGAGAGCTAGTCTTCTAGTGGTAGCTATATAATCTGTCTCTCCTTCTTCCTCCTTTTCTCTTTTTGCCCTCTCCGCTTCTCTTTCTTTGCTCCTTTATGCTTTGAGTGGCTTGGAGCTGGAGGGATTGGATCTTGACTTAAGTGTTGTGGATTAATAGTATATGCTGAGTCAGTACTGTAGTGGAACATTTTTGCCTAGCTTGTGTGGTGTGCTTTTGAACTTCAGCCAAGTTCCCGTACTTGATCCCCTAAATTAATAAAGAAATCCCTTGGGAACAAGACCGTGACTCATTCTCTTGACGCTATCTCGAGGTATTAAAGAACACTATATCTATATATTAAACTCCTAGGTAAACCCAGGAGCTGCCAGCTCCTGGGGCTGCAGTCTTACACAGTCAGCTAAGGCAAAGTCCTCATCTACTACCAAGAGACCACAGCAGAAGAAAGATTTAAAAAGTTAAAAAGTTAGACCAAACCTAGACTCATAACCACTTGCCTCTTGCAGGACCTGGGCCAGCTGCTCCTTCAGATTCTCTTCCCCATGTTGCCACTTTTCTCCCTGGGTGGGACAAAAAAAAAAAAAAAGACTTGAAGAAAGCAAGAAACAGAAAATTACTACTCTGTACTCTCTTTAGAGGACAGGTTTAAACAAAGAACATTGGTTTTCAACATACCCTGAGATGTCCCACTCTAGTGTACCACAGAAATTAGAGCTATCATTTACTGTGATGAGTTAAAATGGATATATCATTTGCAGTTACATTTTTGGAACACCTCCACAGTATTTTAGGTCTAAAGGCACCAGCATGTTCATAGAAGCAAAGAGGTCAGCAACAGCTAAAAGCTGCAACTCTATCCTTGAGCACATCCAAGGAGGTCAGACATACCTAAAGCTCCAGCTGAACTTCACACTGTGCCTAAGGACACAACTCTAGACTTTCTGTACTTCTGATACTGGTATCTTGCCTTTAGCAGCAGACTTTAAAGGAAGTAACTGATAAATTATTAAACTCACTCCAAGATGAATCCTAACTTTTTTTAAACCAGTTTTTGAGCAGTCTCAAGTTTCAGCAGTTTCAGTTTGTTACCTAAAAAGCTATTTATCAACATACATATCCTGCTTGGAGATATTGCAAGAAAGGTTTGAAAGTAGGAAAATAAAAAATCTCTGTCTCTCCAAAGACTAAGGTCTGCAATAATTCATTGTTCGAAAAGAGAGTGGATTTGCCATGCAACCTGGACGTTACTTCAGCCATATACCAAGAGAAATTCACACCCAAAGTAAATACTTTTCAACTTGTCCTCTCTGTAACCACAGAAGATCAGGCAGAGAGTTTTCATTTTTTATTAAAAAGCAAACTTCTTTACCAACTCAAATGCTTTACTTTGCACTTTTTTCCTAATTCCCCATATGGCCAAATCTCTTCTGTCTCTGCACTTTCTTTTGGTACAAGTTAAGTACTTCCATGAAAATTTTAACAGGGGTAATTCACACAAACACTATTTGTGTTACTCTATCGTTAAGAGCTATTTTGGATTCCATAAAAATGAAGACAGGCAAAAACGATTACCACCATTATACCTCTAGCTTCTGCTGCTCTTTACAAAATGTCCTCTCCAGCTCTTCCACCTGCTGCTGCTGATGCTCTTGTTCCATGCACAGCTGGTCCTGCAACTCCTGCAGCTCCTGCTCCATTACCAGGATCTCCTTCTGAGCACACTTTCTACGCTTCTGCTTCACATTCAGAACTGCTGTCTGCTTCTCCTGCACTTTGACCTTTAATTTCATCACATCTACTAGAGTTTTCCTCAGCATTTTCAAGCCAGTCCATGACTCTGTAAGACCAGAGCCTTTCTGGTCCTTATGGGGGACAGGCACAGTTGTCTTGGAGTCAACAGGGCTAGTATGCACCGGAGCACTATCCCCCTCACTTGGTCCAGGAGCAGCCAGCTTGACATCCATCTTCTCTGTTAATCGCCTGGTGTCTTCTACCCTTTCCCACGGTTCCAAAGGTTCGTTGTCACAGGACACTCTGTCTCTTTTGCATCTGGAGTTTGAGGGCCCTTCTGATCCAGATGTCTCCAATTCCTCCAAACTAAATTTACGTTTAGTTCTTGAACTCTTAGCTTTCCCCAGGTCACTTCTTTGGGCTAAAAAGGGCCTAATTTTCTCCCATTCATCTTTAATTACTTCATACTCATATTCAGCAGTCTCTCTGTTTTCCAAAGGCACTCCCAACTGGATACGGTCTCCTTCAGCAATAGGATAGACTTTTGATGGATCCAGGCGCTGTTTGTTAAGCCAGACTCCATTTAGACTCTGTCAACAAACACAGAATCAGCAAAATTTAATATGTAGTTACAAAGTCCTCTCCAGGTTATTTCTGGCAACTGTAAACACATCCAACCTCTTCAGTGCTGCAATAAGAACAAGCCACCTCTTTAAATAAACCTTGTAATATCCAAGTTATTGGCTGGGTGTTCCATTTATTATTTGCTACACTATTATTTACTGTGCATTATTC
The DNA here is from genome assembly GCA_013397135.1 of Pachyramphus minor. Taxonomy (NCBI): domain Eukaryota; kingdom Metazoa; phylum Chordata; class Aves; order Passeriformes; family Tyrannidae; genus Pachyramphus; species Pachyramphus minor. The sequence continues at coordinate 659,566 of VYXB01001091.1, forward strand.
CTGCATTACAGATTTTGTGTACAAGCACTAAGAACAACATTTTAACATAAATGTTAGTGCAGAAGGAAAAGAATGAAGTCTGAGGGGAAAAACCAGCACAAAAGCTTGTTGAACATTTTTCTTATACCAGTGCTGTTTTAAAGCAAATTACTGATTTTACAGTTTTCAGTCCGAATGAGAATGTGGCAAGATAACAATCCAAAAAACAGATCACTGAAGTCAAAGCGAGCTCTGGGTGATGACTCTCAACATTTCATTCTAATTAGCTGAGAAGGACTTTCAGGAGAAACTTGTTTGAACATAAAGCATGTCTTTTCTAACAACAGATTCTTGTTGCAGTTGATGATAATTAAAGCAGTTGTGTCACTACAAGTTTATTCTTTCATTTGCAGTACAAGAACGTTATCCTTTTGAAAGGGTAAAATCCTATGCCAAAATCCATAGGATTTTTTTAAAGAAAGCAACACAAAACAGGTTCACAGACTGCAAAGTGCCCTTGGCAAGGCCACAATGGTCTGCAAAATGCTAAACCAAAAGGTGAATCTACATACAGGAAGTAATACGATTTGCATCCGAATTGCAGCAGACTGAAGCTTCCTGAAGGGAGTGCACAACAGGCAAGACACATTCCTATGAACTTTCTATCACACATCATACTGTATTATGGCCCATACATTGCTTGATCACAACAAGGCATTCTTTTCAATCAGTCTCAAGAGTACAAGGTCTTCAATAAGTCTCTGTACCTTGTTATCCTTGACAGTCCACTGCCCTTCTGCATTCTGCTGGAAAACACAGTGCTTACGAGAGATCATCAAGGGACAGGTTTTTGACACCAGCTGGTATGTGATATCTAATCCTCGGCCTATAGTTACCTAAAAACAAAGTAGTTCAGTAACTGCAATCATCAACATGGTAAATTCACTTTATGTCATTTAAATTTAAGTACGGCAAAACTCCAGCATCTTATAGCAATTTCCAAACAGCCTGGTATAATAGGAATTTTTTTTGCATTTAAATTCAAGAGCACATAGAAAATGGAAACTCACAAAATTTGAAGTACTATCTTGGTCTCCCATGGAGAAAAATTTTATTTCTCTGAGGCACATTACAGCCTTATGGACCTCATGGTTTCATGGACATCTTCCCTCAGCAGCAAAGCTGCTCAAAGCCACCCTCAATCTATCCCTGTCCCATTTCAGTCATTACCTAACTAAACACCATTTCTTCAAACTAGCACTATTGTTTGTGGGTCTCTAATTGACTTCTTACCCTCTTCTTTTGCTGGCTGCATCTGTTCAACTGTCTGTGAACAAGAAAGCTGCAGGAAAAAGTAGCCCAGAAAACTGCCATAAAAAAGTGCACACACAACATTGCCCTAAATGCACTTTTGTAAATCACACCGTCAGTGTTATGGCTCAGAATCTAAGATACCTTACGAGCATGCAGCTCGTAACCAGCAGTGAAAGTGATCTAAATAATCTGATTACACTCTAATAGTATCTTCTGGAAGAAGGGACATAATTTAATTGTACCATTTCACAGTATCTTATTAAATCCCATCTAATTGCAGATTGCCATTTAAAGCACGTCTCTGCTCTCCCTCCCTCCACTGCCTCTTCTGCACACTCTTCTTATTCATTTGTGCATTACACATTACCTAAGCAGGTCTCATCTTGAGTCTAAAGCCAGAACTCAGACTCCAATGTCATAATTAAATGCAAGGAAGCAAACTAAGATGACAAAAGCAAACTTAATCACGTGCCTGACAGAGTCCAAGATACTTCATATACATTAGGGTTCTGTCAATGTGGATTGCATCTTTAATAGGTAAAGAAACTCAGGTGGATAAAGAGTCCCCACTTCATGTGGATTCAAACATAAAATCAGCTTTGCACTTGTCCCTGCAGCAGCAAGAGAAGTGCCTAAGCCACCTGAATGATTCTTATGGCCCAGTCACACCCATCTGCATGGCCTCACACACAAATATGAGCAAGACCAAGTAGGGCCAGTCACAAAACTTCCTCTTGATCAAGTTCATTTAGCAAACAGGGTCCATGAAGTGTTAACACTTGCCTGCTGGAGTTCCATGCTGCCCACAGCAGTACCAGCACACCACAGCACACCCCCATGCCTTGGGCATGCGCTTTGGCACTGAAGTGGTCACAGCACCAAGCCTGACAGAGTCCAAGAAGCATCTGGACAACACTCTAAGACATATGGTGTGATTTTCAGGGCTGTCCTGTCCAGGGCCAGGAGCTGGATTCAATGATTCTCATGGGTCCCTTGCAGCTTATGATGTTCTGTGATTATGATTTAAATCCCCAACAGAAGTGGTTTGTGCTCTGTGGCCTGGCACACCTGCAGCACCAGCTTGCCGTCAGCCCTCCTGCTGCCTGTGACAAGTGCCATGCAGACAACTGGAGCAATAACATCCCGAATGGGATTCTCTGCACAATTAGTGGAACCCTGCCTGCAAGTTCTGCAGATGTATGAACTCTGGTCCTTCACTAAATGTACCTGCACGCCTCAGGGCTCCAAATCCACGATGGGAGAGTAAGAAAACTACACATTTGCTTAAAGACTTGACTAGCACTGAAAGGTGAGTTTGGAGGGACACCTTCTGCGGTAGGTGAACACAAAGGAGTTGGCCACAGCATCATCCACACCACCTAACTACCAACCTGGTTTTGATCACCAGAGCAGCAATTCCTCCTACACTGCCCCAACCTCACCACACATCTTTGCCTGCTGAGTTTAAGAGAAAGAGTCCCATTTGGCCTTTCCAATTAAAAAATACGAATGCTGAAAAAAGGTTATTCCTGCACCGCACCAAAACACAACCAAAACATATTTGAAACGTGACCTCGTTTAGACCTGAACTCCTTAAACCACACAAGTGCAATGCCTTATTTAACCTCGCCAAAGCATCGCCATGTTAACTGGGCTGTAGACTCCCTCCCCCGTCCGCACTGAGCTTACTGTCACACAAACAACTCCTATTCAAATACGACATAAGACTTGTAAAGGATAATAAGAACCGAAGACTCGGAAAAGACTGCAGCGCCCGGACCCGCCCTGCGCTCCCTCCGCGTCACCGGGGCTGCAACGCGCCCGCCCGGATCGCCCCGCGGGGAGGCCCGGGCAGCGCTGGGGCGGACGGGCGGCCCCTCCGAACAGCCACGAGCGGCGGCTGCTCGTTAAACGGGGCTTTTTGCTCCCGGGAAGCGCCATAAAGAACAACGAGGCCCCCGAAACAAAGCGCTCCGAGGGCCGCTCGCCTGCTGCCCAGGACGGAGCGAGCCGCGACAAAGCTCAGCCCAAGCGTGGCCGGCACTGGCTGCTGGCACTAGGGGCCAGCTCGGACGGCCCCGCCTCGGCTACCCACCCGCCCCCTCCGAGGGGCCCGCGGGGAGCCCGGCCCGGCTCACCTGAGTGCCGGCCTCCAGCAGGAGCCAGTCGCAGCTGGCCCCGACCCGGCGGAGGCACCAGGCCAGGCGGGGTACCCCGCGCACGGCCATGGCTCCCGCCGGAGGGATCGCTGCAGTGGCGGCAGTGACGGGGCAGCGACAGCTCTCGCGCAGGGCGGAACACGAGGCACCGCCCCGCTGCCCGGCCCCGCGCGTGCGCCGCAGGAGCCCTCGGAGCCGCCGGTGCTATCCCATTATCCCACGGTGCTTCCTCGCAGTCCTCCCTCGCTCCTCCATGTCCCGCCCTCCGGCATCTCCGCCCCGCCCCTTCCGGGCGCCCCGGGGCGGTATGGCTGCGGCCGTGGGGCTGCGGCGGCGGCTGCTGCTGGCGGCGCCGTGGCGCTGGCCCCGCAGTC
>VYXB01001091.1:663405-694071 GCA_013397135.1 Pachyramphus minor
GGCAGGTCCGCGCCGCCTTCCTGCGCTTCTTCCAGGAGCGCCACGGCCACCGTCGCGTGCCCTCTGCCCCCGTGCGGCCCCGCGGCGACCCGCGGCTCCTCTTCGTCAATGCGGGCATGAACCAGGTGCTTCCGCCGCGCCCCGCTCACGCACGTCCCCGCCTCCGGCTCCCTGAGGCTTCCTGCGGTCTCCAGAGGAGCGCGGCCCGCCTCTGGTTGTCCCCTGACACGGAGGTGTCCTGCGGTGCTCTGGCCTGACCGCACTGCTGCCCTCCCGGTCGCCTCTCGCAGTGCCAGCGTGCCGCTGTAGTCTCCCTTACTGGGGATATTCAGGAGCTGTCAGGACACAGTCCTGTGTCGTGCTCTAGGGCGACCCTGTTTAAACAGGGAGGTTGGACCAGACGACCCACAGTGGTCCCTTCCAACCTGACCCATTCTGTGTCTGTGTTTCAAGAGCACCAGGCATAGCTCCCCCGCTCTGGGTGGCATCTAACGATAGCGGTTGTCTCTCATTTCCAGTTCAAGCCCATTTTCCTGGGCACGGTGCACCCCCGGAGTGAGCTGGCGCAGCACCGACGGGTGGTGAACAGCCAGAAGTGTGTGCGTGCAGGAGGGAAGCACAACGATCTGGAGGATGTGGGCCGAGATACTTACCATCACACGTTCTTCGAGATGTTGGGGAACTGGTCCTTTGGAGATTACTTTAAGGTGGGGTGATAGGAGCAAACCCTCTCCAGGGGAAAACGTGGCTTTTCTTTCAGACCTGTGCTGTAATGCCATAGGACTGTCAGCAGAAGACATTTTAGTAAGCTCCTTATTACTCCTTGGGAGCTCTGGCCTGGAGCGGAGTTGGTCAGCTGGTGAGCTCTATCACTAAATGTGCCCTCCAGACTCTCAAAGCACTCAGCCTGTCAAAGCTGTGAAGAACACATACAAATTGAAGTTCCCTGTGAGAATGCAGTGTAGACTATTTAATATGGTGAAAAGAGGTTACCAGTTCATTTGATGCATATGACTAGAAAGTTTGAAAAGGGAAGAAGGATAAAGGATGCTACTTTTTGTCAGTGAATATATTTTTTCCTTGGAAAGAAAATAATCCATGGAACTCTGGTGCTAAACACATAGAAGTAAATCATGCTGTGATCCTGGAGGTCTCCCAACAATTTAGGAATGTTAGCTTTTTACAGGCATCAGAGAGCTGTGTCACTCTCCTGACCCTCATCCTGCTCTTTGAAATAAACCTGAAGATTGGAAAGGGAGAAAACAGCTGAAATTAACTTCTTTGGTGTTCCACTCCCATTCTAAAGAGCCTTCCTTCGTCACTATCCTGGCTTACAGTGCTTCATTTTTGTTCCCTACCTGCTCAGGAGGAGGCGTGTAGCATGGCCTGGGAGCTCCTGACAGAGGTCTACGAGATCCCCAGAGATCGTCTCTATGTCACCTATTTTGGTGGAGACTCCACCTTGGGGCTGAGTGCAGATGAGGAGTGCAGGGATATATGGCTCCGCCTGGGGTAAGTGTGTTAGAGAAAGGTTCTGACCAGCAGATGCTGACATTTTGGTCTCCACAGTTTCCCATTTAATCCTTCGTTGATGTAGGGGCCAAAAGTTATGTTTTAAGCTTATTTCGTTTCTGGTTTGTTTGGGCTGTTAAAAGTCAGCTGGGCTCTGACTAGGACACTTGACCTTTAACCTCATTCTCAGGTGGTATCACTGGGGGAGTTATGTGCCTAACACTGGCTGGCCTGGATGAAGTGTGTGAAGTATCTTCAATCCTTTCTCTCCATCATGAGCTGTGGAGAGCATGTTCTCTGAAAGCCAGTGATTGCTAGTGAGAATGAAGCCATTACAGAGCACTGCTGTGCTTTGGAAGCTTGTTGCAGGCTCTGTGTGGGCTTTGAACCCAAGACAGCCAGCTCTGTGCTACTGTTGGTGTACAGTCTTGTCTGTTGTGACCTGGCCTTGCCTCTGCTCCAAGGAGGAAGGTGCTCCACAGACCCAGTGGAGAGCGTGTCTCTGTCAGCAGGGGCAAGGGAATTCTAATATGTTGTTCTAGGCAAAGAGTGGGATCCTGTCTAGTTCAGCCCAGCTTGTTCTTGCTAAGGAGAGTAATTCTGTGTAAACAGAAGCAGGAATTCTAATATGTTTGCTTATTGAGTCCGTAGTGGGAAGAAAGTATTCCTCCCTTCCAACTTCCTGTGTGATCTAGGCTACTGTGTGCTTTGCATATATGCCTCAGTGCTGCCACCTCTGTTGTTTGCCTTTCCAGGGTGCCTGCCAGTCACGTGCTTCCTTTCCCGTTGAAGGACAACTTCTGGGAGATGGGGGACACAGGTCCCTGTGGTCCATGCACAGAGATCCACTATGACCATGTGGGTGGTGGCAGAAATGCTGCAGCACTGGTGAACCAGGGCAGCCCTGATGTAGTGGAGATCTGGAACTTGGTCTTCATGCAGTACAGCAGGTACCAGCTGTCTAGTCTGAGCTCCAGAGCCTTTCCCCCTTGTCTGACTCCAGAATCATATGTGTATACTCTCAGACGTCTCACTGCTTTCCAGAAGCAAGAGGGAAGCTGGGGAGATGTTCCAGTGTGGCTATTGGTCTGCTTCGCTTTATTTGCCCTTCCTCCTTCAACCTTTGCTGTCTATTTTCCCTTACTGCTGCATTCCAGAGGTCTCTTGAGATTTGCAGGAGCCCAGAGAAGTAGAAGGAGTAGAAGGCCTCTGGCCCTGTCAGGGAAGGCCTTTTTCCTTACATTACAGCCTGTCCTGACTGTCTGCTGGTCAGATCCTGGTCAGATCCAGTGCCAAGGCAGGCTGCTGTTAGTCTTGTCCCTGAGCTTCCTTTTTCTGTCTCCCACTGTTTCCATCCCCTGTCACTCTCCTATTCTCCTTGATTTACCTGCTCCTTTTGTTTTTTGTCCATGAACTGACTCTTGCTTCTCTTTTGCCTTTTATTTTTCCTGCCTGGCTGTCAGAGAGGTGGAGGGGAATCTGCTTCCCTTGCCACAGCACCATGTGGATACAGGAATGGGTCTGGAAAGGCTGGTGACAGTTCTGCAGAACAAACGCTCCAACTATGACACAGATCTCTTCACTCCCATCTTGGATGCCATTCACAAGGTGATGGTGCTTCTGCTCAGAGTCACAGCCCAGCAAAAGATCTTTGAATGCAGACTTCTTGCCTGGTACCACAGTACAGCCTTCTCTACATGCCACATTTTGAGATGGTTATGTCTTGAGAGGAGATTATGTCTGGCCAGGTCCAGAGCAATATTTTAGAAAAACTGGGCAGAATTTCAGGTTGGAAATCTGCTTGATTATTAGCATTGCTGATCCATTTTTCCTAGGAAATTTCTTAAATTTCTCAGTGCCAGGGCATTGGCTGACCTGTGTTAGGTACTGAAGTCTTGGTTTATAATGCTATAGAATTATAGAACCTCTAGATGCATGAGGTTCAGAGGTAGTTGAGAAACATGATGTCAAATGTGAGTGGCTGTCGCTTGCATTGAAACTTCTTCTGCAACCATTAATTTCTGCTACTTTGTATTCCTACTTTCTCTTTTAGAGCTGTGGGGCACCCAGATACCAAGGTCTGGTCGGGGATGCTGATGTTGGGCGTGTGAACATGGCCTACCGTGTGGTGGCAGATCACGTGCGCACCTTGTGTGTGTGTATCACTGATGGCATCTACCCAGGCTTCTCTGGAGCAGAGTAAGGACAAAAGGGAATGGCATGGGGTGGAGGGAGGGAGGTGTAGAAAGGAATATGAACAGCCAGGGGAAAGGTTCTGCTGCGGGCCCAAGACAGGGAGTGCATGAGCTTTGGGAAGGCAGGAAGGTGAGAGCGTGGAATGGGTTCCAGTCTGCAGACTCATCCTTGAATGGGTGTAGAGTGTGGGGAGCAGCTGTCCTGTGTTGATGAATCAGACCAGAGGATCTGGGGGATGCTGGTTGTGGGAGCTGGGCAGGGATGCTCACATGGCTGCCTGACGAATCCTGCCCTGTTTTCAGACTGGTGCTGCGCCATATCCTGCGCAGGGCTGTCCGCTTTTGCTCTGAAGTCCTCCAGGCTCCACCTGGGCTCCTGGCCTCACTGGTGCCTACTGTAGTGGAAGTGCTGGTGAGTAAAACCTTGGGGGAAAAAAGTAAAGCCTTGTTGAAAAAAGACTATCACATATGTCGTATTCAGCCCCATGTCCCTTTCCTGCACACTGTCAGGAGACAATATTGGATGTGAAGGAGCTCCAGCAGGATGTATACATGATGATATGCATCGCAGCAGTAAAAATCTTTTGTCCCCTGATCATTTGTGGTGGGAGGGAGGGGGCCTAGTGTGACTTTGGTACAGTCAGCCTAAGCACATGTAAGTGTATGCGAGTGCACATTGCTGTTTCTGACGGCAGTGACTTCCAAGGTGTATCTGGAGAAAGCCACCTGAAATTGGTCTCTGTTAATAGTAACAGCATCTTCAAAGACAATGCTTTTTTCCGATTGTGATCTTCCTATTGTGAATGGATGTATTTGCCAGGGGATGCTGTGGAGGGGCTAGCAGAGGGTGGTTACAGGGAGATGGGCAGGACATGGTCCATGTGTGATTTTTGCTCTGCACTGCTGACCCTGAAGCTGTGTGCTGGGGCTCCCTTCACAGTCACCTGCCTGAGAAACCTCTATAATGTTTGTGGCATGCTCTGAGATTCCCTGAGGATGATACTGAGAGTGTTATCACTAACTGAGGTTCACTCCACAGGGAGATGCTTACCCAGAGCTGACGAAGAATGCAGACCAGGTGAGCAATGTGGAATCCCCTGTAGAGAAACCTCCATCTTTGTGAGGCACTGCTCTCAGGGGCAGCAGTCAGTCCTTCCTTGGGACTTAGCTGGAGGAGTTTGCATAGCCTCCTCCATAACCATGTTCTTGTGGGTGGGCTGAAATGTGCTGGGCACAAGAAGTATCTGTGTCAGATTTTCATGTGGGAGCTCAACTAGATCCTTACCAGGGACTGACTTCAGAAAAACTACAGGAGTTTTTTTAGTGAGTGCAAGTACAGCCTGTCCTAGTCTGGGTACCCTTTGTTGATTGGTGATTTAAGGCTAGAACTGAGTTGCTTCTGCTGACAGCAGCTATGACAAGCAATTTCTCTGGCTGTTCCAAACATACAGTTGTAATTGGGTCACAGACGTGAATGTCTGACAGAGACCATTTGTCAACTTAAAGCCTTCCCCAGGTGTATGGCCAATATTTCCTTGACAGGAGCGATGACAGGACGCACAATGACTTTGGCACTGTGTAATAGTGCATTGGAGACGTGTCGTGATGGATATTTGCAGAACAAAAAGTCTGGTTGATTTGCTTTGAGCTGACTGAGCAGGGCGGAGCTGAGCAGGGGAAGTCCCTGAAGTGTTGTGACTAACCCTTCTTCTGATCCTTGGACAGATCATGGATATCATCAATGAGAACGAGGCTGCATTTCTGTCCTCCCTTGAGCGTGGGAGGCGCATCATCGAGCGGACAGTGCAGCAGATGGAGCCCTCCACAAATTTCCCAGGTCAGTCTCCCTCTGACAAGCTGCATTTAGAGACAGTTTGCTCCAGGTCCTCACAAGCATTGCGGTCAAAACTGGTGGATGTCTGCCTCCCCCACTTATCTTTTGTGACTTTCTAGCCCCAGGCAAAGGAGCAGATGTTTTTCCTTTCTCCAGATTGCAGTTGTTTTCTAGTACTTTGTTCTCACAACAAACTGGGCACAAGGAAAGTTAGAAACATTCCCTTGCTGCTTTATTGGCTGATACCTAGGTCCTTACAAGATACAGCTGAAAGGAGCAGCACAGAACCCAACCAGTGTGGCTGCCTGTCTACATGTGCTGTGCAGAATTTTAGCAGGAATGGGGCTATGGAGAATCATTAATATTCAATCCCATGCAAGAACGGCATGGGGTCTCTTCCCTGTTACCAGTGCAGCTGCACACAACACAGGTGTGTCCAGTTATCAAGGCACACCTTAGACTGGTCCCATCCAAATCTTGAGATGCTTTTGCTTTCTGTATTCACACAGAGTTCCCATCCTTTTTGTCTTACAGCTGAAGTAGCCTGGTCTCTCTATGGAAATTTAGGATTCCCTCTGGATCTGATTGACTTGATGCTTGAAGAAAAGGGAATCAGTTTTGATACAGCTGCCTTTAACAAACTTGCTCTGGATGATGCAAAGGTAAGAGGGAAGCTCACTGTATCAGAAGAATTCAAAGCTTTCTCTCTCTCCTGTGAAAATGGAAATAGAATCCCTTTCACCACTGAGTCTCTTTGGATGCACCATAGGTAGGGCCACATGGCTTCTTCAATAAGAGGTCTGCAATAGCAGTGTCATCACAATGCCTTTGCTTGTGAGTGTGGGACTGAGAAGTATTGGCTGGTGATTTTCTTTAGGTTGGTAGAAGTGTTTAATGATGCTGGAGTGAAAGTTATAAAAGAATTACATAGTGTTGCTGTGTGAGTCTACATGTAGTCCAACTTCTCTCACAAAGCAGATCCAGCTTAGAGAGCCCAAGCAGCAAATTATTTATGAAGAGTTTACAAAATCTCCTTGGTCTCTGTAGTGCTGGAAGACTTGCACTGCCCACCTACCACCCCCACCCACCTGTGCAGTAACTGGTTCAGGGCCTTGCTCTCCTGAGCTTTAGTGGCCTGGAAGTTTCACAGCTACACAGCAAGCTGTGCCAGAGAGGTTGTGTTAGCTGTTGCTTATGGCCTGGCTCAAGGCCAGCACTGAGTGGTATTGAATGCTTGTGAGGTTTGAAGGAATGGAGTTGGTTTAGCAGTAGCCTCCATCAGCCTGGAACTAAACAAGCCTTTTCCGCAAAGGGGGAAGAAGTTGTTCCTAGACTACAGCACCAGTTACTGGTTTGTGTGTCCCCCCGATGTCTCCCATCTAACTGTGCCTGTGCTCTGCTGCAGCGGAAGGCTGGTGGCCCACAGGCAGCACATCCAGAGAACACAAACACACACCTTGATGTGCACTCACTGGCTCAGCTGAGGAGCAGCAACGTGCCTGCCACCGATGACTCCCCGAAGTACACCTACACGCTTGGGCAGCACGGGCAGTACGGTAAGTGACCACGCCCCACCTGTAAGGCAGCTTCTGCCAGAGGGCACTGGAGTCCCTCAAAAGTCTGCTTTTACTGCTTGACCCTCATGCATGTAGGATGTGTCCTTTGTGGTCCAAACCTGTCCACCTTGCTGGCGCATCTTTTCCCTGCCCTTGTACCTCGTCTCAAAGTAGGTGCTTTTCTTAGCGCTAAGCCTCTAGGAAGCCTTTGGGCTGGTGTCAAGGCTGTGAGTTCTGGGTTGGCAGCACTGTGTGCAGTGGTGAAGAAGGGACTGTTGGTTTCTTCTAGAGATGAATCTGCCTCCCACAATTAGGCTTGTGGGTGTGTTTGCTGGGGAGAATAATGGATAGTTATGAAAAAGGATTAGGTAGTTGTCTGAAACCATGCCCTTGGTATTTCCATGGCAGACCACTAGATGCCAGCACAGGTTCTTTATTATTTAGGTTAACTGAGGTTGCTGATGCTCTAGGGAAAGCATGAAGATAAAACCACAGAGAGCAAGAGGTGGTGTGACTGTCACAGAAAATTAGAGATAGTCATGCACAACCAGCTCCCTCTTACCTAGCGTGCTGGTGGCAGCCCACATTGAGCAGAAAGTGAGGCAATTCAAGCTATATATACTACAGCAAGAGCACAACAGAGGAAAAAACCCAGCAGTGACATTGGCTGAAATCTCTAAGCTAGAACTATCCCACCTCCTCAGCCTCTAAATCATGTAGTAATTCAGGTTGAAGGGGATCTCTGGAGGTCCAATTTCTTGATAAAAGGAACATCATCTTCACAGATCAGGTTGCTCAGAGCCTTGTCCACTTAAGTTTTCAGTATCTTTAAGGACAGAGATCCCACAGCCTTTCTGTTCCCTGTTCCTTATCACTCTTAGTGTGAAAAGTTTTTTTCTATATGTACAGCCAGAATTTCATGTACTGTAAATGTAGTCTCACAAATGCTAAATAGGGATGAATAACCGTTTTCTTTGACCTGCTGGTTATGTTTGTGTTCATACAGCCCAGCAGGCAGGCAGTCTTCCTTGCTCCAAGTGCACCCTGCTAGCCTGTGCCCAGCTTGCTCCCAGAACCCCAAGATTTATCTCAGTCCATTTCTGTAGACTGCTGAGATGCCTTAGAAGAGCAGCCCAGTTCTTTAGTGTATCAGCCAGTGCCTGACAAGTCATTGCCCTACACCAGTGGGATATAGGTACATCCCACCTTGTCATGGATAGTCGTTAATGAAGATGTTAAATGGTGTTGGCCCTAATATAAACCACAAGGTAGCTCTACTAGTAACTGAGTATCAGTTGAACATTGAACTACTGAGCAATTCTCTGTGGGGCCAGCTGCCCAGCCAGTTACACACCCACCTTATGGTCCACCTCTCCAGTCCATATTGGCCAAATTTGGCTTCAAGGAACCTACAGGAGAGTATGTTAGAAGCTTACTGCACCAAGGAAGGTAACATCTATGCTTTCCCTTGTCCACCGTGTCAGGTTTGCCAAGCTTGCACATAGCAAGATGCAGATGTCTGTGCCACATTTTCTTCTACCAGGCTCATGTGGAGCCAGATTGGGTGTCCCTGCCTGTGTAGCTACTACTCAGCAGTTCTGTCATTAGTTAAGCGAGGGGTGACTTAGTTCCAGTTAACAGATCTTTCATCCCTTCTACCAGTAGCTGTTCCTCTCCTACCAAGGCAAAGTGCCAGCTTTCAGTATAGCCTGGGTGTTGGCAGGGTTGGCATGGGGAAGTGATCCCTCCTTTCCTGTTGCAATCTAACAGGGTGTATGCTCTAATCGCTGCCATCTTCTTCCCCCTGACAGAGTTCAGCCCATGCCTGGCCTCTGTCCTGATGCTGTACAGAGATCAGTGTCTCCAGAAGGAGGTTGGGGCAGGGCAGCACTGCGGTGTAATCTTGGACAGGACTAACTTCTATGCAGAGCAGGGTGGGCAAGACTCTGACCAAGGCTACATGATACGTTTAGGACAGCAGGTAAGGCCCTTTGCTGCCTAACCCAAGGCTGCCATTACTGAGGCCAGGCAGAATTCCTCAAGTCATGAGCTGTTTTACTGTGTTAATTTGCAAGATGCTGATTCTTGACAGTTCCCTTGGCTTTGCATCAGGGTTGGCGTGGTGAGGCAGAAGCAGCGGTAACTTTACAGATGTGTACTTGCTGCTCTGGTTGTCTCTTCTTTGCAATTCCATTTTGCTGGGGAAGACTGTAAAGTCTTAGGTCTCCCTTCAATGTGCTGCATTCTTGCCAGCTGGGGGTGTAATGCTGAGAGAGGGCAATCAATGATCAGAGTCCATGAGCTGAGTAATTTGGCTCCAACCAGTCCTGGATGACTGCAAGCAGTGCCCAATCTGAGACCCAGTGGAAAATCTCTTATCCCTCCCAAGAACATCAAGAAGGACTTCCACTTCTGCAGCACGTTCCTTCAGCCTTGACAGAGGGAGAGCTTTGACCCTCTCATGGAAAGTTACACAGGTGCAGGTTTTATTCCTTACCACATTCCAGCTCTTGATCATCACCCCGGGCATTGATTCTGCCTTTTTAGCCGTGCAGAATGTGATAGTGCCTTGCTCAGCACTTCTCCCCAAGCTGAAGTGGGGATCCAGTTTCTGTTTCCAGCCCAGAGAGGCAGAATTGGCACCTTGGATGCCTGAGACAGGTGCCTTGGCAAACACTGTCGATTTTCTTGTGAACAAACATCCTTGTTAAGAAAATGCGTCAGCATGGGTGGTGTTACTGCCCCTCCACTGCAAGCTGGCAACCTCAGGATGTTGTGCAAAGAGTGGCTGGGTGCAGGGAAGGTCTGAGGCACTCTGGTTACATTTGTAGCAAGCTTCTCTCTGCTTTTTCCGCCCAGTCCCTCTCTTTTAGGGATCAACAGGGATTCTGTTTCCCAGTTGGATCAAGCAGGTACCTAGCACAGGTATTTGGATTTTCCCTGTGTCCTAACTCATCTTTCTGTCTCTTTCCTCAGGATGTACTCTTCCCTGTAGAGTCAGTTCATCTCTGTGGTGGCTACGTGATCCATGAGGTCACTGCTGTGGAAACCCTGCGTGTTGGTGACCAAGTGCAGCTCTTTGTGGATGAGGTGATAACTCACTGTCCTTAACTTTTTCCTCGTGATGTCCTGAGTAGCCTGGGCACAACAGATCTTTGTCCCATGTATTCTTGAGACTGTTCCTCATTGTAATGTGCAGTGGGAAGGAAACATTACAAGTGACTCTGTAAACTTCTGTGAGCCACTGGTCTGTCCAAAAGTATCCAGCCTACCCTTTGCTTTTTTGCGGAGGTGATCCCATGGGACAAGAAGTTAGATCTTCCCTGTGATGTAATTAATCTGACAGCGGTACTACCCATTGTTTTCCCCCCATCTTCTCCCATCCCTTCGCATGCAGCCTTTCCCTTATCTCTTTATGCCATCCCCTACTCCCCTGAGCTGTGGAGAACCAGCACTCCCTGCCAACCTGCTGTCTGTGCTTTCAGGCCCAGCGTCTGGCCTGCATGACCAACCACACCGCTACCCACCTGCTGAACTTCGCGCTCCGGCACGTCCTGGGTGACAGCACAGAGCAGCGCGGGTCCCATGTGACAGCAGAGCAGCTGCGCTTCGACTTTGATACCAAGGTGACTCTGAACTTCAGTTTCCTTGCTCTCAGCAGTACCAACATTCCAGTACTGGCCTTCTCTCCAGGGATTTTTCTCCTCTTGCCATAATCACATCGATGGGTCACGGTTTGTCTGAGCGATGAAGCTTGGCCCTTTAGATGTGACGGGGTCTGCTTTGCGTTGACGTGACCTGAGCAGGGCTTGCTGAGGGGATGAATGGGCATCAGGAGGAAAATGCTTAGCAAGGCCAGTGGTCATGGGACTGACATGAAATAGTGTAAAGGGGCCTTTGAGAGATGGTGCTTGGCTGTGACACATATCTGGTGTGGACATCCAGGTAAGAGTATTTGGGAACTGAAAGCTGTCCAGTCAGGCTGAGTGCTGGCCCTGATAACCTGTCACTCGTTGCAGTATCTCTCCTGAAGGCTTTGGCTGATGCTCTTGCATCAAAGATCCTTAATCCCTTGTGGGAGGAGGGGATGGGAGGGCCATGATGCTCACAAGTAGAGAAGATGAGACACAGGGGAAGAGTGGTGTGCCCAAGCTGAGTTGCCCAGCGGCCCTGCCCCACTTCTCCTCCTTCATTCTGTTCCTCTCAGGAGGCTTCTCCTGAAGGTGGCTGATTTAATTCCTCAGGGCCCTGTGACTGTGGAGCAGCTACAGCAAGTGGAGCAAGTGGTCCAGGATATGATCAAAAGAAATGACGTTGTGCACATGGCTGAGGTCCCCCTCACACAGGCAAAAAGAGTTCAGGGACTCCGTGCAGTGGATGAGGTATGACTAGATAGCAGCACGCCTTTTCATGAGCCTTCTTCTCCAGCAGGAATCATCTGGGACACAAGAGATGTTGACGGAACGTGTTTCTGCAAGGGACTTGACTCCCAAAACCAAGAAGGAAAAATAGGACAGAGATGAGATCTCAGGACACTGTGTTGTAAAACATGGAGGCTGGTGATGTGTAGGCTTTCTGCTCGTCCCTTTGGGCCAAAAGTCTATATTGTCATCCAGCTGTTTCTTTCTCCCCATGGTGGCTGGTTGTGGGGGAGAAGTAGAGCTGCTCCTGACTATGGGCTATTCTAGAATAGGGGAAAAAGTGAGGCAGACACCTGAAGCCATGTAGTTAGTCTGTAAGTGCCCCTGAAGGGCCATGTTGTTAGCTGCTGATCCCTGTCTCCTCTGTCAGGGGTATCCAGATCCAGTGAGGATAGTGTCTCTGGGGGTCCCTGTGGAGAGTGTGCTGACCCGTGACTCCGAGGCTGCAATGCAGACCTCTGTGGAGCTCTGCTGTGGGACGTAAGTGACTTCTATTTGCAGTGAGGAGGTGTGGTTTTGGGCACTGGTGGCTGAGGTTAGAGATGTCAATGCAAGCTCAACTCCCTGTCCTTGTGAAACTAAGTTTCCTCACTGGGAAGATATTGTGAGGACAAGATGGGCTAGTTGCAAAGCTTTGGAAGTCCCAGGGTGAGCAAACTTTAATGAAATGCAAAGCATTTTCCTTACTTCATAGTCTGAAACCAACCTGGAAGCCACAGGTCACCAGCAGTGGGTGGGAAAGGTGTGTGTGGCCTGTCACACCAGTGCTTTGCCTTTGGGGATGGAGGAGTGCTGGGGACACAGCTGGAGACTCCAAGATCATTGTGCAAACTTGAGACTGTTCTGATTATTTTAATTAATTATCTTCACCCTCTTCTGCTTTTAGCAGTAATGGGAGTAGAAGAAGAGTTAATCAATCTTAGGACAGGGCTAACAGAAAAAAAGAACAGCCTGGAACAAATTGGCCTTTGAGCAGATAGAGCTGAAAATGAGCAATTTTCTAGCCATGAGATCATTCTTGTGGGAGTAGTGGGACAAGAAACTGCATGGGAGTAGAGATGATCAATTCTTGGGAAGCTGTCTGAAATGGTTACTTGTAGTAACAGAACCTGAGACACCATAGCTTTCATATCCAGTGTTAAATAACCAAGAAGGAAAGGGGAAATTGTCAGAGCCCTGAGACTTCACAACTATCACAACAGTGACTGGAGTCTACTGGTTTGCCTGTGAGCTGGCCTGACAAGAGAGTGGTGGAGTTGGAGCATAAGATTACTTTCTACAAGGTTTAGTAGCAGCTGACTTGAAGAGAAAACTCCCAATTTATCCCATTGCTGAGGGAAAGGAGTGGAAAGGAAGGCAGAACTTGGCTATTATGCACCACTGACAGAACCCTGCTGGGCAGGTAGCACAGAGGGTCCTGTGGAGTAGCCTCAATGCTGCTGTCTTTTGCTGTCTCCTTGTCAGCAAGGTGCCATGAGGATTTTAGGGATGGGAAAGGATTCAAGCTATAGGGATTAGGAAGGGGCTCCTTAAAAAGAAAGCAGGCTTACTGATTGCTATTTCCAGAGAGTAGCTTGTTTTATTTCCCGTTCTCTGCTGACTTTTTAGGCACCTTCTACAAACAGGATCTGTGGAAGATCTGGCCATCATCAGTGAGCGTCAGCTCATTAAAGGGGTTAGCCGTGTCATTGCAGTGACAGGGAGTCAAGCCAAAAAGGTAAGAAAGGGGGAACTGAGATTTCTGCCATGTCAAGGCAATGCCAGAAGGACCTCATAGACAATTAGCTCCCCACTGCTTTGGTTGGAGCCTCCCTGCTGTGCTTTATCTGGCTTCCTCCTTCACCCCTGGACTCAGCTCTGCTGCTGTACCTCACCATTCATCTCTTTTACCCCCATCCTAGTCTTCTGTCTCCTTGACCTTCATTCTTCCCCCAGACCTACTTTTCCAAGATAAAAATTTGGCACAAAATATCAGAAAGCCTCTGGTCTATAAATTTCAGTCCCTGGGTAGACACTTAAAGCTGTGACCCTTTGTGCATTGGTTTCACCTCCTGCCTATCACAGTTGGATTTGCACTTTATGGCCTCATTCTTACAGCCCCTTTGCTTCTTTCCTTTAGTCCTTTTCTTGCTAAGATGTGGTTCTGATCAGGCTGGGTCTGTATAAAAATTAAGCAACCTACTATTGTGTTTGTGAGATCACTCTGTCCTTTAATACCTGGAAGTGTCAGGTGCCCCACAAGCTTGTTCATTTCCTTTAAGGCTGCAGTCAGAGGAGAGTGACTCATAGTCAATGGAACTGGAAAGACTAAAGGCAAAGCCCACCCCTGCAAATCTGTTACTTTTTGGCTGGCTGTCCCCTGTGCATCTGTGTCCCAGTGAGGCTTTTGTTTGTGCAGAAGAACAAAAAGCTGCAGGGCACATCTGCATGCTTTGCTGGAAATGCTGACCTGGGGAAGCCTCCAAGAGGAGCTCTGTACATGTGTTAATGAAACAAGGGAGACTGAAGGCATGAGGGAATGACTTGAAACAAGGGTTGTGTACCCTAGCTAGGCAGAGCAGTCCTCACTTTCCACAGCTTTTCTTATGTACTCTCTGCTATCCTGGTCTAAAGTCTCACAGGACCATCATGGGCACAGAGATCTGGCGGGAGGAAACGCTCCAAACCATAAGGATTGTCACTGATGAGAAAAGCCTGTAATGGCTTTTTTTATTATTATTAATGGTAACATTGTTGTTGGGGAAAGCAATAAGAAATACACCAAGATAGACGAACTGAGGAAAGATGCTTGAACAGCTGATAAGGTTTCTTTTAGTTTTAGTGTTTCTTTTGTTTCTTCGGTCAGTAGTTTCAAGATCACATTTGCTAATAGCTCTAAGATGCAAATGGAGCTCCCCAGTTTTTCCTCAATGAAATCCTGATGATTTGGTGCAAGATAGTGAGGAAACATAAATGCTTGACAGCTTGGTCCCTGGGGTGTAACCATCTAGTGATGATTGCAAATCTGGAGCAGAACGTTCTCTTTCAGAGTCTTGTGAGAACAGTCATTCTTAAAACATCTATAGGTGTCTTTCCACTGGATCCTGAGCAGCACTTCAGTGTTTATGACCCTGCTGCCTCCCTACTTTCCCCATCCCTGCTCGTTTTTTCTGCTGCTACATTTCAATTTTGCATTCTTTCTACCTCTCCAGGCCCGGGAAGTAGGCCAGTGCTTGGCTATGGAAGTGGACTCTGTCTCCCTACGAATGAAGCAGAGGATCACCTCCATTCCTGAAATGCAAAACCTCTCCAAAGAAGTGGGCCAGTTGACCAAAGTAAGGACTACACTCCCATACAGAAAGATGCTGGCATGGGCTTTATACACTTGAGGCACATGACTTTTTCCCTACCAGGTTCACATGTTACCATGGTCAATAGCAAGGGCAAATTGCTACCTGCTATTGAAGGATTTTTACCAGTGCCCAGCTGCCTCTGTTATAGATGGCCAGCTGAAAAAGAAAGCTGCTTACCACAATGATTGGCTGGCCTGACCACATGGGCTGTAGGAGAGTCTGAAAAGAGGCCAGGCTCCAGCCTGACCTCCCAGAGAACTGGCACTTTACATCTAGAGGTACAGTTTAATGTTCTTACACAGGAAATTGTCTTGCAGGTAGTGTCCAGCACTACAATGCCCCAGTGGCAAAGAAAAGAACTACAGACCATCCTCAAAGCGCTACAGCGAACGGCCAACACAGCTATCAAGAAACTGGAGCTGCAGCAGGTACTGTGGCAACAGCACACTGATTGCAGCCAGCTGATAGCACTGTGTGGCACACACCAGTGGACCTGGTGTCTCTGTCACACTTCACAGCCACCCAGTCAATAGGGTCCCATTA
The DNA here is from genome assembly GCA_013397135.1 of Pachyramphus minor. Lineage (NCBI taxonomy): Eukaryota > Metazoa > Chordata > Aves > Passeriformes > Tyrannidae > Pachyramphus > Pachyramphus minor. The sequence continues at coordinate 678,799 of VYXB01001091.1, forward strand.
GAAAGCAGACGATGGCAGGTACAATCACACACACTGCCACACGAGCTCTGTGTTGGGTGGATTTCATTGGCATTGTCTGGTGCTGTTGCTTAAAATGTAGTGAATGACTGGCTGGGTTTCTAGCATCTGCAGAATCCCCACAAGTCTCTGCCTGTGAGGATGGAGAGCCCCATATCAGCACTTTTGGCGAACACCAATAGGCAATTAGGCATAACCTCCTTGTTAATATGTGGAGAAGATGAGATGGTCCTCACAGTGGGATTAACAAGGTTGTATACTAAGACAATGGCAGGACAGAGCCTTTCTCCCAGCTATGTGAATATTGCTGTGGCTTCTCACATGTTTGTATTCTGCCAATTTACATTAGAAGCCCTTTGGAAATGCTTATTGGTGACTTAAGAGATGTCAGCAAGAACTATCCTTTTCTTACAAGTAGAAGCATCTTGCCGCAGAAGCCTTCCTGAGACATGTGGTGGTGTATAGGTCCAGGAGAGGCTGGGGACTGAATGAGTCACTGTCTATTCCACTTTTGCCAGGGGTTCATCTCTGCTTGCTTTCGAGGAAGGAGGGCTGTACAGGTCTCCACATGAAGATTTCAGTCCGCCAGTCTGACTTCTGCTATCATACATCTCCCTTCTGTCCCACAGAGCAGCACTTGCATTTCCTTTTATATTTGTTGCATGCATATATCCCCATCCAGCTCCCCTGTGCCACCTGTAGCCCTTCAAAGTGCTGTGTGTTTCTCCTTCTAGGCTGAAAAGAAGGCACAAAGCCTGCTAGCAAAACACTGCAACCAACCTGTCATCATTGATACTGTCCCAGCTGATTCCCTCTCTGTGAGTAATCCACATTCCTTGTTGGCCAGGCAGTACCTCAGATGCTACCAACAGTAAGAGGGAATTGCTGGGCACATTTTTTGCTGAATGCCAGTCTCCTTTGCTGTAGCCTGATTCCCCTTCTCCCTGTCTCTCCTAGATCCTAATGAAGGTAGTGAATCAGCTGTGTGACAAGTCTCCTGGTACATCGGTCCTGCTGCTCAGCCCTCAGGCTTCTGGTGAGGTGCTCTGTGCCTGTCAGGTGTCCAAGGTAAGCAGAACCTTGGTAGAGACACGAGGAACCTGCCTGCAAAGGGGCAGTGGACCCACTGCTCTGCAGGTCCTGCTTGAGGCTTGTCCTGGGATTCTGCCCAGAGTTGGTGGTTAATTGCATAGGGGCAGGACCTGACATGACCCTACTGGGACCAGATGTGCTTTCAGTCTCTGTTGGGCACAGATATCCCTGGATCCTCCAGGTCATGTTTGCCCAGGGGCAAGACACAGCATTAACCTGTAAGCTCAGCCTTTGTCATCATCAGAGTCATGACTGCCTCAGGATAGTGAGTGCCCAGGCTGGGTGAGGAGAAGATGTTGTTAATTTTCTTTATTCACACTTCAGAGTGCTTCACAGTGCAAATGACTTTTCTGTGTCTCTTCTGCAGAACTGCCTCCCCGCGTTCTCTGCTGCTGACTGGGCCGTGGCTGTGTGTACGCAAATGGAGGGCAAGGCGGGAGGCTCTCCCATCGTTGCTAAGGGCAGTGGAAATGCCAAAGGCATGCAGGGAGCCCTGACTACTGCACTGGAGTTCGCTCACAGTAAACTGTGATGCTTTAGTGCCAGGACAGCTGTATGCACCCATCTGCAAGCTATGTGTACACTTGATATCAAGCATGTACTTCCGACGGTCTGAAAGGCTTAACAGCTCCCACACTGAACGTTGCTGCTGCCACTGTATTGGAGCACTTGACTTCTGACCACCCAGCATCAGCAGAGACTCTGCTCCTGATCCCACTGACAGAACAATGCTGCTTGTTCTTCAGCCTGAGCATATGGGGATGGAGCCTTGGAAAGCACTAGTTGCAACAGCAGGTCCTTCTCGTGGAACAGTGCAGTTCTTGCCACAAGACCAGCACGGAGACTCTGTGAGAACATGGGGAGATGGCACAGTGTTATCCTAAAGCCATTAAAGGACAGCGAGTGTCTGATCCCCTGACATTTCCTGTTAGCTGTACCATTTTTTTCTGTTCTGGCAGAGGGGTTCATTCTGTCCCTGCAGCCCTGGAAGTCAGCACACACTTGTGTCTAAGAAGTCCCATGCTACTGAACTCAGGACACCTCTTTGATTAAAATGCTACTGCAATTTAGAAATGGGAGGAGAAATCCCACCTTGCTTGTGGGCTCAGGCTTGTTAGGCTATGCAGTGCGTAATGCTGAACCCAGTCCTCAGCATGGAGGGAACAGAATCATCCCAGTCTCCACCTCTTTGTTTTGGATGAATGTTCCTAACCCTGTTTCTTCCTTGTAACTCCTTCCTTCTGGTTTCTTGCCAGCTCCTACCTAAAAATCACCACTGATCTGGTGAATTCTGGGAATGTTGCTGTGTCACGGGATGTAAGTCCCTGCAGCAGGACACCTAATCTTGAGATGAGCAGGACTCTGTCATAAACTGGTCATTTTTCACAAGCAGTAGCAGGCCCAGCAAATTCAATTCATAAAGACATTTCAGACTTCATTGTTAGAGTGATGTCTAGAGCTCCTGGGCAAAGCACCATTATTTGAGATACAGTTTTGACCTAAATAGAGATCACAAATGGTAGCTGAGGCAAAGGTGCCATGGGATAGTGATTGAAGCAGGTTTCACTGTGAGAGCAGCAAGAGCAGCCTGACAGGGATGAATTTCACCAGCAGGTAGAGTTGCCTGGCACTGTGACTGGAGGTGGAGGAGGCAGTAGCTGCCTGCTTTTGGGGAGAGGGGGCGGGGTTAGAAGCACGTGGTGCTGACGGATGGGTAGCAGGCAATGGCTGTCACACTGATAAGGGTTGGTGAAGAGGGTGTAGAGGGTCATGGCCCAGTGTCCTAATGAGAGACTTCCCACTTTGGTTCAGTAAATGCTGCGTCCAGCCAGGGAGCTTAAAGCAGAGCTTGTGGCAAAGGGGTCTGTGAGCCAAGGTCTCTGGACATCTGTCCATGCTGCCATGAGTTCAGCCATCAGAGGGATGCTTAGGCCCTTCTTTCATCACCAGTGGGGCAGGTTGCTGTTCACCCCAGAACCCCGTCTGCTTTCCTGTATGCTGTAGCAGAGCAGCTTGGTCCTTTCTCAAATTTCTTTCCGCTCCTGGTTGCAGAGGTACTTTTGGTGCTCGTAACATCTCTCCAAGGAACCTGAGCCCTGGGGAGAGCTGAAACATCTAGCCCAGGGCTTTGGGGACTTGTGACAAGGCTGGTAAGCTGCTGGAGAGCGTGTGTGAAATCCCAGGAATGGTTCATGCCATCAGTTGAAAGCTGCGTCAGTACTCAGTGTTGCACAGCTCCTGTGTTTCACTTGGGCCACAACAGTACGACGTGTGGGAAGGGGAAGGGGTGATCTGTCTTACACGGAAAGCACTTTGCCAGAGTGATTTTGTGTTCTGTATTAATAGCTGCTACAGGAGATGATGTCTCCTTTATGTATTGGAGAGTAGGTGTGAGGAGGAGGAGGAAAGTAATGCTGGGTTGAGCTCCTCGTGCATGATGCTCTAAAAGCAGAGCTTGAGCTTGCCAGCAGCAGCCTTATGTAATTAACCCTCTTTGGCTTGACTGTTAGCTTAAAAACCACTGACCCTTCGTAGACTTTTGTCCAGCCCCTTAAGGGGCAGAGGTTTGGGCACTGACCTTCGGCACTTTACTATGGGCGAGTTGAGCCATTGTTGTCATTCCCCTGGAGGGCCAAGGGCTGCTGCTACAGAGGCACTGTGGAGCAGTGGCTCTTGGGGCAATATGCTCAAGGTCCATCTTGCCTGTGGGTATTGTAATGCTCTCAGCACTGTGTGAAGAGTGAGCAGCAAAGGCCTGATGCCTTGGCACTCCAACTCTGTTTGACCCCTCCTGTGTCCCATGAGAAAAATGGCTTCCTGTTCTCATGGTATTTGCAGCAGCCCCAGTACCCACTACATGCAGGGCTACTGCATCTCCTGCACCACTTTCCTATAAACCTTAAAAAACAATCAGCAAGCAGGGCTGCAGCCTGCTGCAAAGGCACTGGCTCTTCTGCCTCAGCCAGGGCAGTGTTGGGGAGCCCATTTTCTTTCTCCTCATTTGCTGCTCTTGGCTTTTATGAACATGAAATTTGTATTTCCCTTCCCCTTTCTGAGCCTGCAAGGATCAATGAAGTCACAGCATAACCAAGTCGTGATCTTATAAGCTCAGTTACACTAAAACTGCTCTGTACTCGAAGAAGAAGAAGGATCTCCCCCTACCAAAGAGTGGTTCTGTGGAGGCACCTATGGTGCCCCATCACCTCCAGCTGGTAAAGTGGGTTGTTGCAGTAGAAATGCTGGGATTTGTGCTGCAGCCATGCCAGGCCAGTGCTGATCCTAGGAGAGAGCATTTCCTGTTCTGGTGAGCCCCCAGTGCACAGACTTACATCCTGTCCTCCTTTTTCCCTACCACACAGGGACAAGACATTCACATCCCATGCTACAGCTGCAGTAGTTGCCACATTTCTGCCTGGCATGCCCTGCATGTCAGCAATGCTCAGGTGGGAGGACTTCAGAGAATGAAACACAAGTTTGAAGTACAGTTCTCTGGTCCAAATAGCAGCCTGCATTCCCTTACAGCCATCAAGGATCTAAAGTGCAAGAAGTATCCTGGGCAAACATGCACACAGAAGGGACAGCAGGAAGTGGGAAACTAATTAAAAGACAAAAGTGTTTTTGCTGTGATCAGGTGCTGTCAGGTTGGCAAGACCTCAGTAAGGCCAGATGGACCCCAAGGTCCCTTAAGGGCAGTGCAAGGGCTTGCTGGCCTCAACCCCTAGCAAGTACCTGACATCAGCAAAAGGGGAGCAGAAAGTACTTGGATGTCTCTTCTGACCCTCTTTGCTCCAGGAGCTTCACTCTGAGTATCCTAGGCTGCAGCATGAGAGGCTGGCCTGCAGTACCTGCAAGAAGCCCACTCTCCTTAGGCACCCCTGCCACCCAGTCCCTGGGACAGGCTGCTTTAGGGACTTGAGGTGCTGCACCTTGGGTCCTGAGGGGCTCATTTCAGGAATGTACTGGGATTGTGGTGGTAGTAGCAGAGCCGAGCCCTGCAGAAGATGCCATATGCATGCCGAGCCACAGGCTCAAAAGCTGTGGGGCTTGGTCCCTTACAGCTGGAACTGAACAACTCCCAGAGACACTGAACATAATGCAGCATGTCCAAGCTAAGCCCTGCAGGGAGGGAAAGCAGCTCAGTGGCGGAGAATCAGAGGTGATCTTTAAAGGTCCTTCCCAACCCACACTATTCTGTGATTCTACGTGCACAGTGATAGTGTGCACCGAGCTAGTCACATCACACATGTACACGTGTCATGCAGGAACCCAAGCATCTGTGGGTTTCTGAGTTACCCGTGCAGGCTCTCACCATCAGTGCCCTGTGCTGTAGGCTCCCTGCTCCTGCAGCAGCCAGCACCCACACATGAGCAGCTACTGCACAACACACACAAGGCTGCAGTGATGAACCATGGACCCAGAGCACTAGTGGCAAGGTGGGACTTCCCATCCCTCAGGAGCAGCTCAGAGCCACCACGAGCTGGTGCTGCTGCTCACCTTCTGTGTCCTAGATGCCTGGGAAAGGAGTGGATGGCTCTGTGCTAGAGGCATTCAGCTGAGGGACAGGCAGCATGTGAGCAGGGCAGGAGAGCCCCATGGCCAAATCACCCCTCCATCCTGGGGCCCAGCTTCTGGGGAGCATTCCTGCGAAAGAGATATTTCCACTGCAGCAGAACACTGTACACAGCAGCATGCTGAGAGCCTGAGGAGGCAGGAGAGGTGTTTCATGGGGAGTCCCGACAGCTCGCCTTTGCTGCATGCCCTTCACGGCCAGCCGGTTCCCTGTGCGAGAGCGCCGGCGCCTTGCAGTCAGCTCCTCAGCTTGGATTGCAACTGGCATTTCTGTGCTGCTTGCCCAGAGGCATGATTTGCTCAGCTGCAACCCAAAGCTGCTCTCTCCTCCAGAAAGCACCAGGAATACCCACAGGGCTGGGAAAAGGGTTCTGCTTCCCCCTACATCTTCCCCACCACCATCCCAACTGCTGTCAGGAGCACCCTGCTGCTGAGCCCACCCTTCTGACAGGGCATACCTCATTTCCATGGAGGGATGAATTTTGATTGACTGATGTCCTTCTGGGTCTCAGTCCATCAGAGGATGGCTGTGGGGTCCCAGGATGCCAACACAGAGGGTGTCCAACAGTGAGGCTGTCGTGGTGTTACCCAGGCTGCATCCAGACCCATCATCCAGAGAGCTGCATGCTGCTGAGTCTGCTGTGCACTGCAGAGCTGCTTATCCTGCAATTGTGCAAACATGGCAGGCCCTCATGGGAAGATGAGGAAAGCTATGCTCATGACCAGCCCCAGGCATTGGGGTGCTGTCCACCACGTGTAATGGCTCCCTTGAGACTGGAGGGGGAATGGAAAGTAACCCTGTCCTGTAGGGTCTGCTGTAGTGTAGACTGGTGTAGACTCATCTCACTTGAGTCCGTATTGCACACAGTGCCTGTTTGTCACTTTTGCAAGCTGGAGGGCTTCAGACTAAGTTGTGAAGTCCTAGCATCCACAATCACTTAATCTCCCGTGGGGCTGTCAGCCTTGAATTACTGCTGCAACTCCAGTTCAAAACGCTTCCTGTGTTTTCAGCTGGCTGTGGGATCCCTGTCCCAGAGCTACTGCCATCAGATAGTCTGTTTTTTCTGAGACAGTCCACCCTGAGCCTGCTGCAGAAGTTCCTGAGGCTATGCAGACACTGGGTTACTATTCCAGTCCCCAGCCAAGATCCCTGCATCTCCTAGTCCTTGCCCAGTCTCGTGTCACGCACTTTCCTCTTTCTTTGCACCAGCGGTTGCCTGGGCTTGAGCTCCAGGAACAGGGAGATAAATCTGAGCCTACATAGACCTTCTTTTCACATGGTGAAGAATTATTTACACTCGGGTTGGGATTTGCTGCTCTACTAATTTTGTTGTCTCCTCGTTTGCCTGTTTGTCCCACATTCCATACAGTGTTTCCTCCCTCCCCCTTCCTTCTCTCACTGCCCTCACTTTTGGGTGTCTTTTCTCCGTCCTCCTGGCTGGCCAGGTTAGGCAGGTACAAGAAGAAGATGCACAAGGAACACAATACATCAACTCAAATATCACTGAGTTTTACAGAAAAAGGGGGAAAGAGAGACAAAACTAAATGACCTTTAAAACAAGCCAGTTCTCAGGCTCCCTCCCCCACCCAGAAGTGGCTCCTCTGCTCTGCTGTAACCTCCTTCCTGCCCCAGCATTTATTTATAAGCACCATCAATAATTAAAAAGCTGCCTGCCTGCCTGCTTGCCTTGGCTGCAGTGTTGACAGAGGCATTTCTGATGTTTCGTGGCTCAGCCTGGCTGCTTTGCTCACTTGGGCTTTTAATTTTCTTCCCCTGCCTTATTAGAAACACAGGAATCATCCACCTGGAACGGACCAGAGGTTTGGAGAGCCAGGAGAGTTTCTGCTGGAGCTGGTTGCCCTTAGAGTGACCCAGGAGTTGTCATCTCTCATGGCCATGTAGCAGCAGCACGAGCTGCTATGGGCACCACCACTCCCCACCAGAGTCAGGCTCTGGCAGGAGAGACCCCCTTGTCCACATATGAGAGCCAGTGAGCTCCCACAGTGGCTTTCTTTTGTGGAAAAGACAGCAAGTGAGGGCTCTGCAGCAGGGCTTCCCAGCCCTGGGAGCAGCATCACCCTGGGCACCCAGTCCTGGGCACCTAGCCAGGGAGATGGAAGAAGGAGAGACCCACCAAGCAGTGCAGCCAAAAAGCACAGCTGAGCGGGATGAGTTGGCCCTATCAGGCAGAGCTGCAGGCCTTACTGTAGAGGGGTACAGCTGGATTTAGAAATCAAGATGGAAAGCTTTATTCTGGTCGGAAGGAAGCACCACAGGGCATAAACCAGGGATAGATCAGGCACAGAGGCAGCAGCTGGCCTTGGTGCATTGCTGACAGTACAGAAGTCCTTGGGAATGCTCCAGGTTGCTCCTCGTGGGTTCAAAAGCACCCTGCAGGCATCAGGCTAGTTCTGACCCTTAAACAAAAAAAGTGTGGGTTTTCCAGACAGCCTGGCTCAGCAGCTGCAAGTAGAGCCTGCAGCATGCCAGGGCTGAGCCCAGCTCCCTTTAAGAGTGCAATCCCAATGTGGTGATGGGGCACAAGAGGGAAGCCCAGTGGTTCTCCCTGAGCTGGCCTGCAATGCTGCCGGACACCACAGAAACATTCAGGAAGCAGTGGCAAATAGCTACAGCCAGAGGCATTTGGCAGCAGGCACCCAACTCACCCCAGCACACAGCGCAATGCTTTGGGCTCCCCTGCTCCACCAGCCAAGCCCTGAAAGGGAACACAAAGGGGACTGTGACTCTGCTGTGGCCCCCATGGCTCTGCCGTGGCCCCCACACCCTGCTGTGAGGCCAGGGAGTGCCCGGGAGCTGGGCACAGCAGCAGTGAGAAGCAGATCTGTCACAGAGCATGGCTCTGGAGGGACAGTGATGGCAGCTGGCAGCTCCTGAGCTCTACTGGTGCTAGGCTCTGCTGGTTTGGGAAGAGGGCACCAAAGGACAGTGTCAACTCAGCAGCCCTTGGTGCGCAAGCTCCCAGGCTGTCCTATCCCATCAGTGTCCGACTCCCACCACAGCAACCGCCCCAACATTGTCCTTGCTGTGACGGGGTGGACAGGCCCCCCCTTTGGCTTCCACAAATTGCCCTACACCAGACCCTGCAACTGCTGATAAAAGACATATGGAGCTGCTGCTGGGAGACAGCAAGCACTGGGGTACTTCCATCTGAAAGACAGAAAAGGTGTCTCCTTCCTCAGGTACCCCCACATCCCCAGCCCATGCAGCCCAGCTGACCGAGAGATGCTGGAAGAGCTCACCCCTTCCCACTCCTTCTTCTATCAGTCAGCCTCCAAGGAGCATCCCCAGCCTTCAAGGGAAGAGGTGTCCCCATGCAAGGGGTATCGGGTGTCCCTCTGCGAGGGTTATCATAGCCAAGCTGGTCTTGAAGGTAAATAAGACAAGAAGGGTTGATGCCCTCATTTCAAATATAACAAAGACATGGACCTCTGAGCTCCTTTTGGGTGCCCACATGAAGGAAGGATGCTGCACTGCCTGCCCCCGGATTTTCAAAATCTCCCTGTGCACTGCCTGTGCTGTAGGATCTGATCCCATTTCACATCTCACTTGAGCACTTATCCTGTTGCACGCACTTCGCTTAATCAAAACACAGTACGACAGAGATAGGTGGAAATGCGGGCAGTGAAGGGAATGACACAGAGTCACAAGCTCAAATGCAAAGCATGGACCACCCTGTGGAAAAAAAGAGACTTTGCAAAACCAGTGGATCATCGCCATGAAAGTGCTGGAAAACAGCCTCCCACTAACGCTCATCCCCAGCCTGGGAAGGGAAAAGCTTCACACCTGCTCTGAATGTCGTGAAGTCTGCAACAAGCCCAGACAGGAATAGAAGTCACTAACTAGATGCTTTCCCTCCTCCAACAAAATATGCAGCCAGCTCTCCTCTCCCACATGGCACCCCAGCTTGGCTCACACATCCACTACCAGGTTTGTCGAGTGAGGTGATGCTGTCCACTTGCAGGGCCCTGCAGCCAGCAGCCAGGTGTACAGGGAAGGTGGAGTGTGACCAGCACAGCTGAGGGAGCTGGCCACAGCCGGCATCCTCAGCAAGGACACAGCAGCACCCCATTCCCCAGGAACCGAGGTGGAGAGGAGGAGGGCTAGGAAAACCTTGGTGACCAGGATTTCTGTATCAAATACCTCCTTCACGACCCACCCTGCTGCAGCCAGCCTTTTTTCTGTGCATGTCTCTTCCTGGACTCTACTAAAGGAGATGTCTTCCTGATCCCCTCCGAGGAGCTGAGTGACAGCAACCTGGCAGTGAGGGGACACATGCTCTGGGGATGGGATCTGTAAGGATTGCTGGGACACAGTAGTGACAGCGGAGACCCTAGAGCTCAAGCAGTGCTAATGGAGATGCCCCTCCCTGAGTATCAACAAAAGCCAGGAAAAAGTGCCAAAGTCCCTACAGGCAAGGAGGGATTGCTCAAGGGGCCAGTTCTGAGCCAAAAGCAGCAGGCATTGTGCTAATGCAGCTGTCTGAAACACAAAGGCTGGAAGTATCTGAGCATATCCTCCCCTGGTTCCTTTTGCTGTCCATACACAGCCCCATGCTCCCAGCAGGGCTCACAAATAGGATGTTTCTGCTGCCCACAGCCCTTGCAACCCACTGTCTGGTAGGACAGTGGCTCTGCTTTTCCCCTCCTCCTCCTTCTTGTTTCTATATGGGGGGTCTAGGCACTTGCCCTACCTAAGAGAAGTTTGAGAAGCCTTCAGATCTTCTGACTTCTAACTACCTTTGCAGGCAGTTATCCAGTGCTGGTGAGCAACCCTGGATGAATAAGAAATTTACCAACAAGTAAGGAAGGAAGCAGGGCCGGGGAAGCATGGAGGAAGCAGTGGCTGTGGTTGTGTCCTCGTCATTCTTGTTAATTATAGCAGAGAGCTGGGCACAGGGGAGAGTAGCTTCAGAATAGCTCCTCTCTTCCCTGGCACCCCTTGGTCTGGGGTACTTCCAGTACCTCCCATTCAATCCCACTGATACTAGAGCTGAAGACTGGGGAAGTTGGCACAAACATGGCAGCCTGAAATCTGGGAGTGCTGGTTCTCTCTCTCTTTTCTGTAGATTGAAGGGTGGAGAGAAAGGGAGGGGAACCTGGCACAGCTCCTTCCCGAGCCTAGAGTGCCATCTGGCACTTGGATGCAATGCAAGGGGCTGAGTGGGAGTCAGCAGAGGGACCTGAATCTTTTGGTCTGACGTTGGAGAGATCTTGGAGAGAGGGAAAGAGAGAGGACTCCAGCAGCAAGGAGACAGGGATTTTTCAAAAAGGAGCCAGGAGGTCCCTGGGCACAGATCCTGCCCAGAAGAAGGTTTTCTAGAATCAGTCAAGAAAACACATGATCTTGGAAAAAAAGAAATTAAAAACTAAGAGGAGGCAAATAAACAGTCTTGCCTGGGGAACTTCCATTTAGTAGGATGGGATAGTGCGTCTGCCCTTTTGCTCTCACCCTGCTGCAAGCAGCAAGGATAAGTGACAGCAAGGGTTCCTGTGGTGGAATGTGTTACTAGCTACTAAGCTGAACTAAGCAGGGAAAAGGCCAAGTTTTGGGGAACAGCAAGGATTCATTAAGACATCATGGTTGTTCAGGTGGGCTGAGTGGGGTTAGTGAAGTTCAGCCTTATTAAGCATCTTGGGCAAACACCGGTGTAGAGGGTGTCCTGCCCAAGAGCCAGAGTCTGGGATGTTCAGGAAAGATTTAACAGCCATCCACATTTTCCTCCATCTTCTTTGGATGTGACTCCTGGGAGGCACAGTCTCAGTGGACGAAGATAACCTTGTGCACTATTTTTGCAGTATTTTGAGTAACCTGAATGAAGGAAACCTTCCTACTTCAGAGTTCAGGCCAGAGGTGCAGTGGCAGAAGATCAAAAACATCCCTCCCTTGAGCAGGTCCTATCCTGACCAACCCCATTGCATCTAGGTTGTGCCCTTGTGGGAGATGGGGACCAAGTCCAGGTGTATTTTGCTATTTTGCACCAGCACTGGAGGAAGAATGCCCCGTTTCACAGACCTTGGTGCAATGCATCATTATGGGAATGCCAACAATAGTGACAGGTCAGATTTCCTGTTTATTTCTTCCCCTGTTTTGTTTTTTTAATTAATCTCAAAGAGAGAGCACACCCACACCCCCAGGATTTGGTGGGATCATTTATCTGACTCCCCACAGGGCTCCTGTGTGCCATTGGAAAGACCAGGCTGAGATGACCTGCTGCTGGCTGCCAGCTGGCAGGCTCTGCCTCCACCCCTGTGCCCATCATCCACGGGCAAGGACTACAGGATGTCCCGGGGAGAGGAGCCTCCACTCCTGCTGCCAAGCCCTGCTCCCCATAGAGCCAGTGCAGGCAGCAGATGAGCTGGTCTCTCCCTGCCAGAGCAGGCAAGGGGGCTGGAAGGTAGGAGGTAGAACCAGTCTCATTAAGGGTAATTACCATTCATCCCAGGAAGCAGTAGGAAAAAGAGCCCACATTCTCCCCATCTATTAATAGTTGTCAGCAGCTGCACGGTTCCTGCTGGGACCTAGAGAGAGCAGAAAGCTTTGGGAGAGTGGCAGCGCACAGAGCATCCTGCTCCCCATTCCTTGAGCACTGGCTGTCCAGGGGCCTTTTTCCTCCTTCCAGAATGTTATTTGTTTTGTTGCTTCCCCCAGGACTCCAGGAGCTGCCAGCTGCTTGTAAGCAGTGTTTTCCAGCAAGAGCTGCAGGGAGTCAGCCAGAGAAGGGCCTGGAGACAGGGCTTTGGAGCCAGTCCCTGCTCCTCAGTATCCTCAATTTGCTGAGTCCCTCCCAGTTTTGGCAACTTTCTGCACTCCTCATTGAAAGGATAGAAGCCATTCATGAAAGAGGACTCCACCAGTGCCAAGGACAAACCTTGCTGGCTCCTGCCCTAATGAATCCGTTTGGTGTCAGGCAGAAATAAAACACCAACAGCCTCCTCTCAAACCTGACCTTCAGCTGTGCCCGTGGTTCTTCCCCATGGAGAGATGAACCACATCTGACAGATGAGTGTAGCCTTGCTCCTGGCATCAGCTAGAGAAGCTACCCCAGATGGAGTAAAGGACTCAAATAAATATCCTGGACTGGTATGGTGACTTATGGCAACACAAGGAGACTTCTGTCTGTCACTGTGGGGTGTGGGGACACGGGGCTGCAGAACAGCCCAGCAGAGCTGACTAGAAGGACACGTGCACAGAGGTTGGGGTTTTTTTCCACTCCTGCTACCTCCAGCTGCCAGTGCAAACAAACAGCCTGCCACTTGCCATGGGCAGAAGCCTCACCAGATGTGTTCTTGCAGTCCCTAAGGAGACAGCTGGTCCTGGTGTCAGAGAAGAGGGGAGAGAAGAGGGCCAGGGAAGGGAGGGGAGAGGAGCTGCTTGGCTGCAGGATGTCTTGGTGGCTGAGCAAAGCCAGGGAGGACAACATGTTACTTTGCCATCATGCCTGGGACACTAAAAAAGGTTATCACCCTACAGCCATATCTCTGTTTCCAGAACAGCACCTGAATCTTCATATTAGCAGGAGAAGATGCCTTGTGGGATATGTTCCTCCCACACAAGGCACTGCAAGACCTGGCTCCTGTCCTATTTACTTGTTGTGATCTGAGTTTTGACTACTGTTACGCTGTCCTCCAACTCCAGGCAAAGCTGCAGAGCTGATAATGCACAACGTCAACACAGGTGCTGTCTGGGGGAAATCTGAGACCTGGCAGCTGTAGGGATACAGAAGGCACCTGTGGTTTGCTGGTCTGGTGATGTGCTAAGTCACTAAGGCCAGGAAGCAGCACCTTCCCTCATCCTCACCCTCAGATGTGAACAGGGTGAATCAGAATGGATATGAGTGTTTTACCCTGCACAGTCAGCTACTCCACAGCACTTGAGGACGAACTGCCATTGCACACCCCACTGGGAACAGGTGCTGATGCCTACACTCATGGAAATAAATGCTAAGGTAGATAAACACAACTATTTTTTTGACTACCACTACTTGTTTTCAGCATATGATTCAACACCTGATTGCATCCAGTACTTGGGCACTGTTGCCTCTGGGAATCAATGACTGGACAGACACAGCTGGACTCCATGGGACCATGAAGTCTCCAAAATATGACATTTGCATCATGCTAGACATGAGGGGGGCTAAAACCATCAGTGTTGATGGCTTTTTGGAGGCTCAGCTCAAAAACTGATCACTGTTGTGGAGGCAACTAAGGGGGGCTATTTCTGTGGATCCAGTTTGGCTATCTACTTTGCTGTTCAGGAGTCTGGCTGAATGCATGCATGGAAATCAGTGCAAGAGAAAATATTTCCGGTCTTATATTGCTCTCATATTCTCCTTTTCAAGGTCTGACAAGCCCTGAAGATGTGTTCCCAGGAATAACATGGTCAGTGTGGGGTCAGTGTTTGTGAAGGGCTTTGCAAGGCTTCTGACACCCCCACTGTGTTAAACACCAGCTTGACTCACAGGCGGTGTCACTGTCTTCTGAGGAGCTGAGTGACAGAATCAGGCCACACCTAGAAAAAGAAGTACATTGCTGCCAAAGCCTAACTTCCCATCTTTGAAACTCACAAAGCAGGCCTCGAAATCTTGATCTTTTTTTATTAAAAAAAATGCCTCTTTGCATTTATTTTTATGTTGCTGGGCCTTTTGGGAATTCTCAGATCATGCTTGTAACATCTTTTTCACAACCAGGAGGTATATTTTATATGAAAGTCAGCACAGCTTCCTAAAAATGCCAGCTATTGTGGGACTTGCAGGACAATCATGAGAGCTGGCACCAGGGTTATGTATGCTCCCACAGGGCACAGGCTGGCTGTGCTCCTCATGTGCCCACTACTGAGTGTATAAGCATTCTGATGAAGAGAAAGAAAGACACATTTCAGTCTGAAAATCCCCTGGCAAATACTGAAATGCTTAGTTCTGAGGAATGGAAAAATGTTTTTATCCCTTTGTTTACTCTTTATATTCCACAGCATTATGTGTGTGTGGTCAGTGCCTTGCCAAGAATTCCGGTCTTTCCCCTCCTCTACAGAGGATGGTTAACAGCAGAATGAAAAAAGAGCACATCAAAGAGGAGAGATGGGCACACAGCAGACGGACCAAGATCTTCTTGCCTTCGGTGGTTTTCAGATTTGCTTTTCTCCCCCTCAGACCTGCCTGTGATCTGCCCCAAAACAGCCCCAAAATACGAGGCCTTGAAGCAAGCCTGTTTCACCCACTGACAGTTTACCTTTAGCATTACAATAAAAAACAGGTATCTTGAGGACTGCAAAGCATTCACCCTTCGAATATTGGTACTGAACCATTCACACGCCTCGCTCTCTTCTTTTCCATGATGCCGTGTTGCCACAGCAGCTGTCGCTGCAGGAGCGTCCGGGACCTCGGCCCCTCCCGCCCCACTCCAGCCCCACTCCAGCAAGCTCACTTCATCCCCATGAGGAACACACGGTGCTGCGCTCACGCGTTTCCCTCCATGCTCGCGGAGCGGCTCCCGCTCGCCGCGAACGCCTCAGCGCGAGGCGGGACCAGCTGCCCCTCGCGCCCCGCGCGTGCCCGGCCCGGTGTCCCTCCCGCCCCG
>VYXB01001091.1:695664-726307 GCA_013397135.1 Pachyramphus minor
AACGGCCGCGTCCGCAGAGACCGCGCCGGCGGGGCCGGGGCGGCGGAGCCGGGGCGGTGGACGGGCGGTTCCTGCCCCGCCCTGCCCCGCAGCAAGGGTCGGAGCCGGCGGTCAGAGCGCCGAGGGGCGGCGAGGGGCCCAGCGCGTTTCACTGCCGGGTGCGCCCGGGGCGCTGCGGGGGCTGGGAGCGTCCGCCTTCCGTGACCGGACACTTCCACCCTCCGGCAGTTCGCAGGTCTGATTCTTAAGGAAGCGGCCGGGCTAATGACTTTTCTTCCCTCTCGGGAGTCTCTGGAGAGGAGCTTGGCCGGGAGGGTGTAGCGCAAGGCCGTGCCGCCGGCATCTGGTGGAGCTGGGCTGGCGGGGCAGCAGCCAAGCGTTCTCCTTGCCCGTGGGGAAGGGACCCCTCTCCGAGTGTCCGGGGACTGGCACGGCAGAGTCAGCTGCGCCAAGTGGCCAGGGCTGCGGTGTGCGATGCTCAGGTTCGAAAGGGCTTTCGTGTTTCTGACATCCCTTTGGGGCAGAGGCCTTCCTGGGTCATGCTGGCAGAGGTCCAGGACCGCGGTGTTGGCCCTTCACACCACCAGGATTACATAGGTGACATTAACCATATTCCCAAAAGGCCAACTGGCCTCATTCTGCGCAATCTCCCATTACAGACAAATTTCATTATATCTGAAGCTAAATTGATTCCACATTCGACACGCCTTTTTTTCGGTTTTCTTTTTTTTTTTAGCTCACTTAAAGCCCATTGCAGACACTCAGCCTCTTGATTAGCCTGTCTTAATGCACACTTAGCATCAGCCTTTGGAAGCACAAGGGAGCGTGGCAAGTCCTTGCAGGTGGCAGCAGGATCAGCAGTGTTAGTCAGCACTTGGGGTTGCTTGCCTGGACTACAGGTAACAGCATAAAGGTCAGGACAGCTGCAGAATAATTGGGTTCCTTGACTCATGGATAGACAGAGATTCAATGTGAATGTGATCTCGGCTGGGGCATAACCACCCTCAGAAAGAATTTCTCCTGCACTTGCAAGCTCTCCAGTAAATGCAGTGTTTACAATTGTTACGTATCTTGGATCTCCATAATGCTGGTAAGAAGCATCAGCCAAAGGTCACCAGTTTCCATACAGCTCTTCTTTTTTTGGTCTCTGTGGGCTTTGGTGAGAATCAGAACAGCAAAAATTTTTACTTCCAGATCAAAACAGGCTCAGCTGGAGAAGCTTTGTTAGGCACATTGGTAGCAGCATAAGTTGGCCATGTGAATGGATTTCTGTCACCTTCCTCCTGGGAAGGGAAGTGAGATTTTTCTTTTTTTTTTTTTTTTTTTAAGAATTTAAGCGTTATTTACCTTTCAGTCTAACCTGGGTGTTAAATGACACATTGGGAGTTTACTACATGACCCCACTTGTTGTATATCATTTAATAAAGCCTTTTTAGCATAGGTGACTGTTGTGTGTGTAAGAGTGTGCAGGAAGGAGTGTACATTAATGCTATTGACTTGGTTTATTGATAGTGAATTACAACACTTCTCCCTTTTTAAATACACGCTTAGCAAAACCAGGTATGGAAACTGGCTTGGCATGTCAGCTCTGGGTGGGTGAGACTTCTGCAGCCAAGTCAGAGGGGATGAGGGTTGAACAAGGTCCTTCCCCTGGTGGTAAGCACACCTGACTGGGTGTGCTCACTGTACTGGTATGGTGGGAATGGAATTGCGAGTGGTGGCTCAGCATGAGACCTGGCACTACAGGCGTGGGGTTGATACGGAGGCCTTGCAGCCTTGCTCTTGTTGGCTTCATGGTGAGTTGCAAGTGGAGATGGTGCAGTCAACTGAGCTACTTGATCTGGGGCTCAGGTCAAGGGAAAGCTTCTTAGAAGCCCAGACAGAGACACCTCAAGCTGTCTGCCTCTCCTCTGTGGCCACAACATTGGGGCTGGCCCACAGCTGAGCAGTGCATAATGACTGACCTCTCACTGCAGGTGATCTTTGCTCAGAGATCTTCATCCAGTACATGGAGGCAGCTGCACTGATTCTAGAGATGGGTTGCATCTCTGCCTCTGTCTCCTGCTTCCTCTCCAGCAGTCCTGCATATGCCATGCTTTACCTACCCTTCAAAAAGCAATCTGCCATTGGTAAACTGGCAGTTGGATCATCTGCTGGAACATAGATAGGAAATAATCCTAGGCCACCAATGCTGCTTTGGTTCTCCCCAGCAGCTGGCCTTTAATGATTGCTTCCGAAAGGTCAGGAAAGCCATCAGAAGCTCCAATTAGCTGTGACTGGCCTGGGGGGACAGAGTGATACAGATGATTTTTGAATAGGACAAAGGACTGAGCAGGGAGAAAACATTTTTCCCAGTCACTTCTCTTCTATTAGTGCCACCTCACTCCCTTCCAGCTGTGCTTTGCCCTTCTGCTGAAGTCCATCAAGCACCAAGAGCTAGGTTTCATCTGGGTAAGCGTGCTGTAGAGAACCAGGCCTCTTCTCTTCCCCCTGAGAGGTGGCCCACCTCATAGCACTTTTTTTTGAGGGTGAGAAGCTTTGCAGGAAAACAACTTCCAGACCATCCTCACAGCTGCCTGTCACTCATTCCTTCTTCCACATCCACCCTTCTTCAGACCAGGCTCCCTTTTTCTACAGCCTTGGCCTTTGCCATCTGTACACCAGTGCCTCCCAGGAAACATAGTTTCCTTCTCCTACTTTCTTGTTGAACCCAGAACTCAAGTGGAAGATTCTTTCTTGGTGTCTTCTCTGCCTCTTTCAGACTGGTAGTCCTGGTAAGAGAACCATTAGGACTTCCAGGCAATAACCATACATGTGGGATTCTGACAGCAGAAAGCACTGGCCCCGAGGTTGGGGTAGGAAACAGCAAATGGAAAACTTTGGTCTGGGAGAGCTCTGCAGAACTAATAGGATTGGGCATACTTCCTCCTGTACCAAGCTGGGTCTTTAGTTCCTGTTTGCTTAGGCTCAGTGCAATCTGAACAGCTCTGACCCATCTCATCTGTTAATGGATGTTTGGAAGGAGTTCAGCTGAACAGTAATTGAGAAATGCAGGGAAAAAACCCCACTTATAATGTATTCATCTGTAAAGCATCTGTCTTTAAAGAGTCATAAGAACAGGCATACTGGATCAAATCAGGGGATAGCTGGCCCAACAAACCATCTCTGACAGTGGCTAGAAGCTGACATTTGGAGAAGAGTGGAAAAACAATGCAAGTATATGTTCTTCTTTCCTCCAACAGCCTCCACACCTCCAGCTGTGTTCAGCTCACACTGAGCCACATAATTTCTGTGCATTTAATCATTCTCAAGGGGCTTCTCTTCCATGGACTTGTCCTGGAACCTGCACAGTCTCTCAGAGTCCACAACATCCTGTGGAAAGAAATTCACCAGTTCAACTGCAGACCATGTAAGGAACCATCATTTTCCTTTGCTTTAAACTCAGCTCCTGTCAGCTTCACCTATTCCTTTTATTGGAAAAGACAGTAAACAATCAATTCCCGTCCATCCTCTTCAAGAGCACTCTGAATTAACACCACATTATTATCTGCTTATTACATATAGTGCCTAGAGACCTCTTTGCACAGGGCAGGGTATAAAGATAAGGCTGAGTAATAGTTGTTTGGCTGCAGTGCTTCCAGTCCAAAGCCGAGGAGGCAAGCAAGGGCAGGGGCCACGTGCATTACAGGAGAGCAGCGTGAGCAGACCATTCTTATCACTGGCCTCTTTCTGAAGTTGCCTCTTTCTTTTGCAGACACTCCAGCTGGAAAATGTGGTGGTGACTCTTAGCACTTCTCTTGAGGGCGAAGTGGGTCCTTAGCAGGATGCAGCAGCCAGCGGCTGGTGACAGGAGCACAGCCATTCCGTCACCAGGTCCATCTCAGGCCAGCTTTGATGCTGGCGCGTACTACGCACGTCGCTGCATCACTGAGGACCCCAACTGGTCCCTTGTCGCTGTCCCTCACCTCACTGAGCTCTGCCTCCAGCACATCGTTCACAATTTTGAAAGTAAGTGGGAGTGCATTTACCCTGGGGCACAGGGAGAGGGAGCATCAGTCCCACGGAGCAGAGGGTCAACAAGGCAGGAGGATGCATCTGAAAGGCAGAGTGTGGTACCCAGCCCTGCCAAAGGGACAGCTGGGGAGAAACGTCCCCTTGTGCAACCAGTTAAACAAACTGTTTAGTTGCTAAGTATGTACTTGTACACTCCAGGGATGGCTGTAGTCCTCTGAGCTGCTGTCCAGGATGTGACTCTGCCCTGACCTTGTTCAATCATATCTTCTTCCATCTGTGCTCTTCTGGACTCACCTCAATCATGGCTGGCCTGCAGAGTTGCTGTTTCCTCCTCTTGATTCAAATACGTGTTATGGTACCGCTTGAGGATGGAGCCCTGTTATACTGAGTACTGTACAAAGAGATGGAGAATTGCTCCCTGCCTGGAGGAGCTGCCATCTCAGAATACGTATTGCACTCACAGACTCATCCCTCCTCCATTGCTTTCGGTGGTGATGTGACAAGTTATATCCTTGGGCAGAGAATGTGCTTTTGAAGCAGGTGGACTGAGGAAACACAGCAAAACAGAAAAAGCATGTTTCCTCTGAGAACTGACTGGGAGGGGGAAAAGAAGGGCCTACCTGTCTTCTTGGCTGACTCAGTGAAGTGGCAGCACAGACTAAAGCTAGCTCTAAGGCTATCTCGACATTGGGACTGTAAAGACAGTACAGAGGAGCTCAGCGCTGCCTTATGCCGGGAGCTGATGGTACTTGAGGGTTTGAGCTGGGACACCCTTGCAGTCCTATCAGCCTCATCAGTCAGTTTGATGCCAAATGGATTGGGCCTACATTGTGTGTGCATAAAAGCAGTGTGCTTGGTGTCATGGGGACTCTCATGCCATTACTTGAGCTGTGCAGCTGCACCT
This sequence comes from Pachyramphus minor, assembly GCA_013397135.1. Taxonomy (NCBI): domain Eukaryota; kingdom Metazoa; phylum Chordata; class Aves; order Passeriformes; family Tyrannidae; genus Pachyramphus; species Pachyramphus minor. The sequence goes on from VYXB01001091.1 coordinate 700,583, forward strand.
TGCCCACTGCTGCGGCCTGAGTGAACCCAAGTGAAACTAGCCCAGTCCTGCCCATATGTGTCCCACCTCTGCTTGTGTTGTGGGACTTAGCAGACAAGGTCACTGCAGTATCAGCTCTAGGACACTGGAAAATAGACTCTGGTAAGAGGCTGTGGTAAAACTCTGGGTGTCCATAGGAAAAGAGGAAATACAAAGCTAATCCCACTTTGTGTCGGAAAATCTGGTTTCCCATGCACACACAGGTAGGTCTCTCCACCGATGATTTCTGTTACTCAACATGGCTCTGTACCTGTCACCAAATAGTCATGATGTGAGTACACATGACTTTGGCATTTCCTACCATAAAGAACTTCCACCAGACAGAAGCCAGCTGAGGCCTATGGTGAGAACTGAGAAAGAGTCTGGGGGGAGAGAGTTCCTGGGAAAACAGAACTTTTACTTAAACAAGGTGGATCTAAAAGCTAGGAGTGTGTCTCAGTGAAAAGGAATCAATTTGGGGTGAGACAGACACCTGAGTTAAGACAAATAGGCACAAGGACCTGCATGAAGAGCACACACAGACAGTCATTCTCAAACACTGTTCTTCAATATGCTTAGAAACCAAAAGGGAGAAAGTTCAGCAAATGGCAAGCCAAGCTCTCCCATTGCTGTAAGGCTGAATTAGCTCTCTTGGGAGCAGAATTCCTGCTCTGAATATAAACTGCATTCAAACTAAATTTAAATGGGGAGCTAAGTTTCTGATGCAGTTCTCAAATATTATGAGAGTAAATCCAATTACGCTGATATTTATTGTAAAAGTTAGAAATCCTACACAGAAATGTAGGAGGTGAATCCTACATATTTTATGCCAGCTTAGCTATGTGCACCAGCCTCTGGAAACCGAGAAGAGAGCCAGTATCAGCAGAAGGGAGGGCCTGGGCACACAGCTGCAGGGCTGGGCAGAACCGTAGAGCTAGCCATGGTTCTTACAGCCCAGACCAACCTCTCCTTCTTTTTATTCATTCCAGAGAACCCTATTTTGAACCATCTTCTGCCTGAGCACCAAAGGAAGGTGCTGGACAAGCTCTCCACTGGCCTTCCACTTGCTGTGACTGCCAACCTAGTAAGCGATGAGGAGTACTGGAAGAGGTGCTGTATTGAGCGCTGGCAACTGTGTGATGTCTCCAACTATGGAGACAGCTGGAAACGGATGTTCTTTGAACGTCACCTGGAGAACATCCTGAAATGTTTCATCCCTAACACCACAGACCCCAACCAGGTCCTAGAGCTCATCCCGCTCTGCAAAGGCTATGTGCGGAAACTGGAGATCGATCAGTTCCTGCCACCGCTGAAGGTGGATCAAAAAGAGGAGAGGGATGACCTCTCTGATACAGGGAGTGACTTTGAATCTGGTGAGGTCTCCGTGCAACACTACGACCTGAAAGATCTCATTACTGCTCTCCCTCACCTTGAAGAGCTTCATCTCACTTACGGCGTGAAGGACTGTGGCATGAACTTTGAGTGGAACCTCTTTAACTTCACCAACCAGGACTGCTGCAATTTGGCTGCTGCCGTGAAGATATGCCACAATCTGAAAGTAACGTGCCCCAAACTGACCCTTTCCCTTCTTCAGATAGATCTTCAAGTCACCTGGAGATAGAAGTGCAGGGACCAGTTTTGCTTGCTGGCAGCACCCTTCCTTTTGCAAGTTACAGAGTCTGGCAGAGTGCAGAGATGTAACTTGCTGGCCTAGTGCTGAGTATCTCGTTCTGCAATGTCCTTGCTAGAACGGGTTGTCAGAGGGTCAGTGAGAAAAATACTTGCTCTCACAAGACATGTTGCCTGTAGTGTAAGGGACAGCAGCACTCCTGTTTCAATTCCTCATACAGTTCTGGGAGGGAAGGAGAAGTCCAGAGAGAGTTTTTCATAAGGAGTTTTTGGTAGTAATGCTCAGTAAATACATGTCAACTTGCCTCAGAGGAGCAAAGACTCCCAGGAAGCGCATGGGGACATATTCACACTTCTCTTAGAAGGATGAAGGGGTTTCCTTCTGGGCATTAACAGCATCTTCATTTCTGTGGTAACTGCAGTGGCAATAACCCCTCCAAAACATCAGTGGGCTTTTCTATCTAGTGGAGACAGGGCAAGTTGGCTGAATGCTCTCCCCATGCTTTGGGAAATATTTGTCAACTTGGCTTCCAAAAGAGAAATGACCTCTCTTGTGAGTGTTAAGGTGCCTTGGCAGCACAGGACATTGCACTGTGGTTACCATTGGTGTGCATGTTCATTCAGACTGTGATCTGGGGTGGGCTCTGCTGTCACTTGCTGCAGATGTTTGGACAGCTTTATCTTGCTTTAATTTATCGCCTGGTTAAAAATCTTGTGCAGTCAGAGGAAAGGAACAGGAATTTCCAGAAGACAAATCATGTTTCCCTAGCATAGGCATGGGACAACAGTGGCATGCCCTGCCTGCTGGAAGTATCTGCCCACTACAAAAGCAACTACTTGAGCCTACTGGCTAAAGGTGTCGGAAGTGAAGGGAGTTGAAACCTGTCTGGAGGACCATAGGCTTAACTCTCTTGAGATCTTGTACAAAGCTCAGTCCAAAGCACTGGTTGTTTTAGTGACCTTGTTTTTTATCTCCACAGGTAGGCAAGCTGACACGAAGTAATGTGGATGATGAAAAGACCAAGCTGCTGGCCCGTAACTTGCTGGATCATCCCTGCTTGGTGGAGTTGAATTTGTCCCATAATCTCATCAGGGACAAGGGAGCACAAGCTCTTGGCAAACTGATCAGTCACAGCAGATTAGAAACCCTCGATCTGTGTAACAACCAGATCCATCACCTGGGGGCTCAGGCTCTTGCTCAAGCCTTGGCTGAGAAGTCCACCCTGACCTCCCTGAATCTGCGTCTCAACTGCGTGGAGGACAAAGGCGGGGAGGCGATTGGCCATGCCCTGCTGACCAACACCACCCTGAAGTCCATCCACCTGGGAAGTAATAACCTATCAGAGCCAACTGCTACACTGTTCTCCCAGGTCCTGGCACAGAACACAACTCTGAGGAGCATCAACTTTTCCTGCAACCCCCTGGGGCTGGTAAGAAAACCCCCTTCTCCCTGTTGTCTGTGAGCCTGTGTGGTGGCCTTGAAAAGCAGATGCTGAGCCTGCCCTACCTCAAAGCCACAGAGGCAAATGCATCCCTCATTTTGCAGTCTCGCTGTGATAACAATGTTGCGAGCAGGAAAGAGACTCTAGCAGAGGGCAGGAAGAAGAAGGACACCTTCTGTGCCTGCACACATATTTATCTCACTTGTTACATCTAGCTCTGTTAACAGGGCTGAATCTGGCTTTGAGGCGTTGGGCTTTTGGGCAGGGAGGAATTCCCCCTCCCAGGAAACTGAACACTAGGGAGTATGTCTGGGAAAAATCACAGCCACTTGCACATGTGAGAATAGTTAATAATGACAGGTGACATGAGATGAGGGCCTCATGCATATCCTCTGTGCTTTGGATCTGCTGTGCCATCTGTCACTCAGCAGCACACAAAGTGTCACCCTTCCCAGAATTTCTCCCATCCATCACATGCTCAGAGGAGACTGTTAGAAAATTGGCTCAGTTGCTGAGCTTCTTTAACTCACCCTTCAGCCCTGGAGCAGTGCGCTGGGTCAGAAGTGTCACGTCTGGGTGCTTCTAAGTGGCTCCTAAAACAGAGGCTTACATTTTCTGGACAGAAGAGCATCTACAGATCTTACAACATCCTAAAGAGCTGCAGTATTCAACATGCGCACAAACCAGACTGCTTCTCCTCTGCTGATTAAAAAGAGCTTTAGAAATCCAAAACTAGGCAGCCAAAAGCAATCATGCTGGCTTTTAAACTTTCTGCGCTGCCTCAATTATTCTCGCTGTCAAATAAAGAGACAGCAAGACCAGCTGTCCCTGCTGGCAGGAATATTGGCATCAATGTGTTTGACAACGGTTTTAAAAGGATTTGATGGCAGAAAACCTTTTGTGAGTTATGAGTTTTATGGTGCTGGATGTGGAAAACCATTTCAGTTTAATGATACAAGTGGGCAAAGGTTGGAAAGAAGCACTTTTGTTTAGTAAATAATAATCTCTATGCTTAGCATCTTCCTTCTGATGAGCTCTCCTGTTACCCATTTGTGAAGCCTCATAGAAGCCCAAAAGTCAGCTGGTGGTATTATGTTTGGGGAAATTTGGGAGTTTGCTAGAGATGCACTAAATTCTGACCTCTGTATCCCATTAAAAAGAGACTTCTTCCCAGTCCTTTTTGCTCTGCCCTTTTTGGCAAAAGGTCTAAGAGGCAGGGTGCTGGGATGAGGGGACCATCTGGATGAAGGAGATGGCGCAGGAGATGTGTTTGGTACCAGCAAGAGAATAGCTAGGATGGTAAAAAGTTCAATTTGTCACATCCCTAAATACAGTGCATCAGGTAACAAAGGCAAATGCCCCAGAGTGAGTTGCCTCCCTAACGCTATCTATATCACATTTTCTGTCCCAAGCAGGCTGGACTTCAATTGTGTGAGATGTTCCCCTCAGGAAAGCCAACCCAATCTGGGAAATGGGATCCAGGCAGGAAACTGCCAGTACTGGGGCTCACAACATGGATGAGAGGAGGAGCAGGATGAGGAGCAGCACACTAATCACACAGCCATTTGTCCCCAGCCAGCAGTGAGCTGGGGACTGGGGGACAGGGGGGAGCAGACTCCTCTCAGGTTATCACCACCAGACAGATGTGTTATTAACCATCCTGAGCTTGAGAACTCCTGACATAGTACCCAGAGGGAGTCATTAGCATGTGTCATATCACTGAGAGCTGCATAAGGTTACACTCCTTCCCTGCACTTCTCCTGTGAGCAACATTTCGGGCTTGGGTGAAGGCCTTCATCTGTTTTGGCAACATCTCATGAACTTTCCACTGCCAGCAGCAGAAGTTGCCCTGGGTAGGAGAGAAAACGAGCAATACACCTCCCTTTTGGATCTCCTCCTTTAACCACCCCTTCTCATCCTTTTGCAGGATGGTGGGAAGCAGCTGCTTGAAGGGCTGGCAGACAACAAGACTTTGACCGAGCTTGACCTCCGCCGGGCAGAGGTGGACCAGGAGGCCGAGTACCTCATTCACCAAATTGTGTGGGCCAATAGGGAAGCAGTGAGGTTGCAGCACCCCACCGCCAAGCCCCCCTGGATAAAATGATCCAGAACAATGAGCTTGGGAGGCACAGTGTTGGAGATACTTTACTTCAGTCTTGGTTTTATTTGTGTTTCTGAGAAACACTTATCTTGTGGCTGCCATCGCAGCCTTTCCCAGACTGCCATCATCCAACCTGTGGCTTAATAGGAGACAGACATTAGAGCTCAAGGGACTGCAGTGGCACCACAGAGCAATCTGCCTCTTGAGCCCCCTCTCTCATTGCACACCAGGCTATATTCCACCTCCTGTGGTCTTTCTAACATGCCCCAGCAGCAAGCTTAGTTCAGGTAATGGTTCCACCTGTAAAGCAGCTAAGGTGAAGTCTCTGCCATCTGAATAACTTAGTCCAGAGCTAACTTTCAGGGCAGGCAGCTTTTTTAAGCATTTTGCTGAGGAGGATGTGAGATGCATAGGGGATTGAGGGAATGTTGTTTCTAGTTCCTTGGCAGCTTTTTCTGGATACTGCTCTGCTCAAGAATTTATTTGTATTTATAGCAAAATGTGTCTGGAGTCTGACATGGATAGTGAAAAGCAGTAAGAAATAAATTTATAGGTCTTGCCACTGTGGTTTCCTGCTTTGGGTTGCTACGCCTTTGATCAGTGCTAGCCTGCTTTGCAAACAGATGCTTTATAACCAGATGCTTACCTTGCCTGGTAGTGATCTTCTGTGCAAACCTGTACAAAAAAAAAAATCTGTGTTTTGCAAAACTTCGAGCTAGAGGGGTCCCTGCAGGACTGCTGGCCCACACAGCCCACAATGTTGAAAATGGAGGAGTTTCTTTGGGGTTGAAGCAAAATGGAGCAGCTTCTTCTTGCTCAACAGGCTGTGGCCACCTGTGGAAAGGACAGGGCACATACTTGAATGTCTTGGTCCTTTGACCACCCTTCTCAGGAGATGTCATCAGGGAATTCAGCAAGTGGGCTGACTTCCATTCCCTCCTGCCCTCTGAGCAATGGTATGGGGGCTTCACATGCCTCCAAACCTGCCCAGCACCAGTGCTCACAGACCCACCACTGGCAACCACCTCAGTGAATCATCTGAAACTTTTATTACACCGATTTGGTTTACAATCTTTGTACTTTGATATTTCCAACAAAAAAGGCAACATTGTGATATACTGTTTGTACATATATAGAGAGACAGACAGAGCTAGATCATATTGACAGAGTTGAAAAGTAAAAACTGTTTCCCAGTGTTCACAAAAGAATTTATCCACCACGTACCCGCTTCTGCCTTGCCCTGCCTGATGGATACAGACACCTGTGGTGCCACTGGCCCCCAGCTGATGGGACCTTTACCTGCACCATGTCACACCCGTACAGATCAGAAGGATGGAGTGCGAGGCTGTCCCTGGTGGCGCTGGCCACACAAGGGGTGCTGACAGGGCTCAGCCCCAAGCCCTCACAAGTTCGCATAGCTCCCTTCCCAACTATTGATGGAGGTTTCAGGGGCTACATCCACAAGAATTCCTAACCAGAATCAGCAGCCGTGAAACCTCCCTATCTGGGCATCTCCCACTACTTGTTTCCCATCCTCGAGACCGAGGTATTGAATATACTTATTTATTTTTATTTGCATTTACAAAATATTTCCACTGGATGACACACCTCAATGACATGAGAACTCATGTTCAGGAACAGCAGAAAAGACTCAGATCAGCATCAGGCTGATGAAGCAACAGCTCCAGCAGCAAGGGGGGTGGTTTAATGGGGGTGGCCTGGTCCTGGGCAAGTTTGCCGGTAGCTCCAAGGGCTGCAGCTGATCAGCCAGTTGTGCAATGAAAGCTCATGCTGGGCGGGCAGCGATGAGATCCTGCAGACATGCTAGCAGACACACGAGGAGGAATTGACTGCCAGAGCCAGTGAGGGCAAGGGGAGGAAAGAAGAGGGCATGGGAAAACATGTCATCACCAGAAAAACTGCTGACTTGCTTTCCAGGATATTCACTGCTCCTTTTCCTGCAAACAGTCCTGAGACTATTAACACCACCTAAGTACTCTCCAAACCCACTCCTGGGCTGCCACAGGCTGGAGTGCCTGGACAGGTAGATGTTGCCTGGAGAACCCTTTACCCTCCCTCCCATCAATCTCTCGGCCAAAGAGCAAAGTCCACACCAAGCTGCCTGCACCACTTGCCCACACCCAAGACTAAGAATCTGGTGGTCTCCAAGGACTGAAACCATTTCAAACACCACACATGTTGGCTAAAAATGAAAGGTCTGCCAGCAACAGGAGATTGTATGAATGTAAACATTTCCACTGTAGGTGGGTCACTTGCCAGCTCCAAGTCCAGTTACCACACAGCAGGACTGCCTTCCAGAGTGGTAACTAGCTGGTCACTCTGTGCTGGGAAAGGAATGTGCCAGCACAGGGCCAGGACAGACCCCTTAGCTCTCCTTTGAGATCTATCCCCAAGGAGTACTGTCAGGCTTTGAGGAGGGGGGTCATCTGTGGGCGTCTGTCTGGAGGAGGGAATGACCTCCAGCATCACCACCACCCACCAATGCTGCATGAGCGGCACTCAGCAGCAGAAGGACCCCACCCATGGATCTGTGCCAGAGAGATGGGGAGAGATGAGGGTGGCTGGAAAGTAAAGGAGGGAGAATGACACAAGGGCTTGCACTTGGGCTATGCCAGCAGGTACCCCATTAGGCTGGAGCAGGGGTGCCCAGCTCACTCCCTCATGGAGCAGATGGCAAGCCCGGCTTCCGCTGCTCTGAGCAGAGCACACGTGGCAGCAGGAGACGGTGGCCAGCTTCCCAAGCCTGGCGGTTTCTGCTCACAGCGACCCAGGCATTGATTTGCAAGGTGTCACACTGGCATATGTCGCAAACAGGATAGCAGGCTGATTTTGAGCACCGACTAGGGGAGGAGGAGCAGACTGACACGGCGACGGGCAGAGGCTGTGCATTGAAATGGTTGCTGTTCAGCCTCCCTTTGCTCCCATGGAGCTTCTGTCCCTGCCTGCTGGGTGCTTGCTGGCCCTCTGCACAGTCAGACGGAGTGCTGGTCGCTGGGGTTCAACAGCAAGGGGGAAAATGAGTGTCTTTTGCATTGCCTCTAGGACAGCACAATGAAGCTATCTCTGGATGGGGTGAGGGCTTGGGCTGGGGCAGGCTCAGAGAATTTCCAGGCCTCTTATAGGGGCAAACTACAAAACTGAACTGGGGAGGAAACAGCATGCTTGTAAAACATGGCACCAAGCACTACTGGCCTGAAATGCACAGTCCAGCCCATACAACTCTACTACCCAGACAACTTCACACAAGTGCTCCTGATTGCTGGGACCCACCAATTTATGCCATCAGCCCCTATATCACCCATGTCCTGCATACAGCAGTCTCCCTCCAAACTCCTTTACCAGCTAGCCCCACGCACCACCCTGCTGACAGGGAACTTTTGGCTAATCTAGATACTTTCCTGCTTCTTTCGTCAGTTGCAGTGAAAAGGGACCAAGCCTGAGCTCGTGCGACTGGGAAGCTGGGGAGTGGCACAAAGCCAAACCGTGCATTGGATTCCCTAGGTGGTGGGGATGGCTCAGAAATGAAGCATTCCTCCTCCCCAAAGGGTATGCCTGAAATAGCCAAGCCTGTCAGATCCCTTTCTCCGGCCGTGATGTATTAGTCTCTCCAAGGCACAGGGCAATTTATTCATTAGTGACATTTACACCTTGTGGCTGCATTAGCCATCACGGTTGGTGACACGTGCTCAAGCTGTCAGTGCTGGGCTTAGAGGCAACATCACTGTTCCAGCAGTGCAGCGAGACATGGTCTGGGCACCTCAGCTTGGGAATACCTCCTGCCCGTCTTCTCAGCCAGAGCATGCACGGACTGCTTTGAAAGCCCACTCTGTTCCCAAGCTTCTCCATCAAATGCCCTGCTCCCTCTGTTTCCTCCCTGCAGCACCGCTGCTCTAGCACCACAGCCTCCCTGCCCCGGTCTTGCCTTCTGTCTCCTATAAAAACCACCACACCTGCAAACTTTTTTACAGCTATTCTCCTACCAACCCTCCTCTCCACATCTTGCTGCCCTCCATCAGTGCGCCTTGTGCAGCCCACAGCAAAGCTGCCCTCAGCCCCAGAAGGCAAGCACAGAGCACACCTTTGGAGACTCCAGCAGACATGCTGCTCTCACCATGATGCTGTCCCCTGCCCCCACACTGCCACAACAGCCAACCTGACTCTCCTCCCCAGGGGCAGCACCAAAGATTTGGGGACCAGGATCACCAAAATGTCAGGGCCTTCTGTTTTCTAATTTCAGTCTGTTGAACTTACCCTGGTTACTGAGGCTCAGACAAGTGCTGTGAAATTCTCTGGAAAAGCACAAGGTGATGCCAGGATGTGCTGCAGTTGCTCTCCACCAAGCAAGGAAGAGGTATGCCAGGGCAGGGAGCACTGTTGGAATGCTGTGCACCGGCAGAGTATTGTGAGTTCTGCCCCAAGCACGCCTGCGGTCATCATGTGTCTGCTGGCATTTCATGGCTGGCCCACAGCACCCAGCAGGGGCAGGACCCAAATGATGCAAACACACAGCCTCAGAGGAGTTCAGGGGAGAGGGGTCCTTTGGCTACCTCATAGGAATGACGGTTTTCCCATCGGGTTTGGGGAGGGTGGGAAGAGATGGAAAGCATTGTCGAGAGAATAGATCCAGCAGCTCTCCTGTTTCAGGCAGCCAGCAATGGATTAGCTTGTTCTCAAACACAGCTTGCTCCATGCTTTTATCCCTGCTCCCTGGCACTCACTGCAGCAAATGTGACACTTCGTACCATCTTCTCACAGAAACCAGGTCAGGAGTTTCCTCTCACAAGGAACAAGCAATGCTCTGTCACCCTGGAAAGCCCTTGCTGCAAAGGTAGATGGGTGTCACCAGCCCAGAGCCAAAAACAACACCAACAAACACCAACCCTCTGCAGGGCCACGGGTCCCAGCTGTGCACACAAGCATGCAGAAGCCCACCCTGCCATGTGTGCGTGTGTAGGTGGATGGCCAGGTCACACCTCAGAGGAAGACTTGAAACTCCAGCCTCTGTTCCAGCCTACCCCACTGCAAAGCCACAGGGCCACCATCCCAATCTGCCTTGAGCATTTCTTCTCCACCAACACAACAAGGGCTGGAAGGAGTGGAGAGTTTAAACCCTCATCACCAAAAATTTTCTTTTTTTTTAAGCAAGGAAGAGCAACATGAAACACTTCTCACAATTGTTAAGGCCTCCTAGTCTCACTTCAGTTTGAAAAAGCCGTTGGCATTTCCAAAGTGAAATCCTGTTATTTTGGGGTCTAGTTGTCACTGCTGTTCCCCAGTGGCTGAGCTGTGCTGTGCATTTTGCTTCATCAGACATGTCGCTACTCTCATTCTCCTCTGCTTGTCCCCTGGGGACAGGCCCTTCCTGGGGGACAGGTGCAGCACAGAGCCCACCAGCTCCTGGCACAGCCAAGCAGGAGGTGATGCCTGCTTTCAGCTGATCCTCCTACTGCATCTGCTTTTGGAGACGCGCTGGACTCAGGCTTGTGTTTTTCCAAACTTTTACCCTGACTGGTTCATGGGCTGCCATCCAAAGTCCAAATTCATGGCACAGCAGCTGACAGCGCTGCTAATGGACATTGGGACCATGGGAGTGATACAAAGTACTATGTCATCTCACCACATTCTAGCTAGGCTTTTTCTTCCACTAATGTGAGTAGCTAAGATTGCAGAAGCAGCTTGTGCTGATGGAGAGTGAAAGAACCTCAGGTGTCTGTGTGTGAAGTTATTTTGTTCTACAAAATCCGCTAAATTTTAATCACAGTAGGTGATCCATCCATTCACGAAGTTCAAAGGACTGGGGAAGGATCAGGATGGGCACCGATTTCTCACAAGCTTCATTTCCCCCAAATGAAGTTTACAAAAACAGAACAAACAAAATGGCCCAACAAAAACAGTCTTCTTGGCAATGGGGGGAGGAATAAAACCCACTTAGCTTTCCAGCAGCCTCTGTGCTTATTCTCGGTGCCGGATGGCCATGCTGCACATTGTAATGAGCTCCTGAAAACTTGGCAGCTTCTGGAAGAGTTGCATAGGTGGATGATATACCTGTTAGTAGAGCCTGTGTATGAGCCTGTGTATGAGGAGCTTGCTGAACTCCACAGGGAAACTGTCCCTCCCCCAAGATAGACATATGAGGTAAGGAGGGAAGGAGGAAGGGCAGGCCACAAGGCCATCCATGGGTCTTGCCGGTTCGCTTCTGTCCTTGGGACCTCTTTTCTCTCAGGTGCAGAAAGGCTATGGTCCTGTGGGAGAAGGCTCCTCTCCCAGTGCTGTGGAGGTCAGTTTGCTTGTTAGCTTGCTTTTGAGAGAGTTGATGAGATCACATCCATGAGCATAACGTTCCCCTTGGTGGAGCAGCTGTGATGGAGGCAGTAGAGCAGAACAATTCAACCCACTGCTTGCAGAAACAGTAAATATTCAACATGTTGGTCAAGTCCCAACACAAATTCTATACATCAAAGTAACACTGTGACAAAGCTATTTGTCTGGACTCAAAGACAGACCCCCTCCGAGGAGTTGCTAAGCCAAGCTCACATTAGTACAGTACCACTGGCTTCAATAAAATTACATTAGGAATGAGCATAGCCCATTAATATCTACCTGAAAAGTGACTATGCTCATTTCCACTTTTTCCAGAATGCCCATAGGGGAAACAGCCCTAGGTGGGCTCAGCCCCAACTCCCCACTGGGCTCCCAGGTCCTACGAACCAGCCTTTGGTCCCCATGCATACCTGGCTCAGAGGAGACTCTAGTCCCAAGTGCATCACAGGAGGCAGCAGCACCAAACAGAGCTATCACTTACACCATGTCTCATTTCTGAGATCGCCTGGATACAGATCATATTCACACAGACCTTATTCTAATATGAATATGAATGAAACATGATCAGAAGCACATATTCCAACTTGAGACTTACAGCTCTTTGGTAACACAACATCTTGGTGGTGGTATAGTATTTCAGTCCCAGACCCTACAACTACTGCAGCAGAGTAGGAGCACGTTGCAGCAAGGTTGTACCCTGCTCATGTAAGGCAGCATCCTGGTGATACTAGATAGCTGTACTGAAGCTGTGGTTGGGAAGGCTGGAAGAAGAGCTTAAAAGGTGTTATTTGTCCCCCTGGATAATCAGCGGGCACTGTTCTACTGACATTGGATGCTACCTAAATTTCTACAACTTCCACTTAATAAACCTTTTCCTGCAGTCCTCTCCCCATGGGTATCCATCAGTTATTACACATCTCACCAGCCCTTTGAGTGAAAAGATAACAAAGAGGGCAGGGACTGGCTGGACCTCTAATGTGAATTTTATGGGGAGCAGAAAGGGAGGGGGATCTACAGCAGCATCCCCAGCCCTAATACTGCACATTTGCCAGGTGTGTGATTCTGGAAGGCCTGGGCCTTCCAGAATCTGAGATTCCCTCTCCCCATCCTAACAAATGCCCCTACAGCTGTTCACCCTGACAGCCCTCTCTGAAACCTCCTTCCTTGGTGTGGAGTGGGCTCAAGAAGTACCACCAGGCTGGCTGGGGTTGCCAAGGAGTTCTGCACAAGCAAACTGCCAGGCACTATCTGGGAAGCTTCCAGTGTGCTGAAAGATGGATAAATGGGTGGTCATGTGTCTGGAAGATCAGCTAATTCAGAGCTTCTTAAGTACCTGACAAGTATACTGACAGCAACAGTAAACATCAAATAGCCCAAACTTACTGTCCAGCTTTGCAGCAGTAAGGACTAGCCCTCTTCTGGGATGCATTACCACCATGAAGGGCCAGGAAAAGGAGCCGGTAGCATTCCTGTCTCACTTCTTCTAGTATGTGAGGAAAGCTTGCTGGTAAATGCAATGCTGAGCCTGACTCTCAGCCCATGGAAAACTGCAATGGCTGAACGATGTATGGAAAAAACCTAAGCCATCTGACTGTGGAGATCCTCTAGTTATTGCCCCCATCATATTGACAAGCGCAGAGCTTTCACCTTCACAGAGGGTGATGTGTACTATCCTGCTTTCCTTGTGTAAGGGGCCAGCAGCTCTGTGTCCTCCACTCACTTTGCAGAGATCTTCTGCTCTGGAAGTGAGGACACAGCCTCCCTGACAGACCAAGGCATTGCTTGCACCTTTGGTCCTCTCCTCTTGCCCAGGCCGGGCTCAGAGCAGGAGTGGCATCCTCACTACACAGGGAAAACTTCTGCACCACCACTCAAATCAGGGTTTGGCAAGTGAGATCAAGACCCTGGGATTGGTGAAGGGAAGGCTACAGAGACCAGAAAATGCCTGCTTGTGTCGGGAAGGCCAGGGGGAAAAGGAGCAGAGCCAATTAGACTCACCAGTCAATGAAGAAGTAACGGGATTAAGATCCAGCAGCGAGAATTCAGGTTAGATACAAAGGAGAAGGCTATCATGAGAAGAGCAGACTGGGCCATCGAATGATCTGCCAAGACAGACAGAACAGAGAGCAGACACAAGTCTGCAGAAGGAGCAGATGCCTGACTGCTGCTCAGCCCAGAGCTGTGGTGGGTGGGGGGGTATCGGTGTGCCAAGGAGATGGGACGACTCCACTATGGAGAGGTTGTGCTGCCAGAGCAGGGACAGACCATCTCTGGGTATCTGTGCTAGTAACCTGTGCCATAAGGAGAATTGTATCGGCTGCCCTTTGCCCAGGGCACTACAGTTCCCGACCAACACTCAGGAGGAAACTTGTACACAAACTTTGTTGATGGTGTCCTGCATCAGTAGAGGGAAGGGAGAGCCCAGTTTTCTGCTCTGAACTTCCCTGCCTAGCTAGACATAATAGGAAAAACCCCAGTTTCAGTCTCTCCTCTTCAGCTCTATCGCTTCTGCCAAGCCAGCAAGCAGCTCCTGTTCCTCCTGCCCAGTCCTGTTCCCTTACCATGCCCATGTTTGTCATCCCCCTTTCCTGAGCCTGAGGAAGAGCACAAATATCTCCACCCTTGTGAGAATGGAGTAGTATGGACCAGGGGGGCAGCTCCACCAGGACTAGCAGGGCCAAGAATATGAGGAAGGGGATCTCTGAGAAATCCTGGCATCCAGCAGTGGAACACTAGCTAGAGAGGTCCCACTTCTCAGGGTATTGAGGGACTGGGACAGCCACAGATGATGGCACTGGGACTATGTCTGGGACCTGGCTGCAGCTGGCACTAGGTACAATGGGGAAGGTGTTCAGCAACAGGAAGACTGTATGGATCCTGCTGGTCAGAGCAGCATCCATGCCTCAAAGATCCATGTGTTCGCATGGACAGACCATCTCCAGAATAAGATTTCAAAGGAGAAAATGGGGCAGAGGAACAAGGTGAGGCATTCTCATGGAAAGTCCTAGAAAGAGCCAAGGACACAGTGCCTCCAACTCTGCTGCAGGTGCTAAAGGATGGGGGGCCCAGAGACCCTGCTAATCTGTCCCTATTCTGAAGACTGTCTTTGCCCCAGGGAGCTAAAAGGCCTGCCAAATCTTAGATAAATCCATCTGTCCAAGGCACCTTGGATGCTGGAGATAGAAGGATGAGCCATCACCGCCTAATTTAAGCAATGTGTAGGAAATTTCAAAGAGAATATGTCAGCAAGGACAAGGTGACCACATTTCTCACTAATGACTCGTTGCAGCTCCACTGTCTCAATTCACTGGGACATACAAGAACACACTATTATCTCCCCAGAGTCACGTGGACACTCAACATTGGCCTTGGCTTACATTAAGCCCTTGGAGAGAGAAGCACAAATGCACAGCAAGCCAAATGTCATTACTGAGCAAGGAAATCCCAGGGTTGCTTTTACCCAGTCTGAAACTGTGCCAAAAATAATGAGAACAAAACGCAGAGAGGGATGTGCCCATGCTGGAGACCTTATGCTTCTCTGGCCTCCCAGGGACCCTCTTTAAGCCAACATCTAAGTCTAGTGCAAGTAAGGGCAGATGACAAGACAGAATCATAACACAGTGAGATTTTAAGGGACTTTCTGTTCACACCTCTGTTCTCCAAACTCCTGTCTGGAGCCTAGCACTTGGGATCTAGGAGGACAAGCTGACATGAAGGGCAAGAGACACTGACCAGGATACACAGGGCATGAAGAGCAGAACAGACTGCTCTGGGGGAAAAGACAAAGAGAGCCCTACAACACCCACAGGTGCTGACCACTCCAGGCTTGCCAGCAAGAGATGACTTTCAAAAGGACTGATGTGGTGCATGGGTGCCTTTGCAGCCTCCTCAAGACCTGGGAGGTGAAGTAATACAGCAGCATGATGAGAGAAACAGAGCCCTCATTAATAGCTGGCAGGAGGAAGAGAGGCTGGACTAAATACAATGCCTCACTGTTTGCTGTTACATCTCGACTTTCTGCAACGGATGTGGAGGCAGACATCAAGCTCAAATGCCCAGGTGCTAAAGGACTTACTCTTGTCACCCAAGACCTGCTGCTTTTAGCTGTTGTTTGGCCCAGCTGATGAGGGAAGTGTGGTGAGGCTGAAAAGCAGTGCTGTTTGGAGAAATCACTGGCTGATTTGGCATGCACTCCCCCAAAGAGCTGACTGAAAAGGAGACAGCCTTTCTAAGGAAAAGCTGGGTGTCTGCATGCTGCAGCCACTGATGAAGCTTCAGTGACATGAAGGCTCCTTGCCCAATGTCACCAAGATCCCTTCCAACAGGACAGAAGGGGCAGCACAAAGCTCAGAGCAACCTGCGCTGACAAGAGCAAGGCAGAAGAACGCAGGGGCTAATGGGCTACACAGAAGTCACCTCACTTCTCACAGCCTGACACCTCCCTGTGAAAAACTCTGTAGTGCAAACTGCTTGGTTTTAAACAGGTTCCCCACTAACACATCCCTGGCCTCTGCTCTGGAAAGCATCCCTCCTGAAAGATGCCTCCTGCATGGGTCCTGCAACCACAGAAAGGGAATCCTTTTGCTCCGCATTTCCCCAGCCCAGGTTCCCAATGCTCCTGCATGCTTTTGCATTTCTCCCTCCTAGCCACTCACATCTCTCTCCCAAAACCAGCCTGTCAGGAGCCTGCAGCTCGGAGTTCACAGCCAGAGCCCAGCTGGATCTCATGCAAAATTCACTCATGCAGACATGCACCAACCTGCTGCTCCATTATCAATAGGTGAACTGCAGCTGAACCTACCAGAGCCTTCCTTGATGCTTGTCTGAACCAATTAGGACTCAATTCAAAGCCAGGAAGGGTCCCCAGCCACTTGACGTGCCACCTGATACCATGATGACTGTCCCAGTGCCATCCTCTTCCCCTTCCCCAGCTCACCAGGGGCCTACCGTTTTCTCTTTCCAGCTGAGCCCTCCTCCAGCAAACACATCGGTAGCGCTGCAGATCTCTGCTCCATCTGGGTTTGCACATTCATCCCTTCCCTGGCGCTGTGTGTCCAAACAGAAAACCCTTTACCTAGGGGATGCTGACTCAGAGCTGGCATGCCGAACCTTCCTAAGGAGCCTGGGATCCTCTGGAGGTGATGCCATTCCCAGCAGTGAGAACAGAGTAACAGTCGGAGCATGGTCTAAAAAAAAAAAAATGGGGAGGGTGGGGAACAGTTGGGGGGGAAGGGGAAGAGCTGGATTCATGGCTTTCAGCCTTTGCTTTAACCTGCCGCTCCATCCACATGCCAGGATGCCCCAGACCTTCCGTTACAGGCAGTTACACCCTGCTCCCAAGGGGCCTTGCTCCAGCATGGGAAGCAGGTGGGCAGAGGTGCAGCAAGGCGCTTTCTGGTGGCTGCTGGTTCCTCAGAGCATGAGCCAGCCTGGAGCTAGGGCTGGGAGCCAAAGCCTCCCTGCACCAGGCTGTCTTTTTATTCTCCCCTTTGGATCTTGATGCCATGAATTACGGTTTTGGGGTTGGTTTGGTTGAATAATTTAATTTTTTTGCATGTGGTAGTTGGTCTAGAGTTCTGTGCCATGTCAGGGGAGCATCAGCACCCACCCCTCTGGGAGGTCAGAGCCACAGCTGGGGGGAGCTTTCACTGGCTGATGGAGCGAGATGCCATGTCCACTCCATCCTGATGTCCTCTTAGGCTGTCCCCCCTGTGCTCCTCTCCCCAAATCCTGTGCTGGCTTGGGCCAGGCAATGGACAATGAGATCTCACCGCCCTCTGCTTTCACAGTGAGGTCTCCACGCAGGACCCGTTGCGATGGAGGTGACGGTGGTCGTGGTTCAGGCAGCCTTCGTTGCGGTGTACGATGAGAACGGGGAAGTAGAGGGCATCCTGGTAAGGAGGAGGGTCTTCCTCCTCCACAGTCACCTGGCTGGAGAGGCGTGTCTGCTCAGTGGGGCAGCTCTGCTCGTTCAGGCTCCCACTCCGGCTCTGCCAGAGGCAGCTGCGTCGCGAGCCGTACAGACGGCCCAGAGAGAAGCGGCTGCTGCTGAAGGGAATCCTGGGACTGCCGTTGCAGATGCTCAGAGCACTGCGGGAGAAGATCGAGGAGCTGCTTATAGTCCTGTGGCATCGCTCGCAGTTCTGCCGGTAGCCCCCATACCGGCAAGCAGAGTAGCTGGTGCAGCCGGAGAGCCCCACCAAGTCCATCAGGACCGCTTCCGAGTAGCTGGGCACCAGCTGCTGGTTGGAGCGTATGTGCCACTCCAGCTCAGTGCTGTCCACCGTGTTGACGCGGGGCATCCTCCGGCAGAAGGTGCGCTCCTCGGCCGGTGTCACTGCCACATAGTCGAACCCAAAGAGTTTCTCCACGTGGTAATGGACATAGGAGGTGCGGTACTCATTTAGCACCCTCAGGGGCCAGGATAGGGTCAGCAGAGCTGCCACCCAGAAGACATAGTGAGATACATACCAAGGCAGGTTGTCTGGGTCGGAAAAGGCCACCATATATTCCTTGAAGTCCACATTTTTGAGGTGCATCCCCTCCCTGGCCTCCATGTAGTCATCCAGGCCCTCGTTCTCTGTGAAGAAGCGGGCCCGCTGGGTCAGATAGGAGTTCTCTGACTCCACATTGGCAAAGCTGAAACACTTGGTGAAGCGGAGCCGCGTGGCTGGGTAGCTCTCCAGGTCAATGAGGTCCTTGGAGATGTCCTTAACTCCACAATTGGAATAATCAAACTCAGCCTCTGCCACGTGGGTGTTGACCCGCTCATGATACACTTGGGTGGTGGTGTAGGCATCCCCATTGCGGTAGCGGGTAACCTGACGGGTCCTGCGGACGTAGTGGTAGCTGATGGCCTTCCACCAGATGCAGGGAGTCGCCTGCTGCATCCGCTGCACACGCTCGTGCACGCTCTCCACATCTACTTTGTATTGCAGCTCGTTGCGGGTGTAGCAGTGCCAGCACTCCACCAGGTACACCACGTAGAGCATCACCAGGAAAGCCAAGGGGATGTAGACATAGCCGTTGGAACAGGGGCTGTCGTGGTACATCATGGACTTGCCTTTGTAAGCGCTGTCAAAGGTCAGCCGGGTCACCTTGGTGACATGGCACCATGTCATGGCTCCCATGCAGCCGTACATGAGGAGAGACAGCAGCAGGCATTTCCAGTGGGACTCTCGGCAGAGAGACTTGCTGAGAGACTGCTTCACTGGCCGCTGCTGCTCCAGTGGACCGGGAAGAAGGGGAGAGAACACAAGAGAGGAGTCAGTAGGCTGCAGGAGCAGGGGGAAGGGGAAAAGGCAGCAGGGTGATATGATATCACCTATAGCTCTGTGGAGATGAAACAACAGATGCCTGGGTCTCCCAGTCTCAGCGGGCAGGTCAGAGGCCGAGATCTCTCCCAGCATGACAATCACGCAGTGTGGGCACCCCCACTTCCCTTCATGGTGCTCTGCCCCTCCTTGGGAGACATCCCAGCTGGATGTGAAGAAGAGCAGCAGAGGACAACTCTGCCAGCCTCACCCCAAGCATGCCCCTTCTCTGGGGGGAGTAATCCCTACCACTGCCACACCCTGAGGAGGGGTAATGAAGCACAATAAGATAGAGGCTGGTGGATCTCCCCACATACCTCAGCTTCTGCACCCATCCCACCAGTGCAGGCAGTTCTAGCTGATCGGCCGTCCCACGTGAACCCCTCCCCACAGCTCATCCCAGTGCACCTCTCACTGCTCACACACCAGTCTCTCCCCGCTTCCAAGCAACCAGCACCAGCAATATTACAATTTCTCCCACCAGGGCAGCACAAGCTGCCTGGGGTGCCTGTAAGGTGGAGAAACAGACCTTCTGCAGCTGGGAATGTCTCTCTTTGGTAATGGAAATGGCAATTCCCACCACAACACTTGGCAGCCTATGGGGTTCTGAAGTGCTTTTTAAGTATAAACCTCACCAACAGGAAAGTACTTTTCCACAACTGAAATGCAGCCACCTCTGGCAGGAGAGAAAGCAAATATGGAATAACATCCTAAAAAGTGTTCAGGCTGGAAGAGCATCACACCGATCTGCAGCAGCAGGGAGGGCAAGAGGCCACTCATAGCTGCTAGCAAATGTCCCTGCTTGTGCTGGGATTCAGCTGTGACAGCCCACACTTCCAGAAACTGCCCTCAGGTCTTTCACAGTGAGGAAAGGGCAAAACTTCAGCAACGGGACTTTTTAAAGGGACTGGTGCCTTGGTGCCTTTGCCAGAGGAACAGTGCAGGGTTTCAAACAGACCCATGAAAAAAACCCTGGTTAAGGAAACTTCTGCCATTCTGCAACACTGCAGTCCCAAGTATTGATCCAGCTTGGTCTGTGAGACCTGATATCATCCCACCCAAAGAAAGATGATTTGCTTTCTTACACTTCATCCAGCAATCTCCAAATGTGCAACCTGAGAGAGGGGTGCAAGAACCCCATCACTGTGCAGGTGCCATGAAACTCACTAAGAGGCTTCCAGCTTTGCTCTCCCTCCCCACCTGCATGGAGCTCTTGAGCTCACCTCTGCCGTGGCAGGGGCTGACGCCAGCTGTAATAACACCACTCATGGTACTGAAGTCCAAGCCTCGCTCCATTCTTCTCCATTCCTGAGCACACTGGGCTTACAGGTTTCTCACCCAGGGAGCCCAAAGAGCTGAATGGCCTCACACTGCTAGAAAACAGGAGGGGCACTTCCACTCTGGCATGAAAAGGAAAATTAAAGCAACAACCAGAGATCACTAGGCCACTGGCAGGTCTAAGGAGAGATTTGGACCTCTTCTTTCCTTTAAGAAATGTGTCTTGCTCTCCTGAAGAGCCCCTCAAGTGCTGGCTTGGTCCCCTAGAGTCCCACAGGCTAATCTTTCCTCCCTATACCTTGTCAAAGCCTGGTCCACCCCATGCCAGTGGGTCTTCTGCCACCATGCTCAGCAGGGCTGGATTCAGCCCAAATCTCCAGCAGAGGTTTCTCTCCTAGAGGCAGGGAGCTTCCTTGCCTGCCCACCCCAGCAGCCAGCCTGCACATCCACAGGGACCACTGGTGGCAAGGGGGATGGTGGTACATCCCACTGGCAGTCCCAAGCATCAGTAGCACTGCGCTCCCCTCTTTGGAGCTGAGAGCAAGAGCTGGAGACAGACACCGAGCCCAGGGCTGGCAGGCAGGGCAGTGCCAGTCTTCAGGCAACACAGAGAGGTGCAGGGTGGCTCTGCTCAGCAGTGCCAGCATAACACATGTGCAGCTCAGTCTTCACATTACAACTGACCACTGCAGCAGCCTCATGGTCATGGAACAAGAGGCAAACCCCAAGTAAGAGAAAAGGGAGCGAGGAGAGGAAGGGGGAGCCATTCAGGAGGCAGAGCCTCCTGAGCTGTGCCCTCCCTCCTGAAGTCCATGCTGCAGTTATAAGAGCCTGCTCAGATCCCTCTGTCTTTGCTCAGCTGCCGCATGGCTCTCCCATGCTGGAATGCTGTACCACTACCCAGGCAGCTGAAGGTTTCCTCTCCCACTGCTGCCTTCTGCGTTGCAGATCTTCCCTGGCAGCAGCAGCACTGACTGTGAGGATCTAAGGGAGCTGCTCAGCCAAAGCAGGAGCACAGGGAGGCTCTGAACAGGCATATTGGGGAGATGCAAAGTACAGACTAAACCCAGGGTCTCTGTGGGATAAGAAGGCTGAGAAACAGCACCTTGTTCAGAGGCAGATCTGCAAACAGAGCACAAGGGAAAAAGCAAAGCATCCAGCTCACTCATTTGCCAAGCTGGGGAATGGGCACCAAACAAACAGGTCTTCAGAGATGTCTGCCTCAGAAAAGCAAATTCCACCCCCCCATCACTCCCCAGGCCTTCACATTCTGCACTGCCCGTGTCGCAGGAGAAGGGAGATGCTGGCTGTCACCCTGAGGAGATGCAGGCAAACCCCACTGCGGTTACCTATCCAGGGCAGGGAGCACAATGCAGCCCAGGCTTGGTTCCAGGAACTGTGTTAGCAGGGCTCTAGTCCATGCATTAGTCTCCTCCTAGGACTACGCAGCATTTAGATACTGCAGTGCTTTTACAGGGTCACGGTAACCCCTGCTGTAAACTGTTTACAATCCAGTTTTGTCTTAGGCTTGTGAGGTAAAACACATACACCTCGGCAGCACTGGTGGGGTTTCCGAAAGCTGATCAAGTGCCAATGACAGGATACAACCACAGCAGAAACGGAGGAGGAGCCAGCTGCAGAGTCTAATCCCAGTAGGAACTGCAGCATCCCTGCTCCTCTCCCAGGCTGCAAAGGGCTCACAGGAGCAAACAACCAGCTCCACAGCTTCCCCCCGCAGAAGTAGCCGAATCAGGTTATCTCCTTGAGCTACTAATCAGACTTGAATAAGTCCAGCGTAGCAAACAAGCAGATGAAAAAGCTGGGGAAAGGGAAATCTGTCCCAGAATAGTGTCACTGGGAGGAGAGTAGTCTCTGACATAAATGCCATCGTCATCTGCCCACTGCAGTCTGATGGAATGAGGCAAAAGAGTTGCCCTACTTCACTGCAAACAGGGTTTTCCTCCATCACCAGGAGCCTCCCTCATTGCTCAGGCTCAAGCACTGGAGAGCCATAAGCAAATCTGCTACTGCAGGTGCACAGAAACATCTCTGCAGTGCTAGAGGGCAGAACTGGTCTGGCCGTGGCTTGGCTGGCCCCTTTGTGGGATCCCAGTGCCTCAGTTCACCACACAGAACACACAAGGTAACTCCTACCAGGCACCTGGGCACTAACTGTAAC
The DNA here is from genome assembly GCA_013397135.1 of Pachyramphus minor. Lineage (NCBI taxonomy): Eukaryota > Metazoa > Chordata > Aves > Passeriformes > Tyrannidae > Pachyramphus > Pachyramphus minor. Next base: position 722,885 of record VYXB01001091.1, read on the forward strand.
GTGTTGGAAAAGGCAAGGGGTGGGCTGCTGCTACAGCCTCCCCCCAGCAAACATGGCATTTGTCTCTGAGGTGGCAATGTCTCCCTGGCATTGCCCCTGAGATGAACAGAGGTGGAGTCCCACAGCTGCAGTTGCTGGTCTGGGATGCACAGGGAGGGATAGAGGGGATGAGGGATAGAGGGATAACCAGCCGTGAAGCAAAAGGAGATTCCCACAATGTACAGGGCAGAGGCAATAGAAGGCAGGGGGTGAGGCATCTTCTTCTAAAAAAAGCCTTGAGGAGACAAACATGCCCAGCACCCCAGCACACGGGCCAAAAGACTTTAATCACCCCTGCAACCTTGACCCTGCAACTTTGAACATGAAACTTCAGAAATCCTTCAAGCTGCTCTCTGTAACAGTTCAGCCCTGGCCCCATCCACTGTCCCCCTGTTTAACAAGTGTTTCCATGTCATCACCTCCCATGCTTCTTACCTGTCTCTCCCTTAAATCTCTCCTGCCTTAAATCTCTGATTGACCTCCAGAGCTAAACCATCACTTTACAAGATGCCCTGGGTTCAGAGGGTTAGGTGTTCTAGGGACAGCCCTCTACAGGACTGAAAAAAAACAATCAAAAAAGACCCAGAGCAGCAGTCTGAAGGCCCAGGTAACTCCTGAGTGCCAGGCAGTGGCAGCAGCTTGCAGGTGACTCCAGTGGGACTCCTGAGCATCAGTTTCCATGGCTCTTCCCTACCATTCACTTACGTCATGTAAGAAATAAATAAGATCCCTTTGACCTCAAATCCCCAGAATAAGGGAGGTAGGGAAGATCCAGTTATTTCTAGGAATTGCCACTGTCTTCCAAGGCCCTTGACAGACATTGGCAACTCCTGGCCAGGATGGTCCAAGCAAACACCCATATCACACACCCTATGCCTACAGCCCAGATTCAGGAGCTACCTGAGGTGGCTCAAGACCAGGCTGGCAGCACTGCCAGCTGCAGAGGAAAGAGGAAAGCTGAGCCAGGGAACTCTGCCAGCAGTCAGATCCTGCAGCGATACCAAGTTCTCCATTTTACACAGCAACTTGGACGAGGATTGGTCCCTTCCATCAGATCCCACCCGAGCAGCAGGACAATTTTTTGCTTGTTCCCAGGCTGAAGAGCTTTTCCCTTGGTATTCCCTACCCTCCAAGTATGCGTTGCTGAGTGAAATTCAGCTCACCACCATTAAGTGTATGTGTATGCACATAATGCCAAGAGGGAACATGGGCTCAGGCAGCTCTGGCCAGTAGTTCTTGCTACTTGCCTTGCTGGGACAGAGAAGCACCTGAAGCCCTGCCTGGCTTCTTGACACAGCAACCTGAGATATGGCAACATGAGGTACCATCAAAGAGGACAGAGCACATTTCCCATTTTCCAGTCCCCTGACGTCTCCTCTGGCTCCCTACCTGCCCTGGCCAACGGACCCCAACATGTGGGATTCAGCCACATTGCTGGGATGCTCAGCAATATTGACAGCAACAGTTGGTTCTGATGGAAATGAGGACATCACTACAGCCTGTCCCTCTGCCCTCACAATGTGTCTGAAGACAAGAGGATTGCCCTAGGTCAGTCCACGAATCCAAGCTCCCCTTCCCACTAAAGTCTCTCCTCATTGCATCATGAGACACCAGTAAGCACAGCACCATCAGGAGGGACTGCAGCTTCCCTCTCCTCCACCAGCTGCTACATGCAAGTCTGTGACAGCTTCTGGCCACGGGAAGGATGCCCTCAGCCTAAAAAGTGCAGGTCATGGACTGTACCCCTTGTACCTGCTCTCATGGTGTAAGATTACACTGACACCCTAGTTGGCAGCCACCACAGAGCAATCAAAGAGATAATCTTCTTGTAATCCCTGCAAACCAGGGGACACCGTAGGTGAGGGAAACTCACCTGGACGCTGCCCCTGCTACACTTCTTTCATCCAAAGTGGCTCTTGAAAAAAACTGGCACCTCTGAAAAGCCACTGTGCTGTCTTGCAAGTAGCACCAGCACTGGCAGAGCACTGGCAGTAAGAGCACGTCACAGCATGGCACAAGCATGTCCTCAGGCTAAAAAGGCACCTCATAGTTTAGCTACCCTGGTCAGGATCTGTTTGGAGAGCTGGGCTCAGGGCATCAGGAGCCGTTGAATGGAAGCAGGAAGAGAGGAACAGACATAGAGCAGAGTACACAGTATTTGTACAGCTTCCCAGTCCTTGAACTTCAGCATTTGTCTCCTGCAATTATTTATATCTAAATATAAGTTGTATATATAGAATAACAGTGCATGAGCATGCATGTTCTGCCTAAGCCACGGAGACAGAGAATACCAGGATTATGCACCACTCACTAACTGCAGCTCCTCAGCAGCAGAGGACAAGTGGTGCACCAGCTCCTGAACACCCCACAAGCTGCCCTTTGAGCTGTGGTCTCACCAGAGAGGGCAACCCACCACACCAGGAGAACACTGTCCTTCCTACACTGCCCAGCTGATTTCATCAGCCCCACAGCATATGGTGGGTCTCACTAGTCGGTGCAGTTGCTTTCTCTCCTCTTGGAAAGTCCAAGTTGCAAGCAGGATCTGTGGAGGCAGACAAAGGGGCTGGCACACCTGCCTACTGGTGCTGCTCCCTAGGCACAGGACACCCTGCTCTTGAGCATTTCTGGCATCTGCTGCCTGGACTCCAGAAAAGTCTCTCCAAAAAGGGGAGACTGCAGCACATGCGGAGGCAAAGCTGTGCTGGTACCTGGCCTGCCCCAGTCTGCACCTTCCACTCTCCCCAGCCAACCTCCAGCTGGAAGCAGCGACCAGCAACAGTCCCTGGCGTTGCCAGGTCCCCAAGCCCTCTCCCCTGCTATCCACTGCGTCTTCCCTCGCAGTGACCTAGGCAGCTGTGCCACCTTCTGGATGCCCCCAGAAGCTAGAGTGCAGCAAGGCGGGGGTCTCCACTTCCATTTCTCCCAGGCATAAAAACCTCTGCCCGTGGCAGTAAGCCCAAGCGGCGCCCCGCGCCTCTCTTTTGTGATTTTCTCCCTTCCTCCTCCACCCTGGCCGCTCCGATTCCGGCCCCAGCTCCGGACGGCGTTAGCTGCTGCGTCCCTTCCAGCCCCGGCGGCTCCGCGGCGATCCCCAGGTGACAGGCGAGCGATGGAGAAGCGAAGCGCCCGGGCAGCCCAGGGGCGGCGGGGACCGACGGGTGGGTTTCCTGGCCCGCCCACCGCCCCCCCGCACCGCAGCCCCGGGGCCGGAGCGGAGCGGAGGGGCTCCCTGAGAAGGGGTCCGTACCTGTGCGGGCAGAACCCGGCCCGTCCCGCGGCGGGGCGGTCAGTGAACGCGCCATGCAAAGCGGGCGGGGAGAGAGGGTGCTTGGAATCAGCCCCTGGCGGGGGGCGGCCGCTCTCCTCACCTCCTCTCGGGCCCCC
>VYXB01001091.1:726477-751945 GCA_013397135.1 Pachyramphus minor
ATGGGATGGGATGGGATGGGATGGGATGGGATGGGATGGGATGGGATGGGATGGGATGGGATGGGATGGGATCGGGGCGCGGTGGGACCGCCGCCCGCCCGAGCGAGGCGGCGAGTGACCTTGAGGCGGCGGCCGGCAGCACAGAGGGAGGCAGGCCGGGAGGCAAGCAAGGAGCAGGCAGGTAGGGAGGGAGCCCGGCGCAGCCGCCCCTCCCGAGCGTCACCGGCAGTGGAGCCGCCGCCCGGCGCGACCGGGGAGGGCTGCCGCTCTCAACCCTGCCGAGAGGGCGTCAGGCTGTCCAGGAGGGCTTCGGTCCCAGCTGGGCTACTGATGGGGAAGTGAGGGGTCCCGTGGGCTTTCCTCCCCTCGGGAAGAAGCAGGAGAACCAAGAGCACTTTGCGTGAACTGGGAGGTGGGGTAGGGGTGACCGTCAGTGCTAATGCTGGCACTCAGGGAAAACCTTAGGTTGGGCAGCATTCTCGCTATTATGATCTCCGTTGGGCCCAAGGATACTCAACTAGCTATTGCAGAGCCAACTGCAGCGTATTTCACACACAGAGCTAACTGGCTTGGTTGCAGGGATGAGTACGAAAGTCTCTTTAGACGCTCAATCTAAACACACAGGGGACACACACAGAGAGCTCGGGAAGGGTTCAGACTTGTTCAGGTCCAGATATTACAGGTAGAGCCCAGCTTCCTCGAGAGTCAGGAAATAGGTGTCTCTGCCAGTGCTTCCCCAGTTCCAAACTGGGGAGAAGCATAGGCTGCAGAATTTGCTGGAAACTGCTTCACTTTTTCTGAGCTCTGAGGCTCAGCCTTGGCAATGGGATGATTGGCATGCTCTTGCCCACTGTTGCCTGGGGTGAGGAAGGAACAGTCCATAGGCTTGGTTGTCTCACTCAAGAAGATGCATCCGAGGGGAATTGCCAAACCCTGTTTCTTATGGGAATAGGTGTGATGGCCGGGGGTGCTGCTGAAGGAGCTCATCTTCAAAAGAGGCTGGGGATGCATTTCCTTTCGCCTTTCCCCTGTTTCCATGGGAACAGCAGCAAGCAGGAGCAGCCTGCTTGGAATTTCACTGCCTACCGCTCAGACACCCCCTGCCCAGTCTTACTAGCAGACTGGCTCTGGAGAGTTTCAAACCCATCCTCATGTGATGGATCCCATGCCTCCAAGGAGAGCTCACCAGTGCATGTGTGTTGTGGCAGTGCAAAGCAAGGAGGCACAAGCCCAGAGCTGCCAGGATTCCTGTAGCAGCACTGAATGCTATTCCATGCACACTAATAGACAGTTGTAAATAATATGCATTCCTATATGCATTTCTGCTTTTTATAGTGCTAGGGACTCCTGTAGCATGTGATCTCAGCTAAACCAAGAGGCACGTGGGGGATGATCACCCTCAAAGAACAGCACTGATTTTCTCTCAAAGATGTGAACATTGCACAAAAAGAGCAAAGCAGAAGGTTGAAGGGAGGGGAGGGGAAAGGTGATATGAGTTTATGTCTTTACTTTTATTAGTCCACGGTGTCTTTTTCTTCAGGGAATTCGTCTATTCACTTTTGAATTTGTTTTGATTTTTGACTTGCAGATGCTCCATGCATTCTGTGGCAAGGTGTATCACAGCACACCCACAGACTCAAGGAGCAGCTTCCTTTGGTGTGCGTGTTATCTACTAGGATTAACCCTTGGGAAGTGGGCTGCTGCCACCCTTATGGCGCCACACACAGAGAGCCCTGCAACTTGTCCTCCACTGATGGAGTCACTGGCTACTGGTGTTTCAGAGGTAGAGTTTTTTGTATCAGGCATCTTTGATACTGGTCCAGGCAGCATGTCTTGGAGACAACACTGTCAAGTGCATCACCAGCTATGCTATTTTTGATCTGAGGTGTCATGAAGAGGTCATGTGCCCTGCTCTGTCTGAACTGAAGTTGTACAAGCTACTTCAGCCACCTTTTGTGGAAAACAGGCAGGTTTTGACCCTCATATAGGAACCCAAAGGCATGGCTGATAATGTGTTACAAAGGGCCCAAAACTCCCCCAGGAATGGGAGAAATAAGGCTACATGATACTTAGACCTTTGGGAAACTGAAGCAAGACGGTCAACATCCAAGTTTGTGTTCTGTGTCACCTGCACAATGAGAACTCAGTAGTCCTAATTACAACACACTGCCCTATCCATTCAACCCTCCTTCTGGGGGCAAGAGACAAAAACATGGGAGATTTCTCTCCAGTTATTCCTGTGGGGTTCAGGATGGTCTACTGGAAAACCGTGTTAGAGAGCAGCACATTTATGGGAGAGAGGCATTTCTAATGTGACAAAATGGTTGAAAGAAGCGTGGAGGCTTTTAAGAAGATACAGCAACTGAAGTAGAGGTGGTGCCCTCACCAAGATATCAATAGGTTTGTTCTCTGGATACCCTGTAACTACCACCCTGCAGAGACGTTCATATCTGTTCTAAGCAAACATAAAGCATGATGTCATATTAGCAGTATTTGTTCACTTTCCATAAAACATCAAACCAGAAAAGATCTCACTCTTCTGTCTCTGGTAGCTACAGAAAATAGCCTTTTAGTTCCTGCTTAAATATGTTATTAGTTTGTACCCATGCAGCAAATTTGCATTGAATTTCTAGAAAAATTTTGACAGAGACTGCATTTTAAACCAGATGGTCACAGATACCTATCCTTGTGCTGGTATTTGTAGCTTAAATATAAAAATGGGTCTTGCAGCATCATATATATTGTGTTTAGCTTTATTATGTTCAATAAGCCAAAAGTGATCAAAACTCAGTCTTTTGTTCCAAAGCAATCAATTTCCTAGTGGTGTGCTGCTTTTTGTCTCCTAGGAAGATATGTTGCAGAGAATCCCCTCATGTTAGGATGCAGGATTTTCTAATGCCTGTTCAATTTAAAAATTTCAAGGATATTTTGTGCTGGCTGCCCAAGCCTTCCAGAATGTGTCACTCCAATTAAACTGCTCCTTATTAATGCAACAAGGGGTTGATGAATGAACATGCTTCTTGCTCCTGTTAGCATCCTTTCGCCACTACTAGTCAGTGGTGTTGACTGTGTGGGTGCCATCCACTTCTGCAAACTTTGTTCTCAAGGAAATATGTGCCATTAGTTATGTTTTCGTCTGCTACACTCAGACTTCATGTCTGCTGGGAGGAGATCCAGGTGTGACTTTTTTGTTGTGGGAAGGAAACCCGCAAGGGTCACTAGTTTGAGACTGGGGAACTAGTTTCTGTTCACATCGCTAACGGGTACACATCATGACTACAGTCCACAAACACTCAAAGTCTTAAACCTGATGATGTAGGTGGGTTTAAAGCTGCTGCTCTGAGATGCATTTCTCAGAATAGAACTGCTGTCATTGAAAACTCTTTGATCCCTGCTCTAATTCTTCCTGTTCCAACAGGCTACCTGTGTGCAGTTTGCTTATTTTCCATCCAGCCCCATGAGAGTCTATTTTGTCATCATCACAATTATTTGTGAGGCTCTACAGAGGTTTCTGGGTCAGGTTAAATCACTTTCCTCTCTGCAATAGCCCAGCAGGATACCCAGGGCCATCCCTCACATCCTCCCCTACAGATGAAAAGCGGATTCAGTGCTGCCCAGATGCTATTTGACAGTCTTCAGGACATTTTGTCCAATATAACTCCAGAGCAGCAGCAACCACTCCAAGTGCCTGGAAACTGAGCCAAATCCTCCCCTGGCAAATGTTTTGTTCTGACTTAGATTTTTGGCCCGTTACCCCCACAAAGAAGTAAACCATAGAAACTAGTGGTTCAGAGAATTTAGTCTATCCCTAGTTACAGGCTGGGAGTCACCTACCTAAAAGCAGAAAGTAGGTTTCTGTTGCAATTCACTTTCTCCACACTGAGCAGTTGGAGTTGACACACCCTGTTTTGGAGAAGCATCCCTTCTCCACCCAGCTCTCCCCATGGACCTAGGCAAGCAGGGGAGATGAAGCTGTTCTAGGGAAGGGGTTAAAAACTCAATGCATGACTGTCTGCATTGCTTAAGGGCCGTTGCTTAGGCTGGGTCTGTTAGTGAGGCCAGGGTCCTGGGGAGTGGCTGCAATCCCATTTTCTGTGTGCCCATCACCTGGGCAACACAGACTTGTTCATCACTTATTCATAGTGTCAGAGCTCCTCTGTCCCATGGGATGGCCACCTGCTCCTGCTCAGCACCTGAATATTTCAAAAAGCTCGCTCACCGTTGCCTCCCCTCTCTGCCACCCTGAGCCAGCCACCCTTCTCACTCCTCTCTCCTAGCCCCTGCCTGGGCTCCTCACTTGCTTTCAGTATTGTGGCTCCACCAGGCCTGTTCCCGAATCACTCTGATGCAAGTGTGGAGAGACACAAGCTCTAATTCAGTCTGGCAGCTGGGAGGTTTAACTCTCCTGAGAGCAGAGCCAAGCTTGCATGAGTAATACCTCTGGCAGCATCATGCAGCTTGCTAGGGACCAGCAAAATAGCCACTCGGAGCACTGTTAGGAGTCAAGGACTAGGCTAGTGGGAGTGTAGGGCTGCCAGGATGGGCTCAGGTGAAGCAGGAAGTAACTCAAGCAGAATCAATTAAAACATGAAAGTTAGCCCATCCTCCCTTCTCACAGCCATCAGGTCCAGTGTGTTGATGCTGAAGCCCAGCATGCAGCACCGGCAGCACCTGCCCTGTGCTCTCTGGCAAGGTGAGCTGAGGAATGGTTGGGTGAGTTGAGGTTTGTGTTTTGTCTTGGATAGTCTCTGCCAGATGAACTGTGCTTAGAGAGTCATGAATAAATGATAGCCCAGCAGTGGAGCTCTGCCTTCCATGGCTATTCCATGGGGAGGGAGGAGCATTTGTCATTTAAAGTGGTGTGGCCAGAGAGAGGTTATCAGAGCCTCTGGAAGTGAGTCTGCCTCTTCACTAGCTATAAAGAGAGCCGCAGGTGACAAGATTTCTCACCTAGGGCACAGTTTCACCATCTATTTAAGCATGGTTTTATTATCAGTTCTCCAAGACCATCTGCCATCCCCTCCCCATTCACAACCACATCTGCCATCTCCTTTGGGAGAGCTCTGAGCACACATGCACATAAATACATAGCAAGGCCTATCAGCCATGCATTTGCCCAGATGCAAGCACAGAGCATTGCTGCTGCAGCCACTGAGCTGATAGGAGTTACACAAGAGGGATATAATTTAGAATGAAGTTTTGTTAAAATATCTGTGGGTTTTGTAAGGTCAAGGATTTTTAGTGCATCTTTATATCAATCACATTCTCTTTGTGGAAGTGAATGCCGGGGCTGAGAATAGAGTGAGTTCAGTGTGATCCTCATTCAAAGAATTAATTATTCCTCCTTGTCTATCCTCTTGATGTCCTACGTATCATACACACATATACACAAAAAAGAAGGAGGTAGAAACTGCCCTGCCTGCTGTGGGACTCTGAGGAACAGTGGGAATCTTCCCAGGAAGGGCATTAGCTGGGCAACTTGCCAACCACTGACCACATGCAGACAAACCTGATCTGCTCTGGGTTGTGTCACCATATTGGCATGATGGCTCCCATCAGGAGTGCACAGCAGAAGGACAAGAGGCATCCAACATGGACTGCAAGGAGAAAAACTCTGACTGCAAATACTCTCTTACTGAAGAAGCAACCAGGCGCCTGGAACAACGTCCCTGGAGAAATTCAAAGTGACCCTGTGACTTCAGACAGACTTACCAGAAGAGGGCAGCCAGCTCTTTCTGGACTGACTACCCCAGGAAATGGGTACCCGAGGAGGACCTGCTTTGCACTGCTCTGTTGGAAAGCTTGGCCTTGCTTCTGGGCATTCAATCTTTAAAAGTCATGTTCCCCTGTTGTTAGGCCAGAAAGTGAAGTGACCCAGTCTGGTGCACTACAGAGCTGATTTGCTGCCAGATATATGGAACCACAGTCAGAGCAGAGAGTTTGTTGTCTTTCCTGCAGCTTCACTTGTTCTCCCAGGGCCTCTGCTTCCATTGAAGAGCCCAGCTGTCAGGACTGAGCCCTCTCAGCTGGAGCCAGAGCCCAAGGCAGAGGTCCAGGTTGCTGCTTGGGGTATCTCGCGACATCTCTGGTGTGGAAAATTGCAGCAGGAGCTTCCTCGGATGGGGATCTAGCACCTTTCTTATGGGGTCAGCATTTCTGATTCTGGGGACAAGGGAAAAGGGCTACATCCCCCGAGAACAGGGTGGCCCAGTGCTCACATGGGGCCAAAGCTGAGCAGTGGACAGCACCAGTAGCACCAGTCATGTTACCTACTGTAAATTATTGTGGCAATAACTGCTAACAATTTCAGGTAACCTATGCTGCTTAAACGTGACAGAGGACCACAGCTGAAAATTAAGTACCATTATTTTCCCTCAGAGCAGACACAGACTGGGCATGACCTCCCTTTCTCCACCGCTTGCAGCTGCATCTCACCTCACCCAGTTAACAGCTCAAAGAACAGAGAAGATGCTGGTGCCAGGCCAGGCTGCTACTGAGGTGAGCAGAACTTGGGGTCATGAAGCCAAGTGCGGACATCTGGGTTTCACTTAGTAAATCAGAGGGCTGTGCTTGGGAACAGGACATTATCAGGGACAGTACTGAGTCGCCTGGGGATTCCTTCCCATATCCAGGCTCTGGCAGTGCAGTGTGATGGGAGAGCCTTTCTGAGCCAAGTTACTTGACAGAGAGGTTATTTTGAGTAGCGCTGGGTGCCTAGAGCAGCATGTGTTGACACTGACCTCTAGTGGGAATAGATCCCTTCCTCTTTAGTTTTCCCCTGCAGTTTTAACCATTTTAAGTAACACATCTTAAGGGGAACTGGAGAGAGCCCAGAATTTTGGCTTCAAAACCCTCAAAAGCAAATCAGAACATGAAGATTTGCCTCATATTATATTTAAATATTTTTATCCCACTACCATTTCCTGCCAATACATTGTATATAGTATTATATATATGCATGTGCATTTGTAGATGTGTATCTTTAAAGCCTCTGAAAATAATGCAAGTCCAAAACTCACATGGCCAGGCAGAAAAGCTCTTTGTTAGGAAGACAGCACGAAACTGAGCTCAAGCCTTGCTCAATGGGAGACAAAAGGCAAATAACAGGGCAGAGTGGCCAAGTTCCTCTTTCAGGCTTCTCAGTCAAATTGTCAGAAGGGCTAATGGAAGCACACCCAGCCAGAGGAGGGGTGTTGGGAGATGGTGCCTGAGCTGGGTATTAGTGGGTGTAGTTGAAAGAGCAGAGAGTGGCTGGCCATGGATGCCTGGGTGGTATAGCTGATGTAAATGAGGAGTTGTTCCAGGGAGGGTTTGGAGAGATGATGAGATTGAAAACCAAAACACTGCTGAAAGCTCAAAAACTCAATATTTATTACTAAGAAGTGGCCAACAAACCAAGAAACCAAGAGACATGAAAGAGGAAAGGAAATAAGCCCTCAGTAAAACCTCCCACTCACGCAGGCGTTACTTATGAGGTTGTCTTACCGACCCCAGAATGACTGGAATTACCCATAGCAGAAACTGCATCCTTGGGGTGTCTGGCAGGCCCACAAGATAACGGGTGTCCCCGCTGAGGCAACGTTGTCCTCCATGTGAAGCTTGAGAGCACTCCCACAGGTGCTGTCTGCCTTTTATATAATTTAGCTGGTTACATTTACCTGGGCAGGTGTGGCCAGCACCGGCCCAGCCAGAGGCCTCTGTCCCTCCCCCCGTTATGTCAGTGATGTCCCTTCTGTGCACACGTGTGTACATTGGAATTCCCCCGCGCCTTCGTGATACACCTGGAGGGGTCTTCCCTAAATGAGTCTGGGGGCTTACTTCACCTCCCTCCTCTTCACTTTCTCCTTCAAGTGCCCTTGGAGGGCCATCAGCCAATAGGAAGATACCAATTAATTTCAGTTTATACAAAGTACTGTCTTCAAGGACGAAGTTCTCATTTATCGGGCCTTGTTTTCCCACTACTTGGCAGGAAACAGAACAAACTCACAGGTGGCTGGGCCAAACACAGACCAAAAGTAGCAGTGTCTAATTAAGCGCGGATACAGGAGTGCCTGGTCTTCACAGTTCAGCTGCAGGAGACCATTGCAACACAGTCCTAGGAGAGCTCAAGAAAGTTCAAGGCTCCCCTTAAGGAAGCTGCAAGATCACTACCTCCACCTGAACTCACACAAGCAGCAGAGGAAGGCCACTTCCAAGCGCTGCTTGGTAGCCAGAGTGAAGAAAGTTTGCAGTGGACTGGACTGTAGAGTCCACAGTGGTGTATTTTGAATTCCTCCCTGTAGAGCTGGTCCAGGGTTTATTAGTTCGGGCTTTGTGCTTTGGCTTTGGCTGAACCACTTCTGGACCTGTGCTAGCCCTGGAATCACAATCCACACCTATGCCCCAACTGGAACAGGATATCGCTAGATAAACAAGTGTGACTGCCACTTGATGCAAAGGTAAGCACCAAGTAGTTCACAGAAAAATGAAATCTTTGTGCATCACCACACAGGTTTGTGATGATTTGACCAAAGTGGATTTCTCCTAATGCCTCATTTTATCCATGTAAAGGCATACAAGGAACCATTCTATGATGGAGCTGCATCTCTAATGACATCTAGTATGTTGCTAGAGAAAATGGCAAAGCCATTTTAGAAGGTAGTTGATGGGTAACCTAACAGCAGTTGGGTATGGAAAGGTGCAAGAATAGAGATTCTGGGTGGGTGTCAGGAACAACAGCTACAGGTAGAGCTGGGATGCAGCCACCACCAGGGTGTGAGAGGGAGTGGCATGGATATATGGGCCAGAACCCCACCCTGCATGTGAAAGAGCTGATATGTGTGGGAGAAGCTCTTTTCCCTTAGTAATTGTAGTCTTGCAGCTAGGCAGTGCCAGGGACACAACTGGAGACACTGAAACAGATCCTGAGTGTGGGAGGAAAACTTATGACTGGAAGTTATTGATGCCAAAAGAGACATACCTGCCTCCTACCTGCTGTCCTCACACCCCAAAACCTTTCTCCCTGCCTGGTCAGAGGCACTTTTCATGGGTAGCTCTCCTGCAGCAGGCTGTGCTCACAGGCCCAGCAGCCAGTGCTGGGGGAATGATGCAAACTCAAAGCAGCAGCTGCAGTGTGGGAAAGGGAAATCATTGGTGCTTTGCATGTGGTTTGTTGGTGCCCAACCAACACCCATTACCAAGTTCTTCCCAGGTGAGCTTCCCTGCAGGAGATCCTTCCCCTCCTGCTGGGATGAAGTGGAAAGATGGGCACCCTGCAGAGACGGAAAGTCACCTCGAGCAATAAAAGCAAAAACTGAAACTGATTTTAAAGTATCAGCTGTGTTCAGAGGTTGTCCTTCGAGAAAGGCCCACTGCTTGGGACACTGGAAAGTAACTAGGTGATGTCTATGCAGATCCATGAGGAACACCACTAGATAGTTTTGGCATTGGAAGGAGAGCACTGAAATGCAGGCTGGGCAACCATTCACAAGCAACGAGCTGGGCCTTCATTTGACCTTCTATTTTCAGCTTTTATCTCTGTGTCTCGGCTGCTCTTGTGTGAGCCCTGGCAGCCACTCTGGGCTTTGGGCTTTCTATTTGCAACACAGAAAGGTGGTGGGAAGGGGCTGGACCAAGAGGCTTGTACAGCCAACTGCAGCGACCTTCGGGCCTTTCTCTTTGCCTCTACAGGTAGCACAGATGAGAAGGTGTCTTGGTGAGTGAAACAGTTTAATCCATGCACGTGGGAAAAGCAAACTTCTCGTTCACACCTATCTCTGCTACCATTAAGTGACATCTACCATATCGTTTCCCACAGAGCCTGCAGCTTCAGTCAGCACCTGCACACGCAACAGCATCCTCACCCACACACCACCTAGTTTGACAAGATCTCTCTTCCACCCCTGGCAAACCTGCCTGCTATTTAAAGAACCCAAGCCAACAGGGCAGGGGAGGAGGTAGGCCCAGGACACAGCAGCACGTACTGCCCTGCTTCGGGAAGTGCAGCGTGGCCACCTCCCTCTCCTGCGCGCCTCGGCCCGCTGTTCCCCGCCCACGAGTTCCGCGCCCACGGGTGCGTCCCTCCCTCCTGCTGCCTCTGCGCTCTCCCTGGACAAAGCGGGCGGGGCCAGCCAGCCCCTCGTTGTGCCGGGGGGTGCCGGGGCGGCGGCGAGGGGAATCCCGGGCAGGCGGGGCCGGGCGCGGCTGAGTCAGTGCGGGCAGGGGCAGAAGGAGACGGAGGAGGAGAAGGAGGAGGAGGAGGCGGAGCCGCGGCGGCTTGGGCTCTGCACCGGCCGCCTCTCGATGGTTTTCCGGCCATGAGCCCCTTGGCGTCGGGAGCGGGGCCGGGAGCGGGACCCGGGCCGGGGCAGGCGGACGGCGGGCGCTGAGCCATGTCGCGGGCGGCGGGCGGCGAGTGCCGCAAGGAAGCGGCCTGGGAGGGAGAGGACGGGCAGTGCGACTCGGGCATCGAGTCGCTGCGCTCGCTGCCGGGCGGAAAGGAGACCCCCGCCGCCTCCGAGACCCTCGCCGAGACCCTCGCCGAGACCACCGCCGCCGCCGAGGGGCGGCTGGACTCCAGCTACGGCTCCGGCGCCTTTCCTGAGGCTCTGCCGGGCGTTCCGGGGAGCCGTCCCGAGGAGCCGTCGCCGCCAGCCGAGGGGCTCAGCCAGCAGCAGCTGGGGCCGCTCACCTACCTTTCGGAGGACGGAGACACGTGAGTGACCCCGGGGGAGCTGCGAGCGCCGGGCACCCCCAGCCCCAGGGCCTGGCCCCTCGCAGCCGCCTGGCGCCGGGGAGCCGGTGCCTAGAGATAAGCCAGGCATAGTCTGCTGTGGTCCCCATCCCTCCCCGGGGAGCATCCGCTCAGTCGGGCTGTGAGGGATTCCCCAGATCCCTGTCCCGAGAGCCTCCCGCTTTGCCTTGCTATGCATGGATCTTGGCACCCTGGTGTAGGTTTGCGTTGGTGACCCCTTCACCTGCCTGAGGGGCATCCGAGCCGGGTCGAGCAGAGTGAGCAGAGAAAGATGTACCCCAGGTTACATGGCACAGGATGGACCCACTGTAGGAAGCCACTTCCGCTTGCTATGGGGCTGCTAGCAACTAGAGGAGAGGAGGGAGCAAATCAAGACCCCCACTATCTCTTACCCAGAGAATTCAATGTTTCCTCCCCGATAAGGCTTGGCTGCGTGAGATGGCACATAAGAAAGTTGTGAAACCAGGCTTGCTACGCGGGGCAAGACCTTGGGATGGCTGTGTTAGACGCTGCTCAACCCAGCAACCCAAGAACTGTTTGTTCTCAGGTGGGAATCGCCTTGCTTTGCCAACCTGCTGTCAGAGCTGCTGCTTTTGGCACAGTTGAGGTGCACATCCCAGTAGTGGGCTGCCCTCCTGAGCCTCTGTGATGGAGGCTAGTGTTTCTCTTAGTGGGGGGGCTTCTCACATCCGTAGTGCCCTCTCAAGCGCAAAGGCATGACGCCAGAATTATTTGGTTTGGCTTCTGGTAATTGCCTTCACCTAATCACAGCGTTTTTTCCTGTTGTACATTCCCTCGACGGAAGGTTTTCGTCATGAGTGTACACACAGAGCATGAGCGAAAGTTCTCACAGTTGAAGGCAAAGCTTTGCCCCGAACCCAGGCTGGAGTTTAATATTGAGTAATGGTGCAAGAGGAAGAGAAACTAAGAGGCAGTGATATGATCAAGGAAATGTCTTCAATAGTGGCAGCGAGAAGGCTCTGTCCTTGCCTGGCAGAACACATCTGGATTGAAGCTGAAGATGATCTGGGAGACAGCCTGTGTGTTTCCTTCCCAGTTAGGAAAGAGTCTGTGCTTCTGCTAATTAGTTCATTAACGCTTACTGTGGGATCTGCTCTGAGGATTGGCTGGAAGTCTCATGGCATGCAAGGTTAGACTAAACCCAACCTCCCACATTCCCCAGCCAGACTTTCTAGTCCTGTCCTATCTGTGGGCTCGTTGTGGGGCTCCTCAGCATAGAGCAGCTGCACCAATTTTCCCAGCTGTAATGCCAGAGCCTAGGTGCCCACTGGGAGAGCCAGGGGTCTTTTCATCAGAGCTGTGGAAGTAAGACTTCAGAAAGCCCCCTGGGCTTGTCCATCGTGGTGTGCCCAGGGCTCCTCACTCACTGTTATTTTTTTTAGTGAATCCCATAGATGCAGCTGCTTGGAGATGCTTTTACTGCTTGGGGCTATCTTGTTTGGGAACTGAGCCCTTTGCCTGTCAGACTTGCTTGGAGAGATCTAATGCAAACATCTTATTAACTAGGGAAACATTAATCAGCGGTGCCTTGGTTACTGTAGGCAGGAGAGGCTCTTGGAGAGGTCCCCAAATGGTTGCCATTACTCTTCTGTTTTCTCTCACTCACAGTGCAGTTCAGAACAGGAAATCTGTAAAGAGTGAGGGTGGGAGCAAAAGGTCTGCTGGTGGTACAGCTCACACAGCTCCAGGCTGGCTGTGTCCACACAGGAGATTGCTTTCCTGGGATCTGCTTCCGCTGCTGGGGAAAAAACCAAACCTATTCTTGTGGTTAGAATGGTGGGGCTGTGGTGAGGCTCTGCTATTCTTGTCTCTCCTTCTGACCTTGTGGTAGAGGTAGGTGGCATTTATATTTAGAAGTGCTGAACATCCTCAACTCAGGTTGATGCAACTGGGGACTGTGAGCACCCAGCGGTTCACTGAACTACCACTTTTGTATGTGAAAACAATGAGAGCTGATAGTAAAGTCTATGGAGCAATTGCTCATCCAGTGACAGAAGGTCCCCAGAGAGAAGGCATCAGATGGGCACAGACTACATCCCTTTCATCTGGCCAGACAAAACCATTGACTTCTTTTCTTCTTTTCATCTCTGTCAGCAGCACATTTCCTTGTGTGCATTTTTTTAATGTCTGCCACAAAACAGCTTCAGGCAGAGAATTAAAATCATACTGTCATTATATTTAAGAAGATTTAGGCAACAACACTTTACTGTAATTGTAATTATGAAAATACAAATATGAAAGTTCAGGGGTTTTGGCTGAGTAGTTCCTGTTTCCCCAGATGCCCTGGCTGGTACCGGGGGAGAGGAGCACTGGACTTGCACAAAGGGAGCTGGCAAAAGTCTTGGCTCTCCATCTGACAAAAATCTTCACTATGCATAGCTCACTCAGGCTCACCCACCTGTGCCATCCCGAAGTTTGTCTGCCTGGCACTTGTTGGGGATGTACAGGAGGTGGAAGCAGAGGCGAGGAGTGGTTGAAGTGTCAGCAGGATCCTCCCTGGATACCTCCCTGCCTGCTTCCACAGGCGAGGAGCATCAGCCCAGGTGGGATGACGCAGTGAGCCTAAAACTGGCTCCTCCTGCGCTCAGAATTAGGAGTCTAGCTTTGGCAGGAAGGAAGTGTCCAAGAGGGAAGAGGGGGGTGTGATGGCCAGTGAAAAACGTGGGTGCTGTCTTCCAAGAATTATTTGCGCAAATGTCGTCTCGCCCATGACTCCTCAGTACCACTGGCAGCCCCTCCACCTCCGGGAAGTTGGAGCTGCAGTTATCAGTCACTGGGACTCAAGAGAGAGTGGCTAAGATGGCAGCACAGGAGAGGTCAAGAATGAGGAATCGGGCAGAAGACGGTGGGAGCACTTAGGACAGCGATATGTATCTTGCTTATTCTGTGGCCAGATAGAGAACAAACCCTGTGCACTCAAGCTCAGATGGTCTCCTCCATGCATCCGTCTTTTCCTTGTGATCCAGTGATCCTCCAAGTATCCATAACTTCCATATAAAAAAGCTCTTTTTCTGCTGAATGGGGTCCCAGTGGGACTGCTCTGTATGGAAGTGAAGAGATGGGCTTTCCAGCTGTAGACATGGCTATCTCTGAGCAGGCTGCAGGCAACTTTATTGATGTGCTCCAACCTCTGAACCACCCTCTTTCCCAGCCTCAACAGGCAGATGCACAACTTCAGCATCCTGGGAAAGGGCTGGCTGTGAGACCAGCCCCTTCAAGGTGAAATGGGGTGTGATGTGATCACTTGCTGTGTTCCAGCACAAGTGAAAACCTCCCTGGTTGCTTGGGATTATGTCAGCTTCTGCCAGCTCTGGAGAGGCAGAGTTGATTCATCAGTGTGTGAAATTAAGCAGAGTTTCCTCTCTCTAGGACTATCGTAAACTTAAAAACATGTTTTTCTTGGTGCCCATGCTGGTCCTTGGGCCACATGCCAATTTATGTCGTTGGTACCTGATGCCACAGTGATGGAGAAGGTGGGGGTTGTGCCCCACAGGAGGGTGACTGTCTTCTGTACGGGGCTCTGTATGCAAAGCAGTGCAGTACCTCTGTGGGGGTTGAAGGTCGGGGGACCCTGGCTCAATCACAGGAGAGAAACCAGAGCCTCCTTCAGATGGAAAATGGGACTGAGTGGTTTTGGTCGGGCGCATGTTTCACGGAGGGAGGGGAGCAGAGGAAACTTGACTTCCTCCTTCCACCAGAGACAAGTGCTGCTCTGTCTGCTGATAAGAAATCACGTGCCAGTGACTCGCGGGCTCAGATGCCTTAACAGGGGCTTGGGGACAGTTAATCGAGTAAAATTGGTGCCCCATGGGAGGTGATGTTCTGAGCTCTTCTCCACATGACCGTAGCGAAGGGGCCTTCTCTGCTGAGCCCTTGCCTGCTTGGGTCATTGAGCACAAAGGCTCATCTTGAGGGGCGACTTCTAACGATACACCAGCGTGTGCCAGTCTTAACCCTCCCAACTCATGGAGCCCTGTGCCAGAGATCTGCCCTTAGCAGGGGAATAGAGGTTGTCCCCATTCAGGCTGTCCGCTCCAGCATGGCTGCTTGCTCAGTGCTTGCCCTGCTGTGCCACGGGTGTTGCTGAACCCCTGAAGCCCTGGATCCCAGTGTGTATAACTGGAGGAATGCTCAGTGTGTGACAGCAAAGGGTAATTACTGTGAAATACGGAAAAAGAAGCAGAGGACTGGAGAGACTCAGGATTAAATAAGTCCGATGCAGAGAGCACACCTGGTTGCTGGTCAGGCTGGGAGTCCCCCTGCTTGGCTGGGCTGGGCTGTTGCTGGCTGCCCAGCAGTGAGATGGGCATAGTTAATGGGAAGTAGGGATGCTCTTGGTTTTACCAGAGGGGCTTTGGAAAGAAATGTCCTTCCTTGATTGTCAGGATTCAAGTCCATCCTAAGTTGCTTCCTAGCATGCTACCATTGTGGAGCAGAGAAGAAAATGAGTCCTAACATGGGTCTGGCAGGAAGGAGAACAGAACTTCCTGTGTCCAGCTCCCTGTCCCTGGATTCTTGGCGCTTCCTCTGTGTGTGCTCAAGAGTTTGGTAAACAGGGGAGGGCTTGGTGTCCCTCCAAGCAAGGGCAGAAAGCTCTGGGGCATCCTGTGGGATGCACCAGAAGTTGCTGGCTGCTGCAGGGGTCACACACATACAGCCTTGCCGAAAAGTGGGTAAGTCCTGGCAGCCTTCTGAGACTGTGCATGCAAGAAGAAGTTTTTTCTCTTTTTGGATTACTTCAGCCTGGCCTGGAGGAAGTTTCTTCAGACTTTCCACCTGCTTGGGTTTGTCTTGGAGCTAAGGGGATACACAGGGAATTTCAGCACAGGCAAAGGGAAAGAATGGCTGGAAATTTCCATGTCCTGGGATGCAGAAGCCTGATGCCTGGCTGTAACAGATCAGCTGAGGTGGGGAGGACTTCGAGTTCTTGCACGCTGGAGGCAGGCTTGGCCACTGTTGTGAAAGGGTTGAGCTCAGCTAAATTAACAAAGAAATTTTCATTTTTTGTTGATTTGAGTTTGGTTTTTTTTTAGTATAATATGGATGAACGAGGAGTCAGATGTGACTGTGTAGGAGGAGAAGCTGTGGGGTCTGAGCTGTGAGAGTGGTGCCTCTCAGTGAGCTGCGTGGGATGCTCTCTGTGTCACAGAGTTGGGAAGCCCCTCTGACTGGGGCAGATACAGGGCTGAAGGGGGGCTCTGATGAATCCTAGACTCCCGGCTCATGCCTCATTAAGAGAAAATCCTGAGGCAATGAGGATATGTGCAGGGCTGTAACTGATTGCTAGTGTGTGTTGTACAGGCTCTGGCAAAGTCCTCTTCTAAAAGGCTGTTCTGACCTCAAGATATCTCTGTGTGTACAGAAACTGTAGAACATATTTACCTCCTAGTGAGTGAGAGTGGGAGTTTGTTCCATTTGAAATGGGTTTACCACGGTCAATGGACCTTTTGGGATGTTTGCTGCTTTTATTGCAATTGTTCATCTTGCTTCTCAGACCGTGACTGGTCCCTGCTAGGATGAGCTGATCTGCTTTCTGGTTTGGCCCATCCACTACTGGTGGTAGTGCGGGACAGACTGCTTGTTTTGAAGGAAGCAGTCCACATGCATCTGATGTTTAGTGCATCTGCAATTCCAGACCCACCATCTGCTCAGAAATGGAGCAAAATTCTCAAATGTGTGGGTGCAGAGTCTAGAGGGTGTGATGCCAGGGGTGCTGTTGGAGCATCTTCATCTCCCCATCTTCCTCCCTTTCCTCCCTACCTCACTGAAAAACGAGGTGTCCACAGCCCTCTCACAATGCCTCTCCTGCCAGTCAGCCTCCAGCACCACTCATCTGCAAGCACCCAGACCAGACCCTCTGCAGAGCACCCCAGGAAAGGTGAGGCTGTCTCGTCTGCTCACCTGTCAGTTCCTACCTCTCCCTCTGGCCCCAGGAGCAGCAGGCTGGGAAGCAGCTGCTGCCCAGACTGGAGATCAGGAGTGCTGAACCAACTGTGGCTGAAGGGGCTTTGCATCCCACTAGGCACAACCTCCTTCCAGTCCCATCCCATCTCCCCTCTACTCAAATTCAAGCTGTGCCCTTCACAGCTTGGAGCTGCCAGAGGGCAGATGGAATAGCTTTATGGAGCAGGGCAGCATTGCTTTTGTATGTGGGGAGGAAGGGAGCCAGGCTGGGCTGGCTCAGGGCTGCAGGACAGGATGGAGCTGTGCTTGCTGAGCCTGCTGGCAGAGGTTCGTGCTGATGGCTAAGGAAGCGGTTAGCAGTGCAGGTTACAGGCCTGGAACAGGAGAGTAGGGTAAGCATGGAATTCCCCTGCTGTTTTCCTTCTCCCTTGCTCTCCTCTCTATTGCTGCTGGGGCCATTTCCTCTCCTGAACAAGTTTCTCTTGTGTGAATTGTTTGCATGATTTCCTAATGCTCCACTCAGCCAAAATAAGGAGCTGGGGCGGCGAACTGTTCCTGCAGACCAGGACCTTATCTAGAGAGGGAGAAAAATTTGTCAAAGGAAATTCAACTGAATATTGGATCCTTAGGTAGTTCTGGGGTGAGATGATGAAGGGAGAGGCTGCTTTGAGAATGAGGTGTCTTACTATACAGGTGGGGGGATCTGCATTGTCAGACACTTTCCTCGAGAAATGGAAAAGGATAGCCAGAGAACTGGGGGGACTTCATCAGTTCTCTTGTGTATCAGAGCTGGGTATCACCCTTACCCTGTTCTTCTGCCTCCAGTCCTCAAGTGTTGAAACTTTCCTACCCGACACTTGAGGTCACTCAGAAGCTGGAGACAGACAGCACTATGGAAATGGATGCTCTCCTGTGCCTAAACTAGGACCAGCTGGGCGTGGTATGTTCAGACCAAGGGACATCCCCAGGGATAGCCCCAACCTCTCTGCTCCAGGGTCCTTATCTCTCTGATGACAGCTAGATCGCTTTGTGCCAGGAATGTCCTGTGCCCATGGGACCTTTGTGATTCAGAGTGCTGAGTCCTTTTTTGCCAGGATGAAGCTGGTGAGCAAGTGGAAAAGCTGAGAATGAACCCAGCAGTCTGTACTCCTGCCACGCTTCCCCTGCCCACAGCTCCTCCATCCCTTGCTGTTTCTAAAACTCCCTGTTGCCCTTCTTGAAAGTTCCTGCTGGGCACCCACCCCCCTAGATGCAGCCAGGAGAATGCAGGCAGGAGCCTGAGGAGGGAGGGAGCAGGCAAGCAGAGAGAGGCAGAGAAGTGTGCAGGCAGACCAGGGAAGGGCAAGGGTCTAAGCGTGGCAGAGTGTAGGGCTTGTTCTGGCAAAGGAGGGTGGCTGTGGCTGGGTCAGGAGCAGTGTCTGGCAGCGAGCAGGTATCTCCATTGCCGCGTCCTGCCTCTGGGGCTCAGCTGTGCACGCTCCGTGCCAGCATAGAGCAGCAGCCCATCAGTGGCTGCTGTGGCACAGAGAGTTGTCCATGTAGCCTCGGCCAGAAGAAATGGAGACTGGCACGATGCCTGTGCCTCAGGTCTCCTCAGTGTAGGAGGTTTCCTGGGTTAGCAGGAGACAGTCCCAATTGCTGGTTGGCATCATAGCCCATAGCACAGGGTGCCTCAGTGCACAAGTGCTCTTGGTGGGGTCATCCCAGCCCCTTGGCGTTGTCATGATTACCCTGGATAGCTCACGGTTCTTGCAGCCATTTCAGGAAGTTGAGGGCTGGCAATGAGGAAAGGCGGGAACGAATGCAGAAATGAGAGTGCAGGAGGAGGCTGCACCCGGGTGGAGAAGGACGGGGGAGGAGAGAAAGCAATCCTTCAAAGCATGCACATCTCAGCTGCAAGATGAAAGCTTGAGCTCTGGCCAAGTGGGGATGGTCACCCCACATCACCTCTGCACCATGGATGCCCAAACTTGCTCGGTGTCAGCCCAAACCTGTGCAGCTGCACCACCTTATTGAGCTGCGGAGGCATCCAAGCCGGGAACAGTGAGGTGCCAACAATGGCAGAGGGCTGGTCGGGGGTTTCCACCACCTCCCCAGGGTGACTGCCCCACTTGTTCCCACGTGACAGTGTGGTGTGGCGTGGGTAGTGGCAGAGGGGCTGGGGGGATTCCTGGGGTACAAGGGCTGGCTGCCGTGGGACACAACCCTGGGCCCTTCTCTCTCTCCTGGGAGCCCAGAGTTGCTCTGGAAAGTGAAAGCAGCAGCGGTTTAAAGTTCAAGCTGAATTGCCTTGGAAAGTCCCCTCTCTGAGCAGTCTTATCTCTGCCATACCTGAAGAAGGCAGATCCTATGGTCTCCTCCTGCATGTGGTGCCTGGGAGTGGGTTTGGAGAAACAGGGGCTGTCCCTGCAAGTGGGCAAAGGACACCTCAGCACAGGTGCTACCACAGGGACTGATGCAAAACCAAGCAGGGAATGTCCCTGCTTGGCTCATACCCAGGCTAGGGTCATTGAAAGCCTGATGAGGGGAGGGATATTCTTGCAGCTGGTCCCCTCACTCCTGGCCTGGACCCCTTGGCTGTGCCTCTGCCCCACAGTCTCCCAAGGGTGGTCAGACTTTGCCTGTGGGGCTGCATGGCCCCTGCTCGAAGCCCAGTCCACTGCCCTGGGAGTGCTGGCAGTGAGGGGGCACCCCGTGGCTGTGCAGAGGCAAATGTGGGTGGGTGGCCTCTCCTTACAGTGAGGAATTCCCTGCTGCAGCATGACCTGGCCTTCGCTGGGGACAGAGCCTCTCCTGTTGGGCACAGCCTCTCTCCTGGCAGCAAGGTGGGGAGGAACTTGTTTTGCCGTCAAAATTTGGGCTCAGCTGGAGGTGCCTGGCGTTCCAGGTGCTGTCTTAGCCTTTGAGCAGCATTTGGGAGGAGGTGAATAAGGGACATTTTTGGGGACTGGCCTCTGAGCTTCTCAGCACAGGCAAATTCTCACTGCAACTGCTGAGAAGGCAGCCCCACCCCTTCTTTTTTTCTGCAATGTTTAAGGGCCAGATGTTGCTCTCCTGCCTATAGAGGGGTGTTTTCTGTCCCCCACAATGCAGGTAGAATCCCAAAGCTGGGCTGTCCAGGCAGCAGATCGTCTTGCCAAGGTTGGCACAGCTCTCACCCTCCGTCCCTTGGCCCTGCCTGCCTCAAACAAAGCAGCATGGGTGGCAGGAGCCTGCTTAGAGCCCAGCCTTCAGTTTGGAGCTGATTCCTGCCAGAGACAGGCCACCCAGGGCCCCCAGCACAGCGGTGAGGAGGTGGCAGGAGGCTCAGCTCATGCCTGCCATGCTCTTCAGAGTGGGAGCTGTTGCCTGCTCCTTGCTGCTGCCTGCCATGGCTAGGGTCGGCCCAAAGGGGCTGACCTATGGTGGGAGGATGCCTGGTGCCAGGAGGCCCGGAAGCGCAGCAGGTTGGCGGAGGAGCCTGGAAATTCCCTCTCAGGTCTGCCTCCATTGTGCTCTCACTTCTGTTCTGACTGTGAAGGGGCTGGTTGGAAATAAAACCTCTCCTTGGGCTGGGGGAGTCTGGGCTGCCCAACCCCCCCATGGCTGTGAGGGCCACGGTCCTGAGGACTAGGGCTCCCTGCTGGCCAGCAGGCTCTCACAGCTGCACCTCCTGTGTCCCTCTGTGCTGGCAGGTTGCGTGCCAGCCCTGCCACAACTGTGCTGGAAGGAAAGGGTGTAAAGGAGAGAAGAGGAAATTGGTGTGGACCAGCAGATCAGCTGGCATGGGGGCTGTGCCACACAGGTGATCTTGGACCAGCACCAGGCTCCTGCCCAGCTGTGGCTGCTTGTCTTCACAGAGGGGAAAGCAGAAGTACAGTGCGCAGCTGGAAGTAGGGAACTGGAATTCCCCTGGCAGCTGGCAGAGCCTAGACCTTCCACCACAGTTGCCAAACCTGGCCCCTGGGCTCTGGGAAACACATCCTAGGCTCTGGACCTGCATCAGTTGGAGGCCTGGCTTTATGTAGTGGCAGGTCTGAGCTCCACACATGCAGTGAAGGTCCTAGGGAGGACCCTGCATTGCTTAGCAGGGTCAGGAGGGTCTGTTCCCTGTGGGGATCAGAGACTGCTCTGGGGAGCCTCAGGCCATGTTCCTGCCTTGGCCTTTTGCTGAGCTTCCCCGGGGAGGGGGTGGAATGGAGGAGCTCCGAGCTGGTGGGAAGGGGGTTGGAAGAGGCAGAGAGGTTATTCCTTCATGCAGCAGTGAAGGATCTCCACTCCTGAGCATGGCACTTGGGACTCATTTTTTGATTTTGTTCTCTCTTGTCCCCTCTATCCTCTCCATAGGTTGGTTCATCTGGCCATTATCCACTGTGTTCCAGCTGTAGCACTCTGCTGCATCGCTCAGCTACCCAGGGAGGTGCTGGAGATACAAAATGATCTTTTCCAGGTATGCAGTTGTGATAGGCAGAAGATGGGAGGAAGGGAGTTGCCATGAGCAGTTCCCTGATAGATGCCCAATCCGTCTGCCCTTTTCCCCAGACCCCCAGCTTGATCCTACATGAACAGCTCCTTTGCAGGAAGGGGAAGAAGGGTGGTGGAGACACCCTGAGAGAGAGGTGTGACAGCTCCCAGCACTGTGGGGTTAAGAGTCCTTTGCAAAGCCCCAGGATATTGCAGACAACCCCAGAGGGTGCGAGTGGGCATAGCTTGATGTGGCAGCGTAGATAACTTGGGAGAGTGAGGTGTGTCCCCGTGGGTGATCCCTGACTGAGGTGCAGGGGGACAGGAAGCCATTTGCCACAGTGTCTGCTGCACATAACCTCAGGATGGGGATGGGGGTCTCTTGAGTGGCAGCCCATGCCACCAGGCTCGCTCCTGTAGACTGGTGTGGCTCATCACATCTGGTGTCCTGTGGGGCATCCTCCGCTTTCCTAATTTCTCTCCAGACCCCTCTCCATCTTGCCGTGTACCTGGAGCAGCCCCGTGTGATCCAGGCACTGATTCACAAGGGAGTGAACCCCGGGCTGCAGGACCGCAATGGCAACACCCCGCTGCACCTGGCCTGTGAGCAGCAGCACCTGCAGTGTGCCCAGCAGCTGCTGGAGAGCACAGCCCCACCGGAGGGCACAGCTCAGCCCCACAGGCACCACCAGGACCTGCAGCTCCAGAACTGGCAAGGTGAGAGCTGGGGTCAACCTGGCTCAGAGCTGGTGGCCAGGTTGGACCAAGACTTATGTATGCAGGGATCCTGGAGCACAGCAGAGCGAGTGTAGAGCCATGATTGGTGTGCCATGGGATGGTCCGGGCTGACTGTGGCTCTCTCTTCTGCCTCTCTATCACAGGCTTGGCCTGTCTGCACATCAGCACCTTGAAGGGGAACATCCCGATGATGTCCCTGCTGCTGGAGAGCGGCGCCAACATCGATGTTCGGGTAAGACTGGGCACGGTGTGATGTTTCAGCAAGGGTGGGCCAGTGTGTCTCTCCCTTGGGCACTCTCTTCAGCCTTGGTGCCGGCACTGCTGTGAGGCTTGGAGGCACTGAATTTTGAGGGAGCAAAGAGTAAAGGTCTTTGAGGGGCTGGTAGGTGCTGTAACAGCAGTTGGGATGGGGACTGTCCCCTCTGCACGCTGTCAATGGTGGGTGCTGCAGGGCCAAATCAAGGGAACCCTGCACCCACACCCTTGTAATCTGTGGGTTGCAGGAGGGCACAAGTGGGAAGACGCCCTTACACCTGGCCGTGGAGTGCCACAACCGCAAGGCTGTCCAATTCCTGCTGCGCCACGGGGCGTATGTGGATGCCCAGATGTACAACGGTTGCACCCCGCTCCACCTGGCTGTGGGCCGCAAGGATGCTGCCATTGCCGCCATCCTCTCACACTCCGGGGCTGACACCCTGCTGAGGAACATGGAGAATGAGACAGCCCAGGACCTGGCTGATGGCAATGATGACGTGAGTCTCTGTGGGGGGAGGCCTGTGGCTTTGACAGCTTGTCACGGAGCGCAGAAGTCAGATGATTTGGTGGGAGCTTCTAGGAGGAGTTTCCTGCTGTTCCCATCTTTCCCTGTAGGGAGTAGGCATTGGCTCTGGGGGTGTGTGGGATAGCTGCCTTTTGCCTCAAGACTTAGGGAAAGCCCAGACAGGGTTTCTTTGCACTTCCTAGGGAGGTGGGTGAGTGCAGTACTGGGTGGGAGGGAGGTTTGGGCCCCTACCCCATCTCGGTGGAGACACAACCCCTGATCCTTACATGCCTATACCCTTGGCATTTGCAGCTCCTCGCCTTGCTGCCCTTCGATGACCTGAAGATCTCAGGGAAGCCTGTTGTGTGCTCTGAATGAGCAGCTGGACTCCTTTGGCCCATTGGGCTGCCTTCTTGCTCCGTGCTGCTGCCCTGCTGCCTGCTGGAACCTTGCCTGCCTGCAGTTCCGTAGGAGCAGAGTCACTTTGGGAGACTTATCCTGCTGCCTCTCTGCTCTTTGGAAAACTTTTGTTGGCCTCAGGCTGCCTTGCCAGACAGAAGAAAGTGGCATTATGAGCACTACACAGGAGAAGCTTTTGTTTTAGTATGTGTACACTGCAGCAGGACTGAATTTCCCCTCCTGGCCGTATGTCTGACTTGTGGGGGTCTCCAGCATACACAGGGAAGCAGCAGGAGAGGACTCAGTTTCACACTGTTCGGCGGATGGAGCATCCTCTGGCACCCCCAAACACCATCAGAATAAGTGTGGGGTGAGGAGAGTCTGCACTTACTCTAATAAATGTCTGTTGCTGTGGGCACCAGAGGTCTCGTGATCTAACCCATCCTGCACCCCCACAGCATCAGGAGGCTGAGCATTACGCCGGGGGCCACGGACATGAGGGCTGCAGGGGTTTCCCCAGTCTGCCCACTCCCTCGGGTCCTTTGCACTACGGAAGGTGAGTAGGAGTGCAGGGGCTTCCCGACTTGCAGAGCCTTTCTAATGCTGTGGGCCAAGACTGGGGGATCCCAGCCTGGTGCTCTAGTCCCATGCTGTGCTGCTGGGCTGCAGGGCTGAAGAAAGAGTGCAGGAGATGCCGGAAGACCAGGTTATGGATCCCTGCTTCTGCCGTTGTGCCTGACGTCTTGTTGCTTTACCATGCTGTGGTTTCCTCTTTTGCAAAGAGGACAAAAGATCCTGCCCAATCTCCTGGCTTTAAAGGGTGTTAAAAACTTAGGGCATGGGTCTTCCCTGGGTTTTAGATTCCCCCAGGCTGAAAGCGGAGGAGATGGCAGTATTATCTCTCATGCAACATCCTTTCTGTTGTTCAGCTCACCACCCTTCCCTGCCCCCTCTCCAGCCAGAGGAGCACGTGCGACGCACATGCGATGCATTATGAAACCAGCAGCCAAAGGTGGTGTGGGAATGGAGGCATGGAGCCTGCCTGACCCCACCTCAGCCAGGGAAATTCCCTGCTTGTTGCCTGGGAGCAGCTGCTGTTGTTTTGGACAAATCCTGGATGGCGCAATTGCCCAGGATGCTCTGGAGTGAGCCTTTGTCTTCCTCCCGTCTTGTGAGGGAATGCTGCCAGGAAAGCAGCACAGGTACCCCCCAGGCTTCTCTGGAGCTTGCCTGATCTCTTCAGCAGCCCTGGGCTGGATTGCATTGTTTTGAATCTTTGCCTCTCACCTTCTGGCAGGACCTCAACCCTGCTGCAAACCCGTGCAGCTGCTTCAGTGCCACCTTTACAGGGGACATGAGGTACTCCTGGGTTGCCCAAAGCAGGAATGACAGGTGCTGCAGGGCAGAGTGGGATAGTGGGGTCAGGGCTGCAGGTGGGAACGAAGGAAAAAGGCAGAAACAAGTGATCTGCACCTTTTGTTATTATAAAATAAAACCATTTGTTTTAAAAAGATGTCTTGTGAAACGTTACTGGGTGGCCAGCTGATGGCTGCAGCCGGCCCTGCAGCCATTCCCTGGGGCCAGAATGGGAATGTAGGGCTGCAGGGATGGGGTGGACATGGCCCCCATCCTGCCCCACAGTGCCCAGACAGTGCCTGCCCTTGGGAGCAGCTGCGGTGTGTGCCTGGGGAAGGGCTGGGAGGGTGAGGCCCCCAGACACAGCATGGGGATAGGTGGGATGCTAGAGTTCACTTTCAAGGGCTTCTGGCTTGAATCAAGAATAGGATGGCCATCAGGATGAGGACAGTGATTGTCCCCCTAACGTGTGAGGCCACACCTTGAGTCCTGTGTCCAGTTCTTGGCCCCTCACTTCAAAAAGGATACTGAGGTGCTGGAGCATGTCCAGAGAGGGGCAATGGAGCTGATGAAGGGTCTGGAGCACAAACCCTATGAGGAGCAGCTGAGGGAGCTGTGTTTTTTACTCTGGAAAAAAGGAGGCTCAGGGGTGACCTTTATCAGACTCTACAACTACCTGAAAGGAAGTTGTAGCCAAGTAGGGGTCAGCATCTTCTCCCAGGTAACCAGCAGGACAAGAGACACAGCCTCAAGCTGCACCAGGGAAGGTTTAGGTGGACATTGGAAAGAATTCCTCCTCAGAAAGGGTGATGTGAGATTGACCCTTGTCCATTGTGATGGACAGCCTAGGGAGGTGGTGGAGTCACCATCCCTGAACGTGTACAAGGAAAGACTGGACGTGGCACTTATTGCCATAGTCTGTTTGACATGGTGGTGTTCGGCCATAGGTTGGACTCGATCTCAGAGGTCTTTTCCAACCTAAATGATTCTGTGATCTCGTCATTCCTGCCACCTCTCCGCCCGCGCTCGTCCGCCCCGCTCCTCCCGCCGCGGCCCCTCCAGGGCGGCAGGGGCCGCTGTGGGGCTGGAGCGCACCCGCCGGGCGGGGGTTCCGC
>VYXB01001091.1:751981-825118 GCA_013397135.1 Pachyramphus minor
CCGCGCTGCCGGGCCGCTCGCTGCGAACGTGGCCGCCGGGCGGGGAGGCGGCCCCGGGGCCACGATCGCCCCCCACCCGGCCGGGCGCTGCCTCTCTCGCGGGGCCGGTCCTTGGGCAGAAGCCGCCGGACCCTCGGGGCAGAGAAGCCCTGGAGCGGCAAGCAGGGTCCCCATTGGGCTGTCTCCTCCCGGGATCCCCCGGTGTTGCCGGGGGCGGGGGGCGCGGACGGTGCCCCGGGGCTGGCAGGGAGCAGCAGCCCAGTGGCCCCTGGGGAGAGGCGGCGGTCGGCCCTGAGGGGACAATGGCAGGCGCTCCCTGCGGCACCGCTGCGTGCAGGGGCAGGGACAGGGAGCAGACACGACATCCCGAGCTCTGTAGCAGGGGCCGTGGACTTGGCAGCTCCAGGCTTGAATTTGACCTCAGCCCTTCCAGGCGCTGGAGACCCGCTCAAGGGTAAAAGGGCTGTAGGCAGGGATCCTTTTCATTCCCGGGACCCAAATTTTGCATCCCAGGCAAGGGCCTGGGTGCCAGTCCGGCTCCAAAGCGGTGCCTTTGAGAGCTGTCCTGGCTGTGCCCAGGCGAGCAGCGGCCGGGTCTGTTGTCTCGCCTCCCAGGCTGTTCCCCAGGCCCCAGACTAAGGCTCCTTTCATGCCTCGCACGCCGCCTGCTCGGCCCCCCCGCTTTCTACCTGTAACACTGGTGTCCCTGTTCCTTCACAGCCTCGTCGGGGAGGGCAGGGCCTGCTGCACTGAGTCAGCTCTCGGGGCCTGGGAATTGCTAGCACAGGCATAGAGAGAGCCATTGTCCCTCCATAGCCGCCTCTTCACAGTCGCTGTGGGAGAGCAGAGCTGGTTCTCCTCCCATGGCAGTGCTGATGGGCCGGCAGGATAACAGCAGGAGCAGTCGTGCTGATGGAGCTTAAGGTCTCTGTCAAGTTGGAGATGTGGCCCTTGAGTGTAGCAACCGACCCTGTCATTTATATCTGACTTCTGCAAAAGCAAACGGCATTTCTGCACTCTGCCATCAGCCAACGCTACTTAATACAGGCAAGCCCAGGAGCACATGGGCAACTTCAGCCCCAGGTGCCAGTACCATGCGCTGTTCTTGCATTCCCACAGCCCCTGTACAGCCTGCAGTGGTGCTCCTGCAGCAGGAAAGGTGGGATGGAGGTGTCCAACTGTCTTTTCTTGGGGGGAGAATGGGAAGGGAATAGAAAGCAGGCACAGAAATCCACCCCCAGCTGTTTGGACTTCTTCCTGGGCTGGGAATTTCTGTGTCCTTTAAGTCACAGGAGGGAGATTTCTGGGTGAAACACAGCCTTGGCTTAGGTCAGATTGTTGGACTCCAAGGGCCTGGTTGTAGCAGCTGAGGATAAGAAAAGCCCCTTAGGCTTTTCCCAAGGGGACAAGAGGTTGGAGGGGAGGGCTCGCACATGAAATGGCAGGGGACTTCCTTGCCTTTAAAGCCCTTACGTTTGTAAATCTCTGAGTATTGTGGGAGGGCTACCAAAGGTCACAGCTATACAGTATTTAAGCCAGGTACACCCCTAAACTGAACCTAAATTCCTCTGACTCACTTGTTTCTGGGGGAGGAGGAATTACCATCTCTGGCCCTTTCAGTCACAGGAGCTTAGAGTTTTTCTGGTGTGCGTTTATGTAGCCAGCCCAGAGCACACTTACGTGGCCCCCAAGGCAATTAGGAGGTTTTCTCCACTGGGGAAACTGGCCAGGGATGGAGCATGGACCAGGGAGACCTTCTGCCCTGATGTAGGAAGCTGTAGCTTGGTGTGTGATGGGAGGATACAGGTGGCCTTGTGAAGGAAGGTCTTGCCTGGTTGCTCATTCTGTTGAGTACCTGGTGCCCCTGAATATTGCAGGTTTGCCTCTGTGAGGGAGGGGACAGTGGAGGGGAGAACTCCTTCAAGGACTATTCAAGCTGTTTTAAAGCTAGCTAGGTCACTTCCTATGGCTTTAGCAGCAGAATATCATCTATACCTTATTGGATAGTCCTGGTAAAATTCCAACCAGCCATCTGCCAGGAAAGTTCCTTTCCAGCCTTGCTTTCTGGTTCTATTTTGCTAAGGGGGTGAACCTTGGTAATTTCCTCTGAGCTGTGGGGAATACCTTGGCATGCTGCCTTCCAGGGCTGCATGGAGAAGTGGAAGAGGTTGGCAGCCCAAACCTCTGCCTCTCTTCTACTTGCTTGGTGCAGCTGGAGGGGAAAGCTCTGAACTGTTTGCTCCCAGATGAAGGTTGCTCATGGCCACAGGCTTGAAACATGAACTGCTAGGTAGGAGTTGATTTTTCCATTCAGTGACCTTTTGTTTTACCACCCAAGAGCTGTGCTAAAGTTTAACCTATAAAGGTGAGGTGTGAGGTGTTCCTTACGTTTGAAGTAAGAGTGTTGTCAAAAGCACATGGTTACAGCAGTGTTCTCTCTAATCCTGGGAATCCAAGGTTCTAAGTTCACGTGTTCCAGAGCAAACACCTTTAACAGAAGCGAACATAGATGCCTGGCCTGTGCTTTTCAACTCCTGAGGGCTTTTCCTGCTCCACATGCTGCCAGCATCACTGTTGTCGCTGTAGTGGGGTCTGGGTGCTGCCTACTGGTGGGGAGGTATTACAGGCATGCAGAGTGGAGCTGGCCATGTACCAGTAGCCCACCACCTCCCTCTTCCTCTCTCCACAGATTTTGCCTTCCCCTCGTGCTGGCTTCCCTCCCTACGATGGCTACTGGTGAAGAGATCGCCCCTGCCCTACAGGACTCGTGGGGGGACTTCTGGCTCTTCCGCTTCTTTGTTAATGCTGCTGGCTACGCGAGTATTGTGGTGCCAGGATTCCTCCTCATCCAGTACTTCAAGAGAAGAAACTATTTGGAGACAGGTAAGGGCAGGAGCTTCCCTTGCACATCCTGCCTCCCTCTGAGCTCTCTGTCCCTCCTCAGTCTGCCCTGTTCAGTTTGTTTCCCCAGCCTGCTTTGTCAGGCCAGGCGTGAGCCGCTCACAGAGCTGCATCCCAGTGCAGTCTAGGTGCTACCCTGAAACAAATTTCTGAGGCCCCTGTGCCAGCAGGACTGGAAGCTAGTAAAGAGGGAGACTTGCTGTGTTGGTGCAGCTCGTGATGCCTAAGCTGTGGTTAATTACAGAACTGCAGAATATGCTGAGTTGGAAGGAACCCACAAGCATCATTGTATCTCTGTGTTCTCTTACTCTGTTCAGGCCGAGGCATTTGCTTCCCTGTCATCAAATCATGTGTGTTCGGCTCCGAGGTGAAGTCTGTACACCAGGAGGATGGGTCTCTGCCACCCCGGGCGGAGCCCACAGAGTCCTCCACAGCCCGACAGGTCTTCAAGCTGCTCTTCTGTGCTGCTGGTCTACAGGTAAGGGCCCTGTGCAGGTGTGTGTGGTTGTCCCACTCTGGAAGGAGGAGATGGCAAGTGGGTTTGTGACTGTCAGTTCCTTGAAGACCAAGGATGCAATACTGTTCTTGATCAGGGCAGGGTTGGAGGCTGAAACACAGCCTCTCAATCAGGATAGTCCACATCTAAGGGCTGTGAAGGTCCACTTAGCTTGTGTCATCTGGGCTGGGGCCTCCTGTCTGTCTGATTGCAGTACTCTACAGCCATGGATAGGGAAAACTGTGAAAATTCTGTCATTCAGCAGATTGTTAGGGCTGCTTTTGTTCTGGCCCTGTTGTCAGATCAGCAAATAGTTTGAGCCCTCTTATCTCCCAGGCTGTCCTCTGGTTCACTGTCTGGGGCTGATACATCATGCCTTGATGGATTGAATTTGAATACTGGAGAGAATATACTGATTTCAGCTACAGATAAACAGGAATTTTAAATCTTAGTTTCCCTAAGTCTCAGTTACAGCCTGAGCATCATTAGGAAGGGCAGCTTTTTGGATCTGTGAGAACTGAAAATAGTAATGTGGGCATTGAGATAGAAAAACCCAGGTGTCCCACAGCCAGCAGAAGGTACTCTCTGGCCTGCTCTCCTGGCCCATTCAGTCTTGCTGCAGGTCACCAACAGTCCTTCCATCTCTGTGCCTTAATTTCTCAGGAAATGCGTGATGAGAGGATGTCTGTGTTACTTTTGTGAGGGGCATGATATTGTTGTACCAGAAGTAGTGGAGGTGACAGCCAGAACAGTGGTCATCCCTGGCCGACAATTTCATCTGCTGGGTTTGAAATTAGAATTGATTTGGATGGAAAAACCAGGCCTAGGGAGCTGGAAGTGAAAACCAATGCAGAGGCCACTGGGAAAACTGCCAGGACCTGCCGCAGGGAGCTGGCACCAAAACCACAGCTGTGTATCGGTAACGCTCCCTGATTCTGTCAGTCTGGTTCCACAGGCTTTAAAGCAGCTTAAAGCACAACTGCTCGCTCTCCACCAGGATGTTTGCATTGTGGGCTTTCCCCCCCTCCCCTATACTTAGCAGGTTTTCTTTGGAACAGGATGTTCCTGGTTGTAACCACATGGACAGCGGGTTCCCTCAGACAGGTGGAGTGGAGGGTGGCCCCAGTGTCGTAGGGAAGTATTGCTGTGCAGACAATGAGGCAATACTGGGGAAAGCAAGGATCTCCTGGGGTCTGTTCTTCCTGTGATTGCTGCCAGCTGTTGTTGTGGGTCCTGACTCTCCCTCTGCTCCTCCTGTTTTGCAGGCCTCCTACCTCACATGGGGCGTCCTCCAGGAACGTGTGATGACGAGAACATATGGTGCCACTGAAACGGACCCTGGTGAGAAGTTCACGGACTCCCAGTTCCTAGTGTTCATGAACCGCATCCTGGCCTTCACAGTGGCCGGTCTGTACTGCGCCCTGACCAAGCAGCCACGCCACGGGGCTCCCATGTACAAATACTCCTTTGCTTCCCTCTCCAACATCCTCAGCAGCTGGTGCCAGTATGAGGCACTGAAATACATCAGCTTCCCCACCCAAGTGCTGGCCAAGGCCTCCAAAGTGATCCCAGTGATGATGATGGGCAAACTGGTGTCGCGCAAGAGTTATGAGTACTGGGAGTACCTGACTGCTGCCCTCATCTCCGTGGGGGTCAGCATGTTCCTGCTCTCCAGCGCTCCCAACAGGCACGTGTCCACCGTCACCACTTTCTCTGGCGTAGTCCTCCTGGCTGGCTACATAATCTTCGACAGCTTCACCTCCAACTGGCAGGATGCTCTCTTCACCTACAAGATGTCTCCCGTGCAGATGATGTTTGGTGTCAATGTGTTCTCCTGCCTTTTCACAGTGGGCTCGCTCCTGGAGCAGGGTGCCTTGCTGGAGTCGTTACGCTTCATGGCCCGCCACTCGGAGTTCACAGCCCACGCCGTGCTGCTCTCCGTGTGCTCTGCCTGCGGCCAGCTCTTCATCTTCTACACCATCAACCAGTTTGGGGCTGCTGTCTTCACCATCATCATGACGCTCCGACAGGCCTTTGCCATCCTCCTCTCCTGCCTCATCTATGGGCACACTGTCACTGTGGTGGGTGGGCTGGGCATAGCTGTTGTCTTCATGGCCCTCTTTCTCCGTGTCTACGCCCGCAGCCGCATGAAGAAGCGCAGTAAAAAGCTCCCCCCAGGCGAGACCACTGTACAAAAGGTCTAAGGAAGCTGGGGCCGTGGCATTTAAGCCATAGCCCCTGTCCTGCTTCTGGTCAAAGGTACTCGCTTGATTTCTCAGAACCTGCTGAGGAGCAGGGTGGCGTATGGATAGGCAGGACTGGTGACTCAGTTTTCCACCTGCTTTTCCTGGAGAAGCAGCTGGAATAAGCCCAGGAAATGCTCTGGGCTGCTGCAGCTCTAAACCTTTCCATTTGCCTTAATAAGTCAGACTTTCAGCTAAGGCACAGGCCTAGGGGCATACCAGCATGGGGCTGCTGGTGCACCTGCCCCACCTCTGTCTTGTGGCTTCTCCCCAAGGTCACTGATGAACAAGGGAACTATTTTCCCTGGTACTGTCTCGCCTCTGGCTAGTGCTCCTGAATTTCTGGTACTATTACAGAGCTCGGCAGGAGGAAAGGGCAAACAAAACACTATGTTTCTTTTTGAAACACCTCCGGGTGAGAAAAGTCCACAGCTGAGCCTATGCCAATGGTTGGGAAGCACTCAGCCTCTACCCCAGGAGGGACTCCAGGTAGTACAGGCACAGCTATGGGAATGACTCCCAGCCTGTCCTACCCCACCCTGGGATCTGCTCTGGGAGGGCACGCTGCAGTGAAAGCCAGTACCTCCCTGTTTGATTTTATCAGCTCTTTGCCCCTGCTCCAAGACACTTTTCTTTGCTCCCCTCAGCCCTGACTTTTATGCAGAGCCTGAAGCTGGCCAGTCTGGTTTCCAAGGTTTGCTGAGTTCTTCTAGGTTGCTTTTTGGTTACATCCACTGCTGTTTCAGGCCAAAGGCTGCACTGCCCAGAAGCCCCAGCACTGCCTTGGGGTGCCTCAGTGCCACAGTTTCTGGGCTTTGCAGTTGCCATTCAGAGAAGCACAAACAACCCCTTTTTCCTGCCAACTGGAGGCATTGGCCCTAGTTTTCCCAGGGCCTGGCCAGAGTCCTGCTGTGCCTGGAGGGCTGGGATATGGGGCAGAGCCTGCTTGTGGTGCCTTGTTCCTGCTCCACAGGCAGCAGGGGATGGAATAAGTGGGCACCTGCTCCCCACGCAGCTGGGGATGGAGCAGTGAAAGCTGTTCTTCCCCAGGAGCCTGGGTTTTACTGGTGAATCATTTTCTCCTCAACACAACCTGGCTGACAAACCAGCAGGTTTTGGTACTTTTGCAAGGCAACTTTTTTCTCTTTTTATTTTATTAAATTAAAAATATGCTGCATATAGCACCATGGGGGCTTTTTATTTGTTGAGGATTTTTTTCCACGTACCTGGAAGGAAGGGGAGAAACTTCCAACCCTTCTTGTGTCCCATGTCTCTCAGGGACAGCAAAGCTGTGTTTCCAAACACAGGTGCCTCTCTCTGCCTTTGCCAAGGTAGGTAGCAACAAGGGTTGGACCCAAAGCTGCAAGGCCTGACAGGAGATCCTTGCACACATGACTGGGAAGCATAGCCAAGTTTGGAATGTTGCTTATGTTGGTGGGCAGGTGGAGAAGCAGTTAGCCTGAGTCTGGTTTGGCTCCTAGGTTCCCTGCATGGTACAACTTGGGCGGTTCTGGTGGGTGTAGCTACAGAAGTGGTGCAGAGCCTGCTGAGCACCTGCCAGCCAGGGCCACCAGTGCTGTAGCACTTTGTGTGGTGCAGCTGCACCAACCCAAGGCCCCACAGCAGAGCAGGAAAGACTTGAGGTGTGGGTGGTCTATCCTACTGGTACATATGGGAAGCCAGGTGAAAACCCCTGTCTGTAGGCTTACAGTGAGTCTGGGTTCAGAGATAGGACTGTGGCCTAACAGGAAAGGGTGAGGAGACTCAGGTGAGGGTTACAAGAGAAACAGAGGAGAAGACTAGGGACAGTGGTAAGTTAGCTGAGCCTGCAGGGATACTAGAGTACTCTGACTTGAGAGTACTTGGCTCTCCAGCAGTTTTACCTGTGCTCCTTTCCTAGCTTTGAGCTTTTGGAAGTGCCTGTGCAACCTCATAGCTTTTCATCCTGCCCTACAAATTCCCGCAACTGTCTGCTGCCACCATCTGCTGACAGACTGGAAATAGAAAGTGGTGGGGTTTTTTTCCCTTGGTAAAAACAAACAAACCCAAATAACAACAAAACAAACGAACCAACAAAAACAACCAAAACCCCCATATTGTCTGCTAGGTTAGGAATGGGACACAATAGGATAACTTTTCTAATTTAAATTTAAAGAAAACATTAGTGGGAAAAAAAACCCCAAAACATTAACTTTAAAACAAATCACTTGAATGATTCATTTTTTGGCAGAATCTTCATTTCCAGAGAGAAATCTTTTAAACAATTTGCTAGCTCAACTCCAGCACTGCCCTAGCAGGCTGCACCCACACAGCTGCTGCACTGGCAGCACAATGTTCTACAGTGCCTTGGCATGCAGCAAGGGATTCTGGTAGGCTCTGCCTCCCTGGTGAAGGTGGATACTGGCTAAAACCCACTCCCTTTTGTGCCTGTGGCAGCTGGCATGCAGGCAGCAAGAGAACTTGATGTTGGTGTCACTTTTCCCTGACAAACCCCAAGGGCCATTGTGGCCAAGGGTGACAAACCCTGCTCACAGAGTGTGAGCTCAGTGCAAGGGACAGCTCAGTCAGAGGTGATCCCCAGCCTGCTTTGTCATCTGGAACACGGCAGAAGCCAAGGGGTGGCCTGATACTGTCAAACACCCAAGGGCTGCAGAAGGCCAAAAAGGGCAGGCTGGAGGTGGGAGGAAAGGCATCTAGAATCTTTTGGCCTAAGAGCTAATGGGAGGCAGCTTGAGTACAGTCCGGAGCTGTCACTCCACCCCCTGCTCCACACTGCAGTGGAACAGGCAGATGGCTCCTGCTACAGTTCCTGCCCCAGGGGTGCTCAGATCAGACCAGCCAAGAGCAGCCCAGGCTCAGGCCCTGGCACAGCTCATCCAGCTGACCCGAGCAGATTGGAAAAGTCTGATCCCAGGCTGTGGGGACATGCAGCACTCCAGGTGGAGTACTGCCTATGGGAGATGACTCCACTTGCACAGCAGGTCATGTGCTCCTCCCACCCACTTCATCTTCCCTGGGCACAGAAGGGGTGGAGATCACCTAAAGGAGGGCTCTGAAAAGCAGTCAGGGCACAGCAGAGATCAGCAGCCCAACACCCTCAGGCACTAGCTGAGACCTTTTCCTCTGCAGAGCAGGCATGAAACACAAAGGACCCCACTATATAAATCATCAATTCTTTAATTGCAGTAGAACAAAATAACAGAGAAATAATCAAACAAAAAACAACCAAAATACAGTATTCTATCCCCGGGGGTTCAGGGAGGCAGTAGCCCAGAGGAAAGGCTCTCCCACCCCAATGGAACAAGGGCAGTGTTTGATGCCTACTGGTAACATGAGGCACCCCATGAGGGGCTGGAAGAGGAAGCCTGATTCGTCCTCACCTCCACTCCCCATCAGCAGCTGTTCTACACAAGCAGAAAGACACAGAACAGACAGGCCTCGGGCTACCTGAATCACGCACTACAAACAAACAGGATATCATGCCCTCCTGCACCCTGTCAAAAACAACCCCAACCAAACACAGCCAAAAAAGTAGACACCACCACGAGTCAGTAGCAGCTGGTAGGAGCAGACCCCCTTCTAAGTGGACATGATATAGGGCAGGGTCGGGCAGGTGAGGAAAGAGCCTTCCTCCGTCTTTAGTCTACCTCTTCCATGCGGGATGCATCTTCATCTCCCTCCAGAGGGGGGATTTCCTCAGGGACAGCTGCACTGGGCTCCTCTACAGTCACCTCATCTTCATCAATGCCTGGGAGAGGGGAAAGAAAGGAAGAGATGAGGCCTCCAAGTGCCACCTGATCCCAGAAGTACAGCCTCTCCCAGAGCAAACCTGTCTCCTGCCCACAGCCTGAGGAATGGGGCTATTAGCATCCAGTAGTTCACAGAATCACAGAATATCCTGAGTTGGAAGTGACCCACAAGGATCATCCTGGCCCTGCACAGGACCATTCCCAGGAGTCGCACCATATACTTGAGAGTATTGTCCAAACACTTCTTGAACTTTGTCAGGCTTGGTGCTGTGTCCACTTTCCTGGGGAACCTGTTCCAGTGCCAAACCACCCTCAGGGTGAAAAACTTTTTCCTCCTATCTAACCTACATCTGCCCTGACACAGCTTCATGACACTCCCTCAGGTTCTATCACTGGTCACCAGAGAAGAGATCAGTGGCTGCCCCTCTTCTTCCCCTCATGAGGAAGCTGCAGACTGCAATGAGATCTCCCCTCAGTCTCCTCCAGACTGAAAAATAATAGAACACAAATCAGTATTATTAGGGGTTATTGTCAACTACGGCACTAATCCTGTATCGTATTCCCCATAGCATTTGCAGTAGTATATGGATACTACCTATGCCATTGGAGGGCACTCCTTAGTCAGTAGAGGTTAACGACAAAAGACTTGTCACTCAGTACCACAAAACCCTGAAGTGAATGTGGTTTAAGACATGAGCATTTCTCTTGAGACACAGTGAATCCAGGAGAGTCACAAGTAAAGCAGTCGCAAGACTCTAAAGCTACTTAGTTTCCAACACTGCAGGTATTTCAGTTTACTCTGAACAGAAAGCTGTACTACCATACAGACCTAGCTGCAGTTGGAGTAACACAAGACCCTACTCCTACTGAGCATAGGCAGTAAAGAGTTAACACCTTAGCTGTGCCAAGGCACAGCATCTGTGATTTACACTTTTAACTAAATAGCAAACTTGGGAGAAAAAGGCTGGGTGCAAGCACAAGCTGTATTACCAGAGGTTACATCATCCATGACAGACTTTTGACATTCACTCTGAAGGAATAAAATGCCTCAGCTTGTGATCTGAACAGCCTGGTGGTGGCTCCTGGCCTTGTTGAAGACAAGACAGTCCACTCAGTGCCCTGAGTCATCCTGAAGTACCTTGTTCCATGCTTCCACTTGTCCCTGGTCACCTTATGTACACAGCCAGTTCTGCACATCACACCAGCATGGCTCACTCACAGGCCTCCCCCGGCCCCAACACAGTTACAAGCAGCCTGACCAGTTAGCCTGCCTTCAGGGCCTGCTCCACACCCGAGATGCTGCATGGATACTTACCAAGGCCCAGTTTGATCATCCTGTAGATGCGGTCGGAGTGAGTCTGGGGATCTTCCAGGGAGAAGCCAGAGGACAGCAGAGCAGTCTCAAAGAGTAGCACCACCAGATCTTTGACAGCTTTGTCGTTCTTGTCAGTGTCAGCCTTCTGGCGGAGGGTTTCCACAATTGGGTGGTCTGGGTTGATCTCTAGGTGCTTCTTGGCCATCATATATCCCATGGTGGAGTTGTCCCGCAGCGCCTGAGCCTTCATGATGCGCTCCATGTTGGCCGTCCAGCCGTAGGTGCTGGTGACGATGCAGCAGGGAGAGGAGACCAACCGGTTTGAGACTGTGACCTGTCAATGCAGCCGAGGGTTAGCTGAGCAAGGTCCCCATACGCCCTGGACTAGGCCCAGCCACGGCACACATGACAGCTTAAAGTCCTTGTACCAGGTTCACCTGGGGACGCCCCAAAGCAAGCAGAGATCTTCCAAGCAGTTCCAGGACTGCTGCACAGACTGGTTTGGACAGCTCGGCCAGCATTTTGAGCACCCACTGCATGTTTCCCACACTTACCCTCTCCCATCAATGCACGTATTTGCATCAGTGCCCCTCGCCTGCAGCCTGGCTGCTTAGAGCAAGACGGTGCATGCTGGGACCTCCAGACTCCTTTAGCGGCTCCTCTGCAGGAGATGAGAGGCATGCATTGAGCTGGGGCCCTTGCCTGCAGCACGGAGGACCCCCTCCCTCCAGCCCAGGACTATGCTCCCTGCCCATC
The DNA here is from genome assembly GCA_013397135.1 of Pachyramphus minor. Taxonomy (NCBI): domain Eukaryota; kingdom Metazoa; phylum Chordata; class Aves; order Passeriformes; family Tyrannidae; genus Pachyramphus; species Pachyramphus minor. The sequence goes on from VYXB01001091.1 coordinate 763,442, forward strand.
TCACCTTCTCCACCTTCTTGTCCAGGATCTCCTTCATCAGTTTGCAGAGGTTCTCGAACTTAGCCTTGCTCTCCTCCATCTTCTTTTTCTCCTCCTCATCTTCAGGCAGCTCCAGCCCCTCTTTGGTTACTGATACCAGGGTTTTGCCATCAAACTCCTTGAGCTGCTGCACACAGTACTCATCAATGGGCTCTGTCATGTACACCACCTCAAAGCCACGCTTCCGCACACGCTCCACAAAGGCTGAGTTGGCAACCTGCTCCTTACTCTCCCCTGCGTTTGTGGAGGATAGAAATGAAACATCACCAAGATGTAAGAGCTGGTTACAGCAGGACAAACAGCACCAGTCACTTGGAAACCCTAACATAAAAACGGCAGTATCCAGGGCTCTAGGCCTGTGGCCTTTCCCCAGCTCTTAGGGAAAGGCTGCTGAAGGCAGCAGGAAAAGTTTTAAGTTAGGCTGGTAGGCTGTCACGGTCAGGGTGGTCAAACGACAATACTTCTTCTGGAGAAAGGACCTTTTATTGTACACCTGCTGTGTCTTTTATACACTTTTCTGATCATACGTGTCAGGGCACAATTGGTTTCTTGTTAACATAAATAATTTACAATTGGACATACAAACCATGCATGTCTGTCAACAATGATTCAGCACTACAGACAGGAAATCCATTCTGTGTTACATCCTTTCGGTCCATGCTTGCCACCTTGCTATATGCAATGGTTCCATCTTCAGCTTTCCCAGTTCTCACAGAGACCCCAGACCAGCTGGGGTCCCTGACAGTAGGCAGGTAACCTCCCTCCACCTCACGGGGGCTCAGAGGAGCTCTGGCTCACCTGTGATGTAGTAGATACTCTTCTGGTTTTCCTTCATACGAGACACGTACTCTGAAAGCGAAGTCGCCTCATCGCCTGACTGGGACGTGTGGTAACGCAGCAGCTCCGAAAGGCGCTTTCGGTTGGTTGAGTCCTCATGGATGCCCAGCTGGGGGCAGAAAAGATGCATGAAGCCTCCAGGATGAGACTTGGATGCTCTTGGCACCACCCCTCAGGCACAGCCATCTCTGCTCGCCTCCTGATCATTTGAATGTTTGGCCTAGGGCAGCCAGAGGGACTGCTGCCCACAAAGGCTCTCTGGGGCACTTGCAAGACCCTCTTTCCCTTTATCTTAACATCCATGCAGAGGAGACATAGTACAGGGACAAGACTGCTTCTCAGGCAGATGGGTCATGGATCTCTCCCTCCCCCAGGTGCAGTGAGGCCCAGCTTACCTTCAGATTCTTGGAAAAGGCCTCATAAAACTTCTTGTAGTTCTCTTTATCTTCTGCCAGTTCAGAGAAGAGCTCCAAGCATTTCTTCACGATGTTTTTGCGGATCACCTTGAGGATCTTGCTCTGTTGGAGCATCTCACGAGATATGTTCAGAGGCAGGTCCTCCGAATCCACAACACCCCGGATGAAGTCTGGTAGGAGAAATTAAAACATGCATCAAGTTAAGGACTCTGAGCTTCAACACAGGAGGAAAAGTGTTAAAACACTGACTGCTGTGCACCCACACCTCATCCATCCCCCTTTGTACTGGGAGCAGAACCACAGCCTGTGGGGGTCCCAGCTCCACACCAGGAGGCTGAGGCAGGGGGCTCTTACTCAGGTACTCAGGGATGAGGTCGTCACAGCTGTCCATGATGAAGACACGCCTCACATACAGCTTAATGTTATTCTTCTTCTTCTTGTTCTCAAAGAGATCGAAAGGGGCACGGCGTGGGATGAAAAGCAGGGCTCTGAACTCCAGCTGTCCTTCCACAGAGAAGTGCTGTGGAGTCAGGAAAGAAACAGCTGCTGGAGTGCTTCACTTCTACCCCTTCCCCAGAACCCACTGTAGGGAGGCTGAACTGCTGTTCCTCAGCACTGGGGCTGGCAGGGGTGCACAGCAGGGTCTCTAGCATCCCAGCAACCTGGATTTCCCCCTCCTCAGCCCCACTGTCCCCTAGATGCCAAGATTCTCTGGCATCCAGCAGGCTTGGACACAGGAGTCATGCTTCTGAGGCCCAACACCCTCCTGTCCTGCTTACAGATTGGCACTGCCAACCCCTCCACCTGCATGGGAGTCACAGAGGCAGCCACACCACCAAGTGGCCTGGGATCCCTCAGTCCCAATGAGGCACAAACATGTGCGGCACATGAGGCTTTTGATATGGGATGGAAAATGATCCTCTGCCTCTCCTGGGAAGCCAGGGTAGTCCAGCACCCACCTTGACAGCCAAGTGGTCCTCCCAGTCATTGGTGAGGCTTTTGTAGAACTCGCCATACTCCTCCTGAGTGATGTCATCAGGGTTGCGGGTCCAAATTGGCTTGGTCTTGTTCAGCTCCTCCTGGTCAATATACTTCTCCTTGATTTTCTTGGTCTTCTTCTTCTTGCCTTTGTCTCCCTCCTCCTCATCAGAGCCCACATCCTCAATTTTGGGTTTCTCCTCATCTTTGGACACTGACTCTTCCTCTTCCTTCTCATCTTTCTCCTCCTCTGCCTCATCATCACTGATCTCTTTCTCACGCTCCTTCTCCAGCTGTAGAGAAAGGGACAAGAAATACTCAGGTTTAGCCACAAGCAACTCTTACAAAGTTCATTTTGCTCCAGATGAGAAAAATGGGTGTCCTCCAAGACCCAACAAATGCAACATGTGGAACTAGCCCTCATGCAACCAAAAGCTGTGTCTGAGAAGATGTGGTTGGTTTAGATGACCTGCAGCTGTACAAATCAAAGGCCAAAATCGTAGCTGGACACCCTTCATGTCCAATAAACCCCCAGCCTCAAAAGAAACTGGGAGCACCACTGCTCAGGACCCAGCAGCCAAGAACAATGGAAAGGAATGGAAGAGATCATCCTCCGGGCCTTCTCTGTGCTCCTGCTCCCAACATCGCCCACCCCTGCCTCCAGCTTTCCAGTGGGTCCCCACACTCCTTTCCTTACGTACATAGAGCGTGATGGGGTAGCCAATGAACTGGGAGTGCTTTTTCACCACTTCTTTGACACGACGCTCCTCCAAGTACTCGGTCTGATCCTCCTTCAAGTACAGGATCACTTTGGTGCCACGCCCAATGGGTTCACCTGCAGGGAGAGGAAAGAAACATCAGGGTTTCAGGGCATAGCATTAAAGGGCAGAGAGCAACTGTGACTAGGTCCTCGAGCCTGAACCCTACAGGATATCCAGGATTAATCAGTGTGACTGACAATGCAGCACAGCTCTAAGGAGTACCAGGATAAGGGGTGCTTCTAGCAGAAAAATGTATTTTTTTTTTTTGTACAATACGTACCATGGTCAGTTCGGACAGTGAAGGAGCCCCCAGCTGATGACTCCCAAGCATACTGCTCATCGTCATTGTGCTTGGTAATGACAACCACCTTCTCTGCCACCAGATAAGCAGAATAGAAGCCCACACCGAACTGCCCAATCATGGAGATGTCTGCACCAGCCTGTGAAAGCAAAGAGCGACTGATAAGACCCAGTGAAGAGATAGAAAACATCTGTGACTGATTCACAGCAGCAAAGAACTGGGTCAGCACACAGAGAAAAACAGGCAAGTGCCAACAGGCAGCCAGTCCTACCCTTAGCTCCTCCCTGCTGCTGGAAAGGTGGGGAAGCACACTTTTGTAGACAAACAGCTCCCACAGCAAATAAGGCAGCACGGCCTTTTTATTATTTATTTATTCCTTAGTATTTGTACACTAGTGCAAGCCTGTGTCCCAGGCCCCAGGGAACCCATGCAGTCAAACATAACCCACCTGCAAGGCTTCCATAAAGGCTTTGGTCCCAGATTTGGCGATGGTGCCCAAATTGTTGATTAGATCCGCTTTTGTCATCCCAATGCCAGTGTCCACCAGGGTGAGCGTGCGGTCCCGGGGATTGGGGATGATGTCAATCTTGAGATCCTTCCCGCTGTCCAGTTTTGAAGGGTCGGTTAGGCTCTCGTAGCGGATCTTATCCAGGGCCTAGGGAACAGGGGGATGTTTGCCACGGTCTCCCATGGGCACCCTCGGCAGGACACCAGTCCGCGCCCTGGGCCCCCCAGCAGAAGAAGGAGCCCACCCCCCGACCAGGCTCACGTCGGAGGCGTTGGAGATGAGTTCCCTCAGGAAAATCTCTTTGTTGGAATAGAAGGTGTTGATGATAAGTGACATGAGCTGGGCGATCTCCGCCTGGAAGGCGAAGGTCTCCGCATCCTCCTCATCGTGCTGCACTTTCTCGGGCATCTAAAAGGCAAACACAGCCCGTTTTCAGGCCATTAACACCGGGGAGAGGGTGGTGGGGGCCCCAGGCCCACCCCTCCCGCTGCTCTGCCCTTACCGTCTGCGGCGTGAGGGACAGGCGAGAGAGTTACAGCCACTACCGGCCGCTTTTTATAGGCACTGAACGGAGTGCCTCGCAGCACGCCATATCTTTCCGCCTTAAAGGGGCCCTGGTCAGGGCACGGCAGATGAATGGTGTATGGGAGGCACTGGCGTTGCCGTTTAGCGGCGGCCATGGTGGGGGCGGGCGCGCAGTGCTCAGCTTCATGAGGCTGCCATGCGGCCTGCCGGCCAGGACTCTCCTCCGTCTATCTCCGCGGCGCTAGGAGGGTCCCGGTGCCGCGGTCCGCGGCCTTCCGAGCGCCGCGGCGAGAAGCGGCGGGGAGCACGGGTGAGGGACTATTTTCCGCGCCCCGCCGCGGAGGAACGCATTGTCTGGTGCTAGTGCAGGGGAGGTTCCAGAGCGTCCACCAGAGGTTACGGCGGTGTCTGTGGTGGTGCCTGCCCGGCTCCGGGCTTGGGGCAGGGAATCGGGGCTCTGCAATGCCCCAGCTGCTACCTGCGTAGTTCAGCCGTCCTGAGGCTGGATGCACCAGGGGCCCAGAGGATGAGGAAGGAGGGGACAAGATGGAGGGAACGGGAAGTATCAGGGCTGGAGCGCGTGGCAGGTCCGTGTCCCCATTGCAAACCAGTTTGGATAGGCTGTATTTCCAGTGTCTAAGGGAAGCAATAAAATAAGTCTTATCGTCCCTGTATCTCTAGTGCTGTGTTCAGTTCTGGGCTCCTTGGTAAAAGAGAGACATGAAATTGTTGGAGCAGGTCCAGCGGAGGGCAACAAAGATGATGAGGGGACTGGAACATCTCTTGTGAGGACAGGCTGAGGGAGATGGGCCTGCTCAGTTCGAGAAGAGACAAGTAACGGGGGACCTCATCGATGTGTATATAAATATCCGAAGGGAGAGTGCCAAGAGCACGGATCCAGGCTCAGTGGTACCAAGCAATAGGACAAGAGATAATGGGCAGAAACTGATGCACAGGAAGCTCCACTGAACATGAGGAAGAACTTCTTCACTGTGCAGGTGACAGAGCGCAGGCACAGATTACCTAGAGAGGTTGTGGAGTCGTCTCCACTGGAGATACTCAAGAACCATCTGGACACAATCCTGTGCCATGTGCTGCTCTAGGATGACCCTGCTTGAGCAGGGAGGTTGGCCCAGGTGACCCACTGTGTTCCCTTCTAACCTGACCCATCCTGTGATTCTATGTTGAGGCTTTGGGCACACAGGCCTAACCAGCAAAGGGAGCTGGGGGTGGGATCAGGGGGCCTGAGTCCCAGTTTCTGATGGCTGGGGATGCCGAGGAGGTGATGGCTGTGAATGATGTGGGCCAGAGGGAGGGAGGGAGGGGTCCCACTAGCACGCCGATGTAGTTCCCCACCAGGATCAGGAGGTGGCACTCTGGCTGTTCCCAGGCGCAAGGGAAGCTCCCAGGTGGGTGTGCTGCAGGTCACTGCACCCCAAAATGTGCAGGTGAACCTCCTCCTCATCAGAGGTGCTGGTGGTCCCTCAGTGTATCCTGAGGGCAGCATCCCTGGGGGTACTGGTGGATGAGAGGCTGGACATTAGCCAGCAATGGGCACTTGCAGCCCAGAAGGCCAATTGTGTCCTGGGCTGCATCAAAAGCGGAGTGGCCAGCAGGCTGAGGGAGGTGATGCTGCCCCTCTGCTCTCTCATGATACCCTACCTGGAGTGCTGCATTCGTCTCTGGGGTCCCTGCACAGTAAGGACATGGACCTGTCCTTAGGAGGAGGAGTCCAGAGGAGGGCCACCAATGTCATTAGAGGGATGGAGCACCTCTCCTACAAGGAAAGGCTGAGAGAATTGGAATTTTTCAGCCTGGAGAAGAGGTGGCTTCAGGGTAACCTAATTGTGGCCTTCCAGTACCTGACAGAAACCTAGAAGAAAGATGGAGAAGGATTTTTATAAGGACATCTATTGACAGGACAAGGGGGAATGGATTCAAACTAAAAGAGAAGGTTTATATTGGGAAAAAAATTCCTTACTGAGTGTGGTGAGGCACTGGAACAGGTTGCTCAGGGAAGTTGTGCATGCCTCATTCCTTGAAGTGTTCAAGACCAGGCTGGATGGAGCTCTGAGCAACCCGACCTAGTGAAAGGTGTCCCTGCCCAAGGCAGAGGGTTGGAACTTGATGATCTTTTTAAGGTCCCTTCCAACCCAAACCATTCTATGATTCTATGGTTCAATGATCCCCCACACTGTGTCCTTCCAGCTGGTTCTGACTGTGCAAGGGATGCACACACCACTTCCACATCTGATTCTGGCTACACAGCACCGTAGGATACCCAGGAAACGCTGGTGTCTGCTCCCTTCAGCCCTTGCACCTCCACAGCCCCTCTCCCCTGCGGCGATGGAGACACACACATACCCCCAAAGGAGCATTTTTGTCTTTTTATAGAAAACGGCAACTGTACAGACACATTTACACAGACAACAGACAGGAAAGCCAAGGGAGAGGTGAGGCTTCTCCCTGCAGCCTTGGTGGGAAGGGAGTTGCTGCCTCTTCTTGCAGCCCACAGTGGGACCTCCTGTCATACATCCAGGAGGCTGAAAAACAACGGCAGAATCACAAAAAAAAAAAAAAACACAAAAAGGAACAGAGGCGAGGGGGAGAAGGTGGGGTGTGGAGACCTCCTCCTCCCTCAGCCTAGCCACGGTATTGGGTCTTTATGTGGGTAGGACACAGATGTTTATGCCCCTGGGATACCACTGCACAGGGGGATGTGCGTCTAGCAGAGAGCAGGGATAGTGAGGCTGGCTGGGGCTCTCCTCCCTATTGGCAAGTCTAACTAGCAGGAGAAGGGGTGGGATATTTCCAGGCCCCCTGGAAGAGAGGAGAGGAGAGCAAGTCCCTAGATGCCTTGGGGACAGGGGCACGAGAAGGAATAACACTGGATACCAGCCTTCCACTCTGTCAGAGAGGAAGAGGCTGAAAATGGCTTTTGGCCTTGAGCCGGGGAAGTTACACAGCGTGGGAGGCAGCTGGACCTCTGTGAGATCCCGGGGGTCTTACAACACACACAGCATGGGGAAGGAGAAGGCACGTAGGCCTGAAGGCGTCACACAGCCGAGCATGGCAGGAGCCAGGCCAACCCTGCAGGAGTGGAACCATCCCTGGTGTAACGTCTGCTGTGGCAGTGTGATCTGGCAGGGACAGGCATGAGGTGTTATTTTCCCACAGTGCTGAGGTGTCCAGGGCCTCGGAGGAGGATGCGGAGCCATCTCTTGGTGTCCCTGCACCCTCTATGTGCCTCCGCTAGATGAGAATTCGGAACAGGAAGGAGACTGCAGCTCCTAGAGCCAAGCCCAGTGACAGGAAAAAGGCCATGACGGCTCCAGCTGTCTCTGCTTCATGCACAAGCACTTTCCTAGGGGAGAAACAGGTGTCAGATCCATCCTCAGGATGCGTGCCCCATGCCCTGCTATTCAGTGGAGATGGGAGCCTCCTCTGCAGTAGAGGAACAGTAAAAGCAAATTCACCTTGGCTCCAAGAGCCTGTCTCCACACTGCAGACTCCTACAGAAATCAGGCAGGCAACCCCAAAGCTCCCAGCACAGGGATATCCCTCTCTGACTCCTGCCTCTGTCCACTGCATCCTGCCTGGCTGAGCCCCAGCTGGGCTTCTCATGCCACCTGTGCTGGGCAAGGCTGTGGGTGCCGTGCCACACTTTGCTCCCCTCCAGAGAACTGCTTCATCCATTCCCTTCCCCTGCCTGGCAAGTGGGGAAAATGGAGAGCCCAAATAGCTTCTTCATCCCTAGGATACACAGGCACAAGCCTGGAAGATGGAACACTGTGGGTAGTGCCAACTCCCTTCTGTGCCTGTGGCCCCTTCTCCAGATGCCAGAGCTGGGCAGAGTTAAACTCCAGGAGTCACACCAGGACTGTCATCTGGGGGGTAACCAACCCTTCCCTCATCCCCAGCTCCTACTCACTTGGGCCCGAAGCACATGCAGAGGCTGGCCAGGTAGCCATTGGAGATGGAGAAGAAGATCATGAAGATGATGTACCAGGCGTCATGAGAGAACACCACCGGCAGGTAGTAACGGGGTTGCACGTTGCACAGCATGAAAAGAGGGACAAAGATGACGCGGAGGACCACCATCACTGGCAGGAGGCAGCTGTCCTTCCCGGGCTGGGACAAAAACACAGGTAGCTGAGCAGCTGAGGAGTGGGCATTCCCCATACCATGGCATGCCAGCAGGGGCTATACAGAGGCTGTCCCTACTGTGCCAGGGCTGCAAAGGAGCCACTGAGATGGAAAAGTTGCTGAGAGACTTTCTCTGCTACAAGAAGTCTCAGCATCACCACCTGCTGTGGTAAGGAGGTCCTGCTAGGTCTGAAAGCCCTGTCCCAGACAACCTGGAGAGCAGCAGCACTACAGCTAAAACACTGAGCTGGGTCTATGGGTGCCTGCTAAGCCCTTGCTGGCAATGGGCACACAGGCAGGAGAGCCTTGTGCGCTCTCATGCAGTGAACCACCATGCAGGACAAGGCTGGCTGAGGTAAATCCCTTCTGGCACCTCAGCGCCTGCAAACTTTAACCAGCTCTTCAGCTTCCTATGCTGTCCCCCAGCCAAGCGGGGCAAGATCCAGCAATCTGGGAAAGGGATTATGCTGAGGCTATTTTGGAATGTGGTGGGAAAGTCTTGGAACAAGTTACATGGACCAAGTCCTTGAATCCTACCAGAGTTCCTGGACAACTGAGACTGGGACAAACAAGGAGACACCATTCCCTTGTGTTGTCCCTGCAGCTGGGACCAAGGCAGCCCCTGGCACGAGATGTGCTTGGTTCTGTCTGGGGTCAGTGAGATGCCATGGTCGCAGATCATAGGGCTCACTGATCTGAGGTCAGGAGAGACCCCCAGCTGCTTTGGGAGCTGCTGGGCTGGTGTGGCCACAGGACACTTCATAAGCACAGGAGGAAGCTGAGGTTAGGCCAGCTGCCATGCCTGTGGGGCAAACCGGTGACAGCAGCTGCCTCTCCCATTTGAGGAGAGAAAAAGGAGCGAGTGGGGCCCCAACCAGGGAAATGAGGCCCAAAGTACATGCAGTCAGACTTTCCACACACTTGTTTTGGAAATGTCTCCTGTTGGGTCATCCCACCACAGGGGCTGCGGCCTGGACACCAGGCAAGGGGGCTCATGGCCAAGGCTGAGGGCAGCCAGCAGTGATGGCTGGGGAGAAGCAGCTCCAGACTGTGGGGAAGTCAGGCCTGGGCAGACCCCGTGGCACACAGTCCTGAAGACCTTCTCTAAACAAACAGCCTGAACAATACGGGGGAAATGGTGCTTGAAGGGTGGGTGAAGGGGCAGGAAAAGACCCAGACAGGACAGCCCCCTTCTTCACCCAGCCTGGGGAGATGAAAGCAAGGGGATGTGGCAGGGGACAGCTCTGTGACCCGTATGGCATGGCTCTGCCCTGCTCCCAGGACAAGGGTCTTTGAAGCAGCTGTGTCCTATGCTGAGGCCAGAGGTTTTATTTTGGGCTGCCCCGTCTTTCACCCTCTTCCCTGTCACCGTCCTGTCTCGCTGTTTGCATAGCTGGAGTGAAGGTTTGTTTACAAAGAGGCTGAAATGGAGGAGGCAGCTTCATCCAAGCCATGATGAAAGAGAGGTGGGAGGACAGAACAACACTGTGGTTCTCGGCTCCAACCATAAATCTCTGTTTAGGACTTAAAGTGGGAGTCAGCTCTGCACCTCCTTCCTGCTCCAAGCCACAGGTGGCAGCCCCAGTGAGAGCCATGGCTGAGGGACCTGGGGATGGAGACTGCCAGGGCATTTGCTCCCTGCCCCACACTTACCCACGTGAAGAGGGCAGTGAGACTTCGTCCTGTCCAGTCAAAGACATTAAAGAGAAGGAAGCAGGAGACAGGTATGAAGTAGAGACCTACAGAAAGGGGAGAAGGTCAGTGATGAGCCCAGCATGCCCCAGCCCCTCATGCCAATTGCACAGAGACTGTCTTTCAGGTCTAGGTTCTCCCGGTTTCCCCCTAAAGCCTGCAACGCTTTCCCAGCTAGGCTGGTGTCCGCATCCAAACCATCATGCACAGTGGTTTCCTCTTCCCTTCAGGCATACTGTATTGGGTTTGTGTAGCAGGTTTTGGTAGCAGGGGAGCTCAAGGGCAACTTCTGTGAGAAGCTGCCAGAAGCTTTCCTCACGTCTCACAGAGCCAATGCCAGCCGGCTCCAAGATGGACCCACCGCTGGCCAAGGCCAAGCCCATCAGTAACAGTGGTAGTGCCTGTGGGGTAACATACTTAAGAAGCAGAAAAAAACCCCAACGTGTGCAATTGCAGCTTGAGAGAGAACTCAGAATATGTGACCAAAACAGCTCTGCTGACACCAAGGCCAGTGGAAAAGGAGGGGGAGAAGGTTCTCCAGACATCAGAGTAAAAATTTCCATGCAGCCCTTGGTGAAGACCATAGTGAGGCAGGCTGTCCCCCTGCAGTCCATGGAGGTCCATAGTGGAGCAGATATCCACCTACAGCCTGTGTAGGCTGAAGCAGAATCTGCTGGCAGGACTTGTGGCCCTGCAGGGGACCCACACTGGAGCAGTCTCTTCCTGAAGGACTGCATCCCATGGAAAAGACCCAGGCTGGAGCAGTTCATGAAGAACTGTGGCCCACGGGAAGGACTCACACTGGAGTTCATGTAGGACTGTCTCCTAAGGGAGGGTCCCCATGCTGGAGCAGGGTAGTAGTGGGAGGTGTCCTTCCCCTGAGGAGGAAGCAGCAGCAGAGAAAATGTGTGATGAACTGACCACAATCCTCATTCCCCATTTCCCTACACTGCTGCAGGGACAGGAGGCAAAGAAATTGTGAGTATAGTTAAGCCTGGGAAGAAGGGAGGGGTGGGTGGAAGGTGTTTTAAGATTTTATGTTTTATGTTTCATCATTCTGCTCTGATTTGATTAGTAATAAATTAAACTATTTTTTCCCAAGCTGACTCTGTTTTTCCTGTGACAGTAATTGGTGAGTGATCTCTCTCTGTCCTTATCTTGATCCAGAAGCCTTTCGTCCTATTTCCTCTACCTGCCCAGCTGTGAAGGACAGCCTTGGAGTGGCTTCGGTGGGCACCTGGCATCACGCCAGCACACATACCTGCTACTTCAAGCCCCACTTAGTTCTCTCCCCCTTAGGTTGTTCCCAGCTTTCTCCTATCTCGCCCCATCCCTGGCACACTTACCCCATCTGTTTCCCTTTCCGAGGACAGTAGACACCTTAGCTGTGATGGCAGGAAAGACACCGATGGTGACAGTGAAGACGAAGCAGACAGACAGAGCCATGACCCAGAGCTAGGCAGATAAAAAAAAGATGTTGGTACCAAACACAGGGCTGGTCTCCTATCCCCATGCTCTCCTACACCTTTGCCCATCCTGAAAAGAAGGACAGGGCAAGGCTTGCTGGCAACTCACAGACCTTCTTAAAAATAGCAACGACAGAGGGCTTCTCGTCAGGGTTGTGGATAGGGATGACCTTTGAGTTATTCTGCTCCATCCCATTCTCATCTGCAGGGAGAGACACAAGCAGGGCTTAGCAGACTGAGATCTAATTCAGTCCTTCTGCCTCATTCTTTCTTTCAGCTTTTCCCTTTTTTCCTTTCTCTTCCTCCTCTTGGCCCCTCACCTTTCTTAATCAGGTCTCTCTTAGTCTCCAGCTCTGCATTGTACACACGGTACTCTGTCTTGTCCTTCATGGAGTAGTATCGGAAGAAATCCTGGAGAGAGACAACATGGGAGACTCATTCACACATGTGGAAACAAGGCTGCCAGGGGCTGTGTGGCAACAGCAGATACAGGTAATATGGGCAAAGTATTCCTTCCACTTATGCCTGATAATGATGCTTTCCTGCTCTCCTACGGACTCAGATATTCCAGAAACTCATATTCTTACAGAGCTATCTGAAGTGGAAAGTATCCAGGAGTGCTCCCTCAGAACACAGGAGAGCTTGCCCTGACACAGGAGGTAGAGGCTGCTAGGAGCCACAGGTGGGGTACCGGTGGGCCACAGTTCTTGTGCCAGGATATGCAAAGGTCTCATGTCCCCACACCCTTCCCCACCAGGAAAACAGTCTCACCATGCGAGGCAGAACGATGTAGGAGAAGATTGCCAGCGCAATTGCCACACAGGCCGTGGTGAAGTAACCGATGAAGCTCTCGGGTTGCTGGGCACCAACTGAAGGCACGGGAAGAGAGAGATGGGAGAAAAAGGAGAAAAGATGACGAGGGTTGAGAGGAGCAAGGCCCTGCTGTCATCTCCCATGCAATCCTGCAGCATGACCCCAGCAGATCCTGTGACAGCAGTGGTCTGGGAACGCCCTGTCACCTGCAGGGCAGGAATTACTCACTGGCAATACTGAAGATCATCGCCAAAGCAGCAAAGGTGCCCGCCAAGCCCTGCCCGCTCATGATGGGGGCTGTGTAGCTGGCAGGCAGGAGCCCTGCCAGCCCAAAGAGGCTGCCCTGGAGAATAGCGCCAAAGGCTGTGAAGGGAAATGATGAGCAGAGATGAGAAACCAATGGCAAAGATGGGCCACATCTCTGTGGGGAGCCAAGGCCCCTGCCCTGTGAGGCAAGGCAAGCCCCCCTCCTCCTTGGCTCTCCCACACTGAGGTTCATGCTTTCCTCCCAAAGGGATCAACCCTAGCCATGGGGCCGTGCCCCCTTCCTTCCCCTCCCCGCTTCACTCACAGTTGATGAAGACGATGCTGATCATAGTAAAGACAAAGAAGGGAAGAGGCTCCATGGGGACCTTCACCATGATTGCAGTGACTAAAAACACCAGCCCAATAGCCACCAGGCTGCCCAATATGCGAATCTGCTGGGGAATCCTGCAAAACAGGGTCTCAGTCAGGAAAAGCCACCCCTCCAAAAGCCTGTGAGGCTGGGACCAAGCTCTCCTGTGGGAATCCCAGCCAAATCCTAGGACAGGAGACCGGTGTTTTGCCTTTGACCTGACTGAACAGGCTGCAGCTTGGCTCAGTGCTGGGGCAGGAGGACAGGCCAGGCCTGGGCAGCCCAATGGGGGCTGGCAGGGGCAAGGACAGGGCAAGGCTCACCGCTGGTGGATGAAGGAGTTGAGGCAGGTGAAGATGAGGAGGGGCACCATAGCGCAGAGGGTCATGAAGTTGTCAAACATGGATTCCAGGTAGGAGGGTTTGGAGGTCTGGTTCCTGACATGGCTCATCTCTTCTGTGTCCTTAAGGCGGCTGAGGAAGTACTGCAAGGGAAGGAGCCTGCTGAGGCTGAGGTTCTGCAAGGTCTGCCCCTAGCACACACAGACCACCCTTATCCTTCCTCCGGACCCAACAGAGGGAAGCCCTCACCTCTCTGGCCGTCATAAAGAAATTCCATGGCAGCAGCGTTCCCAGGCCGAGGATGAAGAAGATCAGCCAGACAGCCTTGTACCTGCGGAGGGGACAGAGCAATTTGGAGGGGGATACTGGGAAGGCATCGCTTCTGATTGTCCCTAACCCCACAGTGGGAGTCATCAGGAGGAGGAGGGAGGACAATATTTATTCCCCTGTCCCACAGCTCCTGCTAGCCTGGGCTGCCAGAGGAGATGTGGCACTGCAGAGGGGCTGTGGGAGGCCCTTCCCAGCAGGGTACAAAGGCAGGGGAGGCTGGCTGCTCCTTAGCATGTGGCACCCAGATACACAGCAGATATCACCAGATCTGTGAGGGAGTCAGGCTCCCCAGGCATGTCCCAGCACCAGGGACTGTTTACTATTTGCTATGGAAAATCTGAGAGCAAAGGGACAGCTTGGCAGCCCAGTAAGCATGCAGGAGTGGTGGTACTCCCAGATGCTGGGTCTCCTTGTCCTCCCTCACCTCCTGGTATCCTGATTGTGGCTCCACACCTTACATCAGAACCCAGGATTACCTATCTTGGGGCCCATCCCTTGCTGTCATCTTGTGTGGCAAGAGTCAGCACAGGTCCCAGCAAGTCTTGTCACTGCTCTCCGTCTAGAAAGCAAACAGATTTTATGTGAAAGTGAGGGATACAAGCCGGGCAGGGGAAGTCCTGGTTTTAACCCCAATCCATCTTGCTGGCTAAATGCCCCACAGTACTGGGATCCAAACAGCAACCCAGCAAATGATGAAAGCACAGCACAGGAGTTTTGGAAACCTGTGGCTCAGAGTCCTTCACCCAAGGGGCTGTGATACATAGCCGTATTCTATCCATAGCCTGGGCACATCAAGCCTTCCCTCTGAAAGGAAACTGCTTTCCTGAGGTGTCCAAGCTGCTCATGCTGGCTGCCCAGCTGCTCGCAGCAGGCTCTTAAAGGATTTGTCAGCCTGCAGTTCTATGTCCCCAATCCTGGGGCTGTGAGTGAAACATGTGCACAGTGGGCTGTGTCTGCCCCCCCCTGCTCTGCCCTCCCCACATCCCTCCAATGCCTGGGGCTTGGCAGCACAAAAGACACATTTAATTCGGCAGCCTCTGTGGCCAGAACCAGCAAATCCCCCATTTCCATTCAATTCCGCTTCCCTGGGGCTCTTGCAGCCCTTTCCTGGGTCACCTTGAAAAGCCAGGGGCGTTCCTGGTACTGCTGTCCCCTCCCAGGCACCCACGACTCCTTTTTCCCATCACCACTTGCCGAGCCCCCGCACTGCTCAGACGTGACTCTCCCGGCAGACAACCCCAGAGATGCAGTCTCTGGAGCCCAGAGAAGCGAACTTCCCTCCCCAGTCCCCCTCTCTTCCCAGGGCAAAGCGGGATTAACCGCCCTGGAGAAGCCGCAGGCCTGCCTTGTCCTTTTCCAGTCCGGGCGGTGCCGCATGGGGTGCTTCAGCACTTCTCCCGGGGCTTCACCTGCAGTGGGGCTGCCGGTGCTGTGTCCCCGGCCCTCCCGGGACATGCCCGCCGGCCGCCTGCTCCACTGCCGTCCGCAGCATCCCTGCCTGCGCCCCGCCAGGTGGGGCGGAGGAGGAGGCAGGCAGCCAGCAGCATGCTGGGATCTGTAGTTTGTGCCAGCCCCTGCACGCACTGAAGGCGCCTGTGTGGTTCTGGACACAGACTGCCTCCTCTTGCGGTGGGATCCTGCAGGCTGGGGAGCCTGAGTTATGATGGAGCCAAAACATAGCCGGCAGTACGTGGAGAGGCGTTTGGAAAGCCCCTTGGCTGCTTGGGAAAGCCAGAGCAGGGTGACAGTACGCCTGCACAGGATTGAGAGCCTTGCCAACCTGGCAGGTGCCACCCTGTTCATGTCGGAGCCATCTGCAGCACCACTCCCCTCCCTTCCCATGCAGACAGCTTAGGAGCATGACCGCTCCTGCCTTGCCCACAGCAAGCCATCCGGGCTCCTAGAGAAAACATCCTCAAATCCCTTCACGGCAGCCTGCCAGTGCCTCTAGGGAAGAGACACCCCAAGCCCTAGCCCAGGATTAGCAGGGGAATCTGCAAGCACAACTGCCACCACGTCGCACCCGGAAAACCCACCAGGGCCACTGCTTGTCTCCAAACATACAGATCTCAACCCAAAGGAGAGATCAAAACCCCAGGAGAACCCCAGCTCCCCCAGCTGGTCCCCAGCAAGCCCTCAATATGCTGCCCCTTGCCTGTACAAGCCCCTGGCCCCTCTTCCAGCCCCCACCAGGTCACATCAGTGTCCCAGGAAACAGGGACAGGGAATGACCCCACAGACATACCTGGGGAGACAGGACAGAGCCAGGGCAAGCCCCGTGTTCAGAGTATTTGAAGGCAGTGCTTCCCCTGCTTCCACACCCCCTGCTCTTAGAAGTGAGTGTCAGGCCCTGGCTCAAGTCACGTGGGCTGGAGCCCTGGGGTTCTAGTGGCATCCGTGGAAGCGGAGAAGAGGTATCAGGTACCACATCTGGAACAGAGCCCAAGTGTGTGGTACTACACACTGCCCAGGCATCCAGGGAAGGGAGGAAGGGAAGGGTGCCATGGACATGGCAGGAGCTGGGGGCATTGAGGAGGAGGTGTCGGGGGATTGGGACTAGGACTCCAGGGGTGCTGGGGCAGGGCATTCCAGCATGCTGCTTTCCCACCGCCCGCTGCTTCCGCCTGGAGAGTGCCCACATCCCCGCATGAGGAGCCCAGCCTTCTTGGCAGGCACTGCCCAGCTGCAGTCTCCTGCCTGCTATGTTTGTTTTCTATCTCACTTTGCTAAGTGCCTCCTCATTTTTTTCACAAAGAGACAGTGCCTGCCAAAGGGTGCACGGATCAGCAGTCATTACAGCAGGAAACACTTCCAGCTGCTGGCTGTTACAAACAACCCTAAAAGAGAAAAGGTCACTTGAACCAACACCAGCAACAGGTGGCAGCCCTGCCCCCATGGGGGGAGAGCAGCCCTACCCTATGGGACGTGGGAACAGATACCAACCCTCCAGCTGGTGCAGCACAGCTCTAACCACCTCCCAGAAGAGCCTGCTGGTGTTTAGCTGAGCCACCAGCTTAGTGGCTGCACATCCTAAGGGACAGGGAAAAAAAGAGGAGTCATATGGAGCCTTGGCATAAGGACATCCCTTTTGATCCTGGGCATAGAGCAGTCTGTCTTATCCCCACATAAGTGATGTGTAAGAGGAAGGAGCAAGATCACAAGGAGTGGGTTTAACAAATCACAGGCTAGCACCTCTGAGCAGGTACAAACAAGAGATGGCACAATTTTAATTGCCGACTCACGCCTCACAAAGGCCATGACAGATGCTAAGTGACACCTGCGGTATTGGGCCACGCGCACGACCATTGCCAGCCAAACCCTGGGCCAGCTGCCACCAAAACTGCCTAACCCCCGCGGAAAAACCCGCACTGCAGGACAGCCACACCTGCAGGGAGACATTTGTTAGCCAGCTTCAGACACTTCCCCACCTCCCTTTCCATGCATCGCCTTTTCCCATCCTCCTGCTGCCTTCGCTGAAGGCGAGCACAGTGCATGCTTGGCTTCCCACTCCAGAGCAGTTCCATGGTGCCATGTAGGCATGCTATGGGTTTATATCCAGAAACACCAGCTCTTTAAAGAAAAGGCCTTTATACCACACCAAGTGTAACAGTGTCCTTGCTGTCCCTAGCCAAGGGGTTGCCAGCAGACTCAATGGCAAGCACCTCATGTCCTCCTGACACCACTTGTAGGGGGATCACTTTGCAGGCATAAGGTCAGTACTTCCTCCAAGTACGTCCAAAATGGGACAGGGCCAGTTGCCTCACCAGCCTACACCCCATCCCCTACATCCGCCTGTCCACTGGGCACATCAGAGTCCTCCTGGCAGGAAGGCTGACCTGGAGATCCCTCAAGGTTTACCTGCAGGCACAGAACAACCCAGCACAGGGATGTAAGTCACATGAAGCTCTGCTGGCCATGACACTGCTGGAGGATGGGAAACACTCCAAGACTGCCTTCTTCATGAGATTTCAAGTGCACGCCTGAACTCTGACCACACTGCTCATGGATCCTCCTACCTTGTGCCAGGGATCCAGGGAACCAGCCTCCTTGGCAGTGTCCTGCCCACCTGCACCTTCAGCCACCAGCTGTGAGGCACATGCTTGTATTTCGCCAGAAGTATGAGTGTGTGCAGCTGTGCACCATTACTGCAGTGCTGAGACAAACGCAAACCCTCCCAAAATAAGGGCAGGCAGGTACATTGGGTGAAAGCAAAGGATGATCGGGCTCAAAGGCTGGTTTCCATCAGAGGAAAAAGCAGATGCCAGGAAAAATAAAGGTAGCACATGCATAGACTAACTCCCCAACTGTTCCCCAGCCTCTGAGCTGGAAGGGACATGCTGTTCACATGCATTGTAGCCCACGGTGGGTTTCGCTTCTGTGAAATACGACTTCCCCCTTTAACTCAGGAGCTTCTGAGAGGCGGCAGCAGCTCCCCTTGGACACAGGGCCTCCCTCAGCCAGGGCTCCCTTGCCCTCGGCATCAAAGGGTGGATGAACATTGGAGTGGCGGTTTTACAGACCTGGATTGTATCCACCCAACAGCACATTTTCCAAATAGAAATTCTAGCTCACTTAGTCATTCAGGCATGGCTCCACGCCTTCAGTCCTCTTTGCTGCTTTCCTCCAAACCTTCCCCAGCTCCCCTTGACTCTTCCAGAGATGCTGGTGCTGGGGCGCACAGGGACTGTGCAGGGGTGAGACACCAATTTAAAGAGTGGCACAAGGCTTTCCTGCTTTGTTTCTGCTTTGTCACTCACAAAGATGATTTGATTTGTGTTTTTATGCACACCAAGCCATCTGAAATAGCTCCAGGCCTTGCTGCGAGTGGCCAGCTCAGAGCATAATCTTGTTTGTGGATTTGGGGCCTTTCCCCTCCCTCCCTTGTCTATCACTTGATATTTATCTATACTGAATTTCATCTGCCTAGTGCCTGGTGTTGTAATTGTTGTCAGTACTCTTTCCTAGCTGGCACTTGTCCCCGTGAACCTGAGTAATCCAATCACCTCAGCAAAGCCCTGACATCTCATTGCTCATTCCCTTTTTCAGGTCATGAGCGTGTTGGAAAAAACACGGGACCGGAGGTCTCTTTTCACTGCAAAACTTGACTGCTGACTCCTACACCGTCCTTCCTGTTTTCATACTAATTATGGAGCCATGTAAGGACCTCCTCTCTTGACCAGCAAGTTCCCTTAAAAACTGGGCTGAAAGCCGACTGGCATTCTTCTTGGGAAGCAGCATGGGCACTATGAGCCCAGAGTCCCTACGAAGCGCTGCTCCAATCTTGGGGACCCTTTGGCAGGAGCTTCCCCTGCCCACAGACCCTGCCCTGCACAGACACACAGCAGATCCAGCAGTCAGCCTTTCCCTGAAGTTCCCTCTAGCCCTTCTTAGAAGCAAACGTCACATCTTTCTCCCCTCCCAGTCCCTGGGGGCTGGGGCAGTTGTGAATGCCCAGAGACCACACGTGACAGATAGCTGCTTCACCCTCCCTTTCCTTCAGGGGAACATTGCTTGGCCTCAGCCACTTGTTGCTGTTTCCCTTTGCTTTCTAACCTTTCCTCTGCAGATGGTCTGAGAAGCCCCTCAAAAGAAGGTGGAAGAAACTGCTCAGGCTCTTGTGGAGCAAACAGAGAAGCAAAACCTTCAACTGACTTTTCTGCTATGGAGTCTTTTCCTCCAATCTCCCATTCCCCCAGTGGCCTGCAGCAAGTTTCCTACTACTGGAGTGCTTTGTGAGCAGTTTCCATCAGTGAGCTGATAGCACTTCCTATTATTCTTCTTTTCCTTTCTGCCTCTCAAGAAACAGCCTTGCAGTGCCATCTGCTCCCTCACCACCGCCGCATGCCTGCATCCTGAGGAGGGGGCTTAACAGGGGAGCAGGAAGGGGGTATTTCTGCCTTCTCCCTTGCCTTCTGTCTGCAGACAAACTCCTCTGCATTGCCAGGGCTTGGCCAACAAAAAACAAACCTCCTGCAAGGCGACCTGTGCAGCACCCTCACCCCACAGAGTGAGGGTCCCTGGACAATGTTTCTGACCTGCTTCACCTGGTTCTCTTCACTCCTCCATGGGCAAAAGGAGAGGCAGCTCTAGACCCCCTCTGCCTTCAGGCTTGCAGCACTAGCAGCTACCACGCAAACACCCCACAGAGCAGAAGCTGCAGATACGGACCCCACTCCAGCACCCGCTGTTATCTCGGTGTCCGGATGGCGGGAGGGGGGGAGCATTCAGCCCTGCGGTGTGTTTTGAACTGCACACACCAGCCGGCTGCAAAGTCCCTTATCTGGAGAGTTCAAGGAGGCCTGAGAGGCTCCCTGGGGGCCCTTGCCCCCAGCAGGTAAAGCAATCTGGCCATGCAGCAAATTCCCTAGGGCTTGCTGAGACTCCAGTACTGTCCCAAAGGGCATCCCACCAGGGAAAAGGCAGTGGTGGGGCAGAGCCAGCCCTAAAACTACCCCAGGTGACGCAGCTGGGACTCTTCCAACCACGACTGAGCCCCATGAAGCCCTGAGTATCCACATTCCCACTGGCGCCGCTGAGTGGGTTTCCAGCCCTGACATATCACTGGCCAAACACCACTGAGGGGTCCTTAGCGATGGCAGGCCCACAGTGAACCCAAACACCTCCCTCCTCACCACATGGTGAGTGCCCAAGCCCAGGCACAACCTGGCCAGAGAAAACCCCTCCAGGCACCCACACAATCTCCCTGGAGCAGAGATGGGTTCCTCCCATCGCCCCATGTAATGCTTGCAGGGGAACATTGTAATGTAAAAGCAAGAAGCTTACCAGAAGGGCAGGGTGGTCCCAGCCCCTTGCTCCTGGTCACTTCAGGCCACAGGACTGCAGGGATGATGCATTCTTGGGAGAGGCAGGAAAAGCCCTGCAAACTGCCTGTTCTGAGGCCGGTGATTTGGAGGTGGAGGAGGAGATACAGTGCCTGGGGCAGGAAGCAGGGGGGCAGGAGCTAAGGGAGGGACATCATTTTTGAGCAGGCGTCAGAGAAGGAGAGATAAGTTGATCTCAGGAGACTGTTTGCAGAGACAGGATTCACAGGGGCTCTTCTTAGAAGCTGTTTTCCTTGATGGCACCTACTCAGGCCACTCTTCCCAGGGAAAAAGACCGTCCCCTCCAAGACACAACCCTGACCTGCTTCTTGGGAGGCCTATTTTTCAAGGATTAGGTTCAGGCTCAATTTGTTGGAAATTTAGAAAAAGGAAGACCCTTTCTCCCAAGGGCAGAGGGAGAGATTTGCTCAGGCCAATGCAGCTGCAAAACCTCCAAACCCAGGCACAAACCACCTCCAGGACCTGGACGGTGCTTCCAGGCACCTTTCAGCACCTCCAGGAGCTGCAGGGAGATGGGGAGGGGCAGAGGGCGATCTACTACGGGCATGCACAGAAGCTCACACCAAGCTCTCAACACCTGGCCATGGCTTCCTGTGGGACCATCATGGACTTGGGGAGAGCCCAGGGATGCCTCACCCCAGACCTTCATGCTCTCCCAGCATCCTCTGCAGCTGGCAGACCCTCACAGCCCACGTCCAGAGGACTAGTACAAGCCCCCCAGGGGTCCAATGGCCAGTAGAGGTGCTTCCCAAGGGCCACAGGGAGCAGGGTGCTGCAGGGAGGGGTGCTCCCCTGGGATTGACCTGGGGGCTGCAGTGGGAAGGACAATGGCAGGAAGCTATGTTTCCGCTCCCAAATGGAGAAAACTTTATGGGACCCCTGTGGAGAACAACTGGACAGCTTTAATGTAAAAATCAGCTGCGAGCACAGGGAGCAGCCGGAGGCAGCCCCAAGCTGGGAGCAGGTCCTCTTTGCATGGAGGAACCTGGGGCTTGATGCAGTGGTGGCACAGGCCCACCACATGCCAGGACAGCCATGCACAGAAAACAAAAGCAATCCAAATCATGGCACAGCACAAGGCACAGTTCTGGCTCCGGCCTGCAGCCTGCCTCTCCAACAGGCAGGTGACACTCCTTATTTTCACCCAGTCAGGTGGGAAGAGGGATGGTCTCTGATGGGCTAGGGCAGCATTCTGGTAAGACCCCCAAGGGCATGGCTGCCTGATGCACCTCTTTTGCTTTAGTACTCCCAGTCAGGCTTGCTCAAGAGGAATCCCTGCCTATGTCTGTACAGATGGTATCTCAGTCAGCCGCACCTTGGGCAGCAGCTAAAGCATGTCAGAGGGATGGGCTGAGCCTACAGGACCATGTCTCCATTACCCTCTCATGTCTGCAGCGGAGAGGAGTGAAGGTGAGACACATAAAGAGAAAACACACAACAAAACAGGATGAGAGCAAAATAGCTTATAGCCAGACAAGTCTGAGGATAAGGACTCAGTGAATGCACGTGAAAAAAACCCAGCAGATATTCCCATGGCCAAGGAATGAAAGAGGAGTAATATCTGTTTCTCCATACCCTGCCTTCTCCTGGGCTTGGGAGGGGAGGGCTTTATCTATCAGCAACACATGGCTACCCCAAGGTCACTGCTTGGGGAGCAGTACTGGAGGGGAAGAGCAGGACTGCAGGAGGCCACCTGCCACTGGTGGTCACCAGGGTGCTGGGATGTAGAGTGAAGATGATTCCTCCTTCAGCGCTTTGTGTTCTTGGCCCCAGGACTGACCTCAGAGCTGGCAGACCCAGGAAGGAGTCAGGCCAGGAACGACATAAGGGAGCTGAGCATGAAGAAACCTCCAGTTCAGGGTCTGAAGGAGAAGGATGGGGACAGCTTACATTCCAGCCAGGAGGTCCTCAAAACAGTCCTGCAGTGAGAGGCAAGACAGGAGGGGCTGTGAAATCACTGGCAAGTTCAAAAGTTCCTGTAAATTCTTCCCCAAACTGTACATGGAGGCCCTCCATGCACAGAGCCCTTGACAGAGGAGGTTCGGAGTGCTCAGCTCAACCACTCTCCCACCCTAAATGCCACTCTTTCCCTCAGGAGAGTTTAAGCCCAGGACCCACTCACTCTTCCCCAAACAGTGATGCTTTCTGGGAGGGCAGGAAAAGCTGGCTGCCATCCAGCAGTAAGAGTACCGGCCTGCAGCATCCCCCTGCCTGCTGCCACCCAGCCACCTCCTGTACCTCACAGCATTTTCTCCTCCCAGGAGAAAGACTGTCCTTCCAGCTCCAGCTCCCTCCTATATGGAGCCAGATGCAAAGGCACAGAGCTGCCAGCTGGCTGGACCCTCAGCAGGCAAGAGCTACCCAAACCCAGTGGGAGCTGCTGAACTGCTGACCCCTGAGGGGGTGGGAGAGCATCCCCAGGGCTGGATGGAGTGAGCCTTGCCCCTGCACCCAGACGACCCAGCAGAAGGCCTGCAGCAGGCTGCCGTCCCAACCAGGGGGATGGTTCAAGGGCAGAGGTCATTTTGCCCCCATCAAGCTGTTTTTCAGAGGCTGGTCCAGGTCTCACAGCTGCTTCTAATTTAGTGGAGGACAGAAGAGTGAAAACAGAGTCAGAACAACATAATCTTCCCCTGGCGTCACCACCTCCCCAGCTCCCACAATTTGGAGGGGCAATTCTTCCCAGCTGAGCAGCAGCCCCCTGGCAGAAGCTGGGACAGGCACACTGGGACCAACCACCACTGGCCTGCGGTAAGTCGAGGTTGGCTCCATCCTCTGCATGTCAGCTGTGCCCGGTGGCCAGGACAGAAATACCTGGGCTATTTTGGGTCTCCGGAAACCAAAGTGGCCTTTCGCCTGTAGGCCAGCTCAGAACAGGGGCCCTGGCTGACCACTGCTTTTGGCATGAAATGTCCACAGCCCCACTGAGAAAGGGGATGGCGAGTACAGAAGCAGGTTTTGGGACCCATCACCGTCCAATGTGGTCTCTCTGCCAGCCGCCTGTCCTGCCAAGATCCTCCTCACTGCCAGGACAGCCACAGCATCTTGCAACTCCAAACAGACTTCAGCTGCTAAATGCAGCTATTTCACAATGGATACAAAGGCTCTGCTCCAGGAGACAGGAGTGTCTGTCACCCCCGCACCTCAAACACCCTCTTTATCACGGCCAGGGGGCACCCCACAATCCCCAGAAACAAATGGAGGCAGAAGGGATGGATGCCCTGTCTGAGCACATGCCCAGTTCCAGTCACTTCCAAAGCTACAGCCATCTCCTAACAGTGGGGTAAAGCCATCCCTACAGGTCCCAGGAGCTGGAGGGACTTGAGGAGCCACACACATCTGTACATTTCCCAGCTGATTTTAAATTGCTCTGAGGAGAAGATGCTGCCTGCTGAGAGCTGGGTTTGCCATATTCCTGCTCTATGGCAGACACAGAAGAGCTGTGTGGGCAGCACACAGTCTGTGGTCCAAGGAATGGAAAGCCAAGGAGGGAGCATGCCGTCAGTGGCATAGATCAAGCAAAGAACTTGGAGTAAACACCATCTCTGGCACCCTCTTCCCTCCTCCCTGAATAACTCAGCTTTCCCAAACAGCCTGGTAGGACTAATGTCTCACATGGGGAGTCAAAGCAAGACTCGAGGCGGACACTTCCTTTGGAGTGAATAAGTCAGAACCCAAACCTCCCACCCTTGGCACTGGCCTTGGCTAAGCCGTGGCAAACAGGAAAATCTTTATGCGAGTAGGATCAGGCAGAGAGAGCAAACAGGAGATGGGGAGCTCACCACTGTGTCTGCCCAATTCCCGTCAAAACAGAGTCTCCCACACAACCAACAATTATGAGCTCAACCACAAGTCAGAAAAGAGCAAGTCACATTCCCTCCAAATCCCAGCCTGTGCAGCTACATCTGTGCAACCAGCCACCACCCAGTGTGCCCCAGCCATGATACCCCAGCCTGCCTAGGACTGTGAGCATCCTCAGGGATGCCTTGAGAAAGCACAGAGAACTCTGAATGAGAGCCACTGAGTGCTCTGCTCATGTGGAAATGGCGCTTTGCAGCCACTGACATTGGCTCGCAGACTCCACCAGCCTCCCAGCCTCCCCCAAGGTAATGTGGCGAGCAGAGGAGATGAGGGCAGCTCTAGATGCCCTGCTGGGAGACCCAAGGTTACTGTACCCCTGTTGAGGTGGGCTGGTGATCCAGCAAGATGTCCTGTCAGGGCTCACCTGTGTGTCTTACCACACTGGGATGCTGATATACTCCCACAGTGACGCTGGGCGATAGGGAGCCCAGCGGCTGAGCCCTGCTGAAGCAAACCCTTCTGACACATTGCATCCCCCTCACAGACACAAGCAAGAAAAGGAGGGACAGCTGGTAGTAGGCAACCTGTGTTTGTATATCGATGGCCAGGCTATTTACTGCTGTTGGGTTTTGTCTCAGGTCGAAGGCTGCCCTGTTGGAGCAGGCCCAGCTGCAGAGGCCAGGCAGGGGGAGTGTGGTGCTCTTCAGTAGCTCCCTCACCGCCCCCCCGCAAGGCATGGATTCTGCCTTGCATCACCTGGGCACCTCACACCCGCTGCCTCCAGGGTAACAGCCTCATCCAGGAACGCGCTGCCAGATCAATGTCCTGATGTGGTTCGCCACACAGACACACCAGCCTTGTGTTGCCCGGGAGTAGTGGGTGTGAAGACGGGAAGGAGAAGCTGAAGGGTAGGGTGGATCACTTCATAATAGCTTCATTGTGTTGCCGTTAGTCTGCCTCCTCCTGTGGTTAATGGATAACACTCCCACTCTCTTTGGACTCCACAGAGACCCACCCAGCCCTGCCGTCCCGAGCCACAGCGCAACACCTACAAACCCTGATGGGCTGAAAGCACCATATGCCCTGTGTGCATCCTGCAGCAGTGGACTCCCTGTGGGGGCAGAGATCCAGTCCAGAGCAAATACCATCAGGGAGCTGAGGGTACAGCACTGAGAGAGGACAAAAAATGGAATTGCCTCCAATTTGGTCCTGAGGCCAGGCAAAGACAAGGCCTACCGCAGGCAGAGCAGGCAAGGCAGGTAAGGCTGGCATCTCCTTCAACCCTGAGCCCTGGCCAGGACTGAGAATTGAGATGTGCCACCAGTCCCTCTCACCTCCCTAAACTGTTCTCCAGGGGTTATCCCCAAGCCTAGAACAGGGGAGCTCCTCTCATGAGGGTTTCCCAAGACCATGAGCAAACCTGTAGCAAAACTCCAAAGCCCTCACTGTCTTGAGCCAGGTGAGCTGGCCCTGAGCTGCAGGCGTAAATTGTCTCCCTGTCCCTGCATGGTATCAGTGGGTAGCTGTGCTAGGCATGATGAACCAGGCAGAAGTGAGGACCATGTTCAGAGCTGCAGCTTGGGCAGCAGCGGAAGAAGCCAAGCAGGGTGGCCCAGGCAGGATGCCCCTCTCCCCAGCAGCCTTGCAAGAGACTGGTGCCATTTCAGTGTCAGTCTGGGGGTGCAGGTACGCATTCAGTTTGATGGCTCATCCTCATCACAGCAAGGCTGATGACACAGCCCTGCTGCCACGACTGAGCCTCAGTATGTGGCTGGAGCGGGCTGCTCACTGGGCAGGAGGCTGATTGTGTGTCCCTCTGGTCACGCTGCTCCACCCAGCCGCATCATTCCCTGCTCTTCATCTCCAGCCCCTGCCTGCCTCCTTCCTCTGCAGCTTCCTGGTCTGCTCACTCCATGAATTTCCAGCTGGAAATTTCACAGTGAGGTGCCTTCCGATCATACAAGTCCTAAATGAACTGAACTAAAGCAAATCTCACTGGCAGTCGTGTGGTGGGAAGTAGGCAAAAAGGCTCTGCGGAAATCTGCCTGATTTCCTGTTGACTTCTTCTGCATGAGCCAGCAGGCAGGCAAAAGGTCTCTGCTCCCCTTTGGCCTCAAGGAAAGCCAGTCTCCTGGAGAGGAAGTCTCACCATGCTCACCCAGATCTTAACCAAGAGACCGAAAGAGAACCTTGAGCACTGCACCCAGAATGCCAGGCTCACAGTCGGTGCATGACAGCTACACATACCCAGAGATCTGAGCCTCCCCTTTCTTGGGGATCAGTGAGACCAGGGAAAGCCTGCTCCAAACCAGAGCAGGACCAAAAGGTCAAAACAGTCATGTTCTTCACACCACAACCATCACCAATGAAGTTATAAAAGGCTATTAGTGTTATTCCTACACAACAGCTTCACTTGCCTCATAGGAGCAACAACCCTTGAAAACATTCCTCATGCAGCATCACGGCTCTGCTCCCACATGGGGACCCCAGAGCCCATCTACAGCCTCCCCAGTCACGGGATCTCAAGAATCTGGAGTGGGAGATGGGGTGCAGTACTGTGCTGCAGCCTCAGCTGGGGCACTGTAGTCCCTCCAGACCACACATCCTGATGTAACCAAACCCAACCCAGGGCCTGCCCCTACTCTGCACACTTCTTTCCCCATCCCACATCTCGCATACTGTAAACCTAGGAAACAATTAGTCTTTATCACACTGCTTAATCAAATCCTAATAGCTGTGTGGCTGGTAAAAATCTGACTCCTGTCCATCTGCAAATGTGTGTTGCTCACTCTACATAGTGCTTTGTGCCTCAGCTTGCTGGCAGCTGAGTATGAGTTAGCAGGGAGATGTGACTCCAATATCTGGCAGTCCTGCAGCCCCAACAGTGCAGTGCTGGGCTGGCAGGTGCCTCAGGACATAGCTTGGTGCTGGGGAGGCTCAGGAAGGTGCAGGGAAGTAAGCGAGGTCTACACTGTGGGGTCAGGGCAGAGCTGGCAAGGACCACTGGCAAATAGCACTCTACTGATGAGGGTGGGGCTTGTAGCTTCCTTAACACTTGCCAAAGGCCTGGACATTACATTGAACAAAAGCAACCAAGATCTGCATGTGTTCCAGAGACACCAGAAGCTGTTTGCTGGCTTCCCAAAGCTAGTGCCTTCCCATCTAGACAGGGCATGCAGGTGGTCCTGGGCGTCCTCTGTCCCAATGAGTTGGTCCCCAAGCTCTGTCTCTGCAAGGGGAGCTGGGAATTAAGCTGGGCAGAGTGAGGAAGGTGTAGCACGGGAGTGGGTGAACGGGTGCCTTGTCCTCCACACCCTGGCTTACCCCCAGACAAGAAGGAATGAGACAGGTCATGCCAGGGCAAGAACAAAGCCCATGGCTCATCTTCAAAGAGGAAGAGGCTCAATAATACCTCCCAGCCCAAGATAATGAGAGCAGGCATGCCATGCTGGAGAATTGATGCCAGTAGTTAATTACACAGCTTGGTGAGGAATGGAGAAAAGGAACTGCAGGATGGAGGTGCCATACTGCCCTGTGTGCTGGCACTACATTTGCTGATTCAAGCTGAAGTAAATTTCTTCAGCCTCTTCACTCCAGGTACCTGGCACAGTGTAGGCTCCCACCTCTTGTCTGCACTAGCTGCAGAAGGAACAGTCACGCAACAAACCATCTTCTGAGGCCAATGCTACAGCCCTCAGTGTGGAACAGAAAGAGCCTTTGCTCTGTGGAGACCTTTTTGGTGAGCCAAGAGCAAGCCTATCTGTCTTTTCCAGTGAAAGGCAATGGCTGGAGCAGGAGTGCTTTGGAGGGCACAGGTGTGGTGTTGGCACTGGACTGACACTACCAATGGCCCATGAGCTCCACTCAGACAACCAGTGTACCTTGAGAGAAAAGCATCCCTGCATAGTCACATCCTGAGACAGCTTTGTAGTGAAGGCAGGCTTGAAGGAGCCTGAGGCTGCCCAGCCAGGGCTGGCGAAAGGAAACAATGCCACCAAACTGGGATGAGGTGCAGAAGGGGAGTGGGATTTCCCGTGTCGGCATTCACAGAAGTCCCTCAATTGTGTCTGCTCACAACAGGCAACTGAGGGGCCGGTTGGCTGCTTCCTGCTTTGGAGCAGCCGGGAAGCACATCCAGCTGCGGCCAACAGCTGCATAAATTCCTCCTGCAGCCCCTAGGCTGGGGTTCAAGGATACAGTCTTACTTGTCTGCGATCCCACAGCTCTAGGGCTTGGCTGCTGTTGCCTTCCCACACAGCCCGCAGTTCCACAGCCCATTCCCAAGAGGCAGATGGGAGTGCAGTGAGTACAGGCAGAGATGGCGTAGGTTTGCCAGTATTAGCACCTAGCACGGGTGTGAAGCTCAGATTTAACTACAGAGGTGGGGAGGACAGCACAAAAGGGCTCTACAGGAGCTCTTGGCACTTCGTCCTGGACCAGGCTTTCCATCAACATTGATGGTTTGCTCAGAAATGGAAAGAAACTCACTCACTGAAATCTTTCACAGCATCCCAGAGCTAACCAGGAGCATTTTCTTGAGCAGGACCTGGAGTAACACTGGGGCAGCAGCTTTTCTGCCAGACAAGGGGGCTCTGCCCTGCTTCTCGCACAGCAGCACATGGTACCCTGCCCACGCACCTGCCAGCGGGTCCTCATAACATCCGCCGACTGCGGCATGCTGGTAGACACTGCCGTGCACATGGCCGAGAGCTCGGCAGAGATGTGCATCTCTGCAGCCGGAGGACCGCCGCACACACCCCTTTGAAAAGTCCTGCATCCCAGGCATCAAAGCATCACTGCACTTCGCATCCCCAGAGCCCCATGGTGGACGCTCCACTTCGCATCCCCAAAACCACATGCTCTCCCCGAGGCAGTAACTGTGAAAGGGGGTTTAGAGTTGCCGTTCAAGGTAGCAAGGAAGAAAACCCTCCGTCCCAAAAATCAACGTCTAAGCATCATACCCGCACGCCCCCACTCCGAGCCGCGACTTGCACGCCGGCTCTCCCCACGCTCTGTCGCCGGGTCCTGAGCTTGGAACACCCGCCCGCTCCCTCCGAGAGCTCCCGGAGAGGAAACCACGCACCCGGCAGCTTTGAAAATCCGCGAGGAGCCTCGGAGGGAGCAGCGATGGCCAAAAGCTCGGCGACTTTGAGCCAATACCTGGAACGCGGGCGCCTACCGCTGCCCCTCGCTGCCTGCCGGCTCCGGTGCCTTCTGTCCCCGGCGCGGATGGGAAACCACCGCCTCCCTCCCGCTCTATAAACTCCTCCTCCGCTTTTTTGCCGCCTTCAGTGCCACGCGGTCCCCGCGTGGGAGAGGCAGCGGATTTTCCGCCTCCCTCCTTGTCCCCCCTCGCCCCTGGGAGAGAAGGGGTAAGAGGAGCCGCGACCCCGCCACGGGCAGCCGTGCGCGCCTCAGGCTGAACCCACCTGCGCCGCGCTCTCCGCACCGCCCCGCGTTCTGCTGCTGTCCCTTCTGCCGGCCTTGCCCGCCCCTGGCTCCCCCCCTTTCCGCGCCTACTGCGTCTCCACGCCCCGCAGCTGGCGGGAAAGCCCCCAGGGCCACGGTTTGGCAATTACCGAACCCCCCCTGTCTAACTCCGAAGCTGCACCCAGCGCCGGATTTGCGTTAATATCTATGCATTAGTACATATTATAGCTCTAAAAGGAGCTATGTATTAAATCATGGCTCTAACTGGAGTGTGAACTGGCTCTGTTCGCAAAGTCCCTCACTTGTCCCTCATGCTGCGTTCTAATCCAGACAAAAACCCGCTCT
This sequence comes from Pachyramphus minor, assembly GCA_013397135.1. Classification (NCBI taxonomy): domain Eukaryota; kingdom Metazoa; phylum Chordata; class Aves; order Passeriformes; family Tyrannidae; genus Pachyramphus; species Pachyramphus minor. The sequence goes on from VYXB01001091.1 coordinate 793,629, forward strand.
GCTGGCAATCACCACTTGAGAGTGTAGTATATATGTACATATTTATATATATATGGATGTAGGTATATATACACACATATACATACACACATGTATATAAATATGAATGTGTACATGCACGTTTACACACATATATACATGTGTATATATGTAAAACTGTCTTGAATTAGTGATCTAGTGGCTGATATCCTTGCCCGTGGCAGGGGGATTGGAACCGGATGATCCTTAAGGTCCCTTCCAACCCAAACCATTCTATGATTCTATGCGTAGGGTTAAAGACAGCCTTTTGCACTATGTGTTTGGGGCGGTGCTACCAGGATGGCAGGCAATGCATAGAGCCCTCTGATACTTACAATTCCCCAATATTCAGAGGATACAGATACCATGTGTACGCAGTATCCAAAGGGCAGGCACAAACTCTAAGATGTGTTTTTTGAGGCTGCCGTCTCCAGGCTCCTATCAGTCTGGAATAGATATCTACTCCGCTGTGATAAAAGCCTGTTGTTTAGCTTAAGTGCAGACGTGCGGGAGTCCTCAGGGTACTTTGTCCCCCAGCAAAGGGAAGTGCACGGAGTGCACCTGAATTCCACTTCATATCTGTGCAGTTAAACAGCCGCAGAAATATTTTTTTATGGAGTTGGGTGTTTAAAGGTTCCTCCACCAGGAACACAGGGCCCTCCTGGCTCTCTGCTCTGTGGCTACAGGCAGCAGCACCGCAAAGTCCCTGCAGCAGCTTTGACCATGAAAACACTTGTTCCATTGATATACAATCTCAGAAAATTCTCTGCAGATGGCGATCAGTTTGGGTTAGAAATTAAAACCAGAAGTTAAAACACCCCCGAAAGCTCTGGCAGATTCCCATCCTCACGATCTTTCAGCGCGATGATCTCTAACACACGTCTCCCTGCAGAATCCAAGCACCAAGCTTGTATTTTAAGACAGACCTACAAAACATTGCCACGTAAGCAAAAAGTCCTTAGGGCCCAAGAGAAAGGCAATGGGAACAGGGCTGAGACAGCTGCCAGTGCTTTCTGAGCTGCAACCATGACACTGCGGAGCATCACCCTCAGGAAGAGACCTCTTCACTGATCTGCTTGGTAACAGACTCTGCAGCTGGATCTCTCCCTCTGTGCTTCTGGTAGATATTTGTCATGGGCTTCTGGAGTCAGCAGGGTACACTAAAAACATGAAGTGAGGACCAGAAATGTTGTCAGATAGTAATACAGGAGGCTCTTTTCTTAAATGTAAGATTCATATCAGATAAAATTAAATTTAAAAGCTCTCATCTCCAATTAAAGCTCCTTCTGTGTCCCCCAGGCTATGATGGATCCAAGCCCTGGGCCTGCCTTTCTTCATCCCATTTTCCCTAAGCCTTTCTGATTTGAAAGGTCTTCTAGTTAAGCTGCAACAGAGCCAAAACCTCGCCTCTGTCTACTCGCCTCACCTTATGTCTTCTCTCCTACCTCCTATTTCCTCTTTCCTCTGCAAAAACCAAATAGAAAAGCAATGTTGCCTGCTTCAGCATGTCTCACATCACCTCCTCTCTAGCTTTGAGATGTACCACACTGTCACCCACAGAAGCCCTCAAGCCCCCTTGGCAGTCCCTGGGACATGGATGCCATGGTACATTGGGCCCCATGTTTCTCCTCAGGATGTCCACACTTGCTGCTTAGCAGCATGAGCTAAAATTTGAGCATCTCTATAATTTTATTTTTCTACATAAGCTCCAACTTTAGAACAGGCTAAAAGCTGTGAGAACAAATTCCCCCAGGAACTTGAGCACTGGCAGTGCCCAGCCAAAGCGCCACTGTGCTTTCAAAAGCCAGGACAAGGCTCTCAGTATCATTATAGCCTCAGACCCTGTGGTCGGGAGGAGAATCACCACAAAATTTACCTTTGAGTGGATATTCCAGGAAGTCTCTGCTTCAGGACAGGGTGGGTGTAGCCACTGCCTCACCCCAGGCTTTCAGCAGCAGGGTGCATAACACTTACCATCACCAAAGTACAGGATTAAATGTTCTCTAATTCACAGCTCTGGTCCTGTCTGCACAGCCGCTCCCCCAAGCACTGGAATCAACATCCCTCAACAGAGATGTGTCTCACTGGAGACAAGGGGGGTTTGAAATCCATTAGCACTGAACAGTCTCAGCCACCGGTGACCGCAGGCAGACAGGAGGCCAGCAGATGGACCCGAGGGGAGGAGTGGAGAAAGGCAGCTTCCAGCTCTGAAGTATAGCACGGGCGGCTGGCTGCTTCTCTGCACGGACCTGCGTACCCACCCACCACCGACTTGCAGGACAGGGCTTTAATGATGTCTTCTTTCGGGCAAGCAGGAGACCAGGAGTGAGCAAGACACTGTGCGGTGAGGAAGGCTAAGCCTGGAAGAGCATGAGTGTCCTTTAAAATGCAGCCCTGGCTGGTGCAGGACAGTTGACATCTCACTCAAGGTTCTCTTCTCAGAAGAGGCAGTTCAGCCCCTCAGGGAGCATGCCTGCTCTCAAGAGCAATGCAGGTCCTTGGGCTGTGCAATGCCAATGGCAGCATGCAGTCACAGGGGGGTGACACCTCCTCTGCAAGGGAAGGTAACAAATCGCACAGCCAGTGACAACTCATTTATTGCCCCACAAACACGAGCCCTTGCTGCAGGGCCAAGCTGCCTTGCTTCATCTTGATGATGTGTGTTGCCTTTGCAAAGCCCTCTGCTCCCAAGTGACTCTCATGTTATCATCTTCACCTCTGTGTGTACAAAAACAAACCTCCTAGAAGAAGCAAACAGCTAAAAAAACGGTTTGTGCTCCAAAACTGGAAACAGCTGTGCTTTGCCCAGTGCTGGTACTGGGCCCACCACTGTACAGCACACAGAGCTAGATGTTTCTCCCCTGTGTAATTCGGGTAAGGAGAAAAAATAGCCTTGAGTGGGGCCCAGGGATTTGCTGCATTCCCACCCTCTCCACCTCCAAAACAGCAGCATGGTGCCAAAACACAATGTTGCTGTTGGGAGATTGCTGTGCTCCACAGAGTAAAGGGAGAAGGCAAAGCCCCGCTTTCCGGGTGGACAGCAGCCAGCAAAGCCTCTCCCTTACATAAGGCTGGGAGTCCCACAGCCATGCTTCCCAGGACGTGTTGATGGGGCTCAAGTTGCCCAGCCCTTTGAGTTTTCTTCTGAAACCTCAAATGGGAGCTGCAGGCACTGCGTCGCTTTCACATGGAGCCCACAGCTAGTTCGTAACAGGCAGAACAAACAGGCAAAGTGCTGAAGTGCTCTCCCTTCAAAGACACTTGCTGCCAAGCCTTTCACAAAAACTGCTTTTTTAACCCACCCCCCAAGCCCCGCCTTGTAGCAATTGCCTGCTTTAACTAAAGCTATGAAATCCAAAAGGGGAAAACAAACAAACAGCTGGTTTGGAAAGAAAGAGCAAAAAGGGAGATTTATTCCAGGCAGTGGATAATGCATCACATGAGCTGAAGGAATATTTTCAGTGCCTCTTGGGCAACATTTGAGTTTTAGGCCCTGAGGAGCTAGCCAGCATTTGTAGGCACTTAGTGTTTCCAGAATCCTTTACACTTGGCACCCACGTCGACCGTTTTCCTTGGAGATTTGCAAGCACTTTGCAACCATACATTAATTAACCCACCATCCCTCCTCTGCAATGAGATTTCCTTTTCCCTCTAATGTGCCTGTGCCACAGGCAAGGCAAACTGAGGCACGATGAGGCCATCCACCTGCAGCAGGGCTGAAGTCAGGGGCTGCATGCTGTCCAGTTCCCCTTTGCATTGCAAAACACACTTCCTTTTGCATGCTGACCCACAGAAGCAGTGTTTCCCTACATCAGGTGCTGCCCATACCATTTCAGAGGAAGGCATGAGAGAGCCTCAGTACCATGGAGCAGAGAAACACAGAGCCAGTGTGTTTAAAAGGCAGAGCAGGCAGGCAGGAGTGGAGTGGCAAGCAGATTAGCAGCTGTGTCCAATTCTCTGCACGTGTGACAAGGCAGCAGAGCACAGCCATACTGGGAAAGGGGGAGAAGGGGGCATTTTAATTAGTCACATGGAGGGAAACGCAGAAGATGCTCTGCCAGCAGGTTATTAACCTATTAGCCAATGGGGGGAAAAAACACTACAGGCTCCTGTGAATCCAGATATAATGAGACTACAATGATCCTGGATTCTTTGATAGTCAAAAAAAGCATCTCAGCCTGTTGCCAAGATCAGCGAATGGCTCAGGGACCATTTTAGTTTGGCTGTTCCTTTGCTGATCCTGGCTGACCCTTGAGCAGGGTCCTGGCTGAAGAGCTACTGGCAGACCCTTTTTGGGGGTGGGTGTTCTCTGGTTGCTGCTTGCAAGACTCCTGATAGTAACCCCACAGAATTTCAGTGCCCTGCCCTGAGTTTCAGGACGAGGTGGCAGGGCAGAGGTGATGCTCACCTGATGGCCTGAGCCTGGCTGGGTCAAGGTGGGGAAGGAGTGGGCTGCAATACACTCACGAGCTCTGCCTGTGGCACAGATATCCAGCTGGCACCTCACCGCTTGCAGGAAGCCACGCAGACCTTCAGCACCCCGTTGTCCCTCTGTTTCCTTGCGCAACCCAACCTGCCAAGATAAAGTCAGGCAGCTGCCTGTGATTTCTTCACCAGTGGGCTGAGGGCAGCAGGAGCTCACTGCTAGTAGAGGAGCAGCCCCAGGTGAGAACCTGTAAGAAGAGGCAGGGGAGAGGGAGGCGCCTGCTGCCAATCAGCCCCACCATCTCCCCATGCTGAGCATCCCCCCCATGCTGGTAGCACCGAGATGCTCCTAAAGCACTCACAGCTCTGGTGGCAAACAGCCCGGAGACACGATAAGGAAGGGCCTCCATTCAGCGCACCTCCAGCCCAGTGGCAGGGCCATGGGTGTTTTCCAGCTGGGCAGGCAGAAACAAAACCCATTGTCCCCTGATTCAGCACAGCTCAGCAAGGGGTGCCCAGAGGGCTCCTGGAGCCTGGCATGGACAGTGGGGTCCAGTTAAATGGCCAGCCCCCTCTTAGGCTGCTGAAGGTGGGGGGGGGAGAGGAGGGGCAGTCCTGATGCCCAGTGGAGCAGCTGCATCTTTGGGACATGGGGCATCTCCCAGCTGGCAGGCTAGGAGGACACAAGCCACCCTGCCCAAGCCAATCCTGAGGTCTCCCATTCCAACCACCTCCTGGGTGCAATCTTCCCCAGAGCAATCTCTCCTTCCTTCATCCCCATCCCTCTGCCTTTCTCCCTGTACTGCTGCTGCCCTCTCCTGAGCCCCAGCTACCCATTTGCTTACTCCTACAAGCATTAAAGCAGTAAATACTGCCTAATGACACCAATTAGCCGTGGAGCTGCTTTGTGGCTAGTTGAGTGACAGCTGTGCAGCCACCAGCCAAAGGTAAAATGTCTCCCCACAGCACACAGTTTCCACCTGCCACAGCCCGAGCTGAGGCCTGGGTAAACTCAAGACACACAGGCCAGGCTCCCAGTCCTACCAGAGGAGACAGGCAGGAACACTCTGTGGCATTCAGAAATTCAGGTGGTCCTGTGGGACAAGCCACTCTAAGCACCAGTGTTATTCTGTCATGGTGTCACACCAGGTCTCCTTGGCAGAGGATGGAACTGGTGTGGGCAGAGGGGCCCACAGTATAGTCAAGGTCATCTGGCCCATTGAAGCAGTGCCGGGGGCACATCCTGCTCCTTAGCTGGAAGTAGCAGTCTCCCACGACTGAGCACAGCCATTAAGGAAGGAGCTGGCCGGCACTTAACCACACTTATAAAACACCACAGGGGAGCTGTGGGCTGTTGGGTATGAGGAAACCTGGCAAGAGGAAGAGGGATAGCAGCCTTTTTGTGGTCCCATTCCCCCCCTCTGCAAAGCCTGTCCACACCCCAGTGGAGCACAGTGCCCATCAGCAACCTGGATCTCATCTAAAAGGCAGAGGATGACTTTCTGGAGGATAGGTGAATCCCAGACTCAAAGGACAGCCTGAAGCCATGGCTCCCCATCAGCCTTCCCAAGGCACCTTGGTGGCAGCAGGCAGAGCCATGCTCCAGCTCTCAGGGAGTGCTGCTGCAGCTGGTGGCTGCCTATCCTTCATGGCAGCACCTGCCTGCTCTCCCATCCAGCTCACTCCCTGGGCAGGCTCTGTGGCCACTGGCACCACGGTGACTATGGCACATGGCCACCTGCAGAGACAAGGGCTCCACACAGGCCCAGGAACTCTCACAGCCATGCCAGCCCCGTGTCTGTCCCCGGCCTGACAGTTGCTGGCTGGTGTGGAGGAATTCCGCTCTGTGCAAACGTCTGGCAGGCCTGACTAAATCCTGTCTGGAGACTAAGCCCATCCTGTCATGCTTTCCCCCTTGGGCGAATCAGCAGCAGAGCTGTGGCTGAATGTGCCCAAACATCCCCCAGGGAGGTCTCCAGGAGAGTCCTTTCCCACAGCTTCCAACAGTACCAGCCGTTCATCATTTCCTCTCCTTGTCAGTCATGCTTCCACGGGTTCCCAAGCCAAGACATGGCCCCTAGGCCACCCGGCAGAACACAACCACGGGACATCAAAAGAAGGGCAGGCCAAACCCATGACCAGCGGCCCCATCTGTTGTGGATCGTCCAAGTAGCACTGAGACTGCCCTCCCTCCCTTTCTCAGCCCCTCTGCAAAGCTGAGTGTCCACTTGTGGGCAGAGGACGCTCTAACACGGACCAGGGAAGAGGGAACCCCTGGGGGGTCCTGCACCCCTCAGGCATGAGGCTGGGAAACACTGCTGGGAGCCTGCAGTGCCCCGTGCTCACGCTGCTGGGGGAGCCCGTCAGAGTTTGGCTGTCCCCTGAGGGGGGAAATTCTGGCTCCCGGCCCCTTCCCGTGCTCGCCGCAGCGCTGCGCGGCCGCCGAGGGCCCTGCGGGGACCCCCGAGCGCATCGCCCGGGCCCCACACCCACCGGGCCCCACACCCACCGGGCCCGTGCTGCCCCCTGCCGGCGGCGCGGGGCAGCCGTGGGCCCCCCTCCCCTCCCGTGACCGGCCAGCACGGGGAGCCCACGGGGAAGGAATTAGCGGGCCCGCGGGCTTAAGCGGCTCCGCGGAATGCGGGAGGGAGTGTGGGAAAGCGGAGCGGGGCAGGGGGGAGTGCAGCAGTGGTGTTCTCCCAGCTGTGGGGAGCTGATGGCTGCTGGAAGAGCGTCCGGCGTTCTGAGTGGGGAGGCATCCCACACGATCCCTCGGGCTGGGGGCTAGGGAAGGACAGGCACAGGCCTGAGCGGTGGGTTCACTGTGAGGATGAGGAGGCAGTGAGCTGCAGCAGGGGCATGGGGGCAATCACCAGCACTGGGAGCCAAGTGAGAAAAGTGGGACAAGGCAATCCAGAGTGTGAGCTTGTTGTGTGTGCTGTGCTAACCCATGGGGGAAGTGGGGATGAGCAGGAGCCAGGAAATCTGGGGGTCAGCAGGGAAGTCTGAGAGCAGAAGCTCAGACTGTTTGTTCGAAGGTGGTTTACAGGAGCAGGGCAGAGTTTGCTTGTAGGTAACACACTGTGCAGAAGGTCAGAGATAATGTTAAGAAGCAGATTTCAGGGTCAGGGTGGATCACATGAAGATACAACACAGTGACTGTCACCCTGAACACAATACCTGTCCTGTAGGGCTGTGCTTGCTGCTCAGCTGTGGACCACAGAGAAAGGGGTCCTGGCTGGTCTTCTGAGAACCCTGAATCTCACAGGGATGGGATGGGATGAGATGGGGAAAAGCATGAGGTGTATCTCTCGGCATAGCTTACTTCTCAAAAGGCAGCTTGCCAGCTTCTCTCCTTAGTCCTGGGCTATAAGGCATCCAGGAGCACCTTTGTGCCACTGGCCAAGTGCTTCAGGGACAAGAGGGTTTCCTGTCACTACCTTCCCAAGGGCTCATGGCCTCAGGCTGACTCCATACTCAGCTGATAGGGACTCAGTCTCCAGGGAAACACCCTGCTCTTTTAACACTGCTGCCCAGACCCAGTAAATCTTCTTTCTGGCAAGCCAGAAGATGACAGTCAGCCCTGACTACAGTGGTAGCTGGCTTCCCAAATAGACCCACCTCTGAGGAAAAGCTGCAGACATCACCTACTCCCTGTCTTCTCCACTCTCCCCACAGAATCTGCCATCTCCAGAGGTTGCAAGCAAATGGAAAAGTCTCATCTGGTTTTTGCTAGTGCTGTGTCCCAAGATTGAAGAGCTGGGAAGCTTCACAGCAGAGCTGAGCTGCTGTGCAGTGCCCAGCAGTACTGCTGCTGGCCCTGCTTTGTATCTGCTGTCATGATGGTGCTGGGCTCCCTGCAAAAAGTTAGGCTTCTCCAGAAGAAAAAGAACTCCACAAAAGCCTAGCTTCCCAGAGAGCCCTGGAGTGGCTTATTGCTGATGGTAGCTCAGGGAAGGGCTGCCTGCTCTGATGCAGGACAGGCTGCTCTGCCACTGCTGTCCGCCATCTCCCATCCTGCTGCTCCCAGTGCCATGCAGCTTGCCTTCTGGAATGCTCCAGCCACTCCTGGAAGGCGGTGGGGGGCTTCTTATATGTCTGTACATGAGATAACTGGTGCAGCACAAGCAGGCCAGCAGCAGCACATGGCTGTACTCCTACACCACATCCTCCATCATCTTCCTGCACAAGCCTGAGGACCGCGACAGATGAGTTTCACTATCTTCTAACACCCAGCTGTGCCAGCTTCCCTTGCTCCCTGCATTTCCCTACCCATTGCAGCCCCTACGGCTCCCACTTTCTCCCCAAGACAGCACCAGGGCAGTGAAGGGATAAGGACAACAATGTTGACCCTATTTTCTCACCTCTTGCATTAAGACCTTTACTGGGACAGCAGAGCAGCACCCTGACCTGGAGAGGCACTGCGGATGTGGGGTCAAGGGCCATGCCACGAACCCTACTTTTCCTGAACCTTCATCTCTCTCTCCACTGCACGCGAGGTCAGGGTTCTACAAACAAGCCTGAGGCCATGCCTCGGACTCTGAGGGCAGCCAGGACCTCTGCACTGGGACAAATCACGCTGAGGGCAGCCGGGAATGGTGACCAGGGAGAAAGCTGCATGGGGAAAGGTGCAAGGGCAGAGGGCAAGCTCCCAGCAGTCAGCCTACAAATAGAAAGGGTCATGGGAGAGTGCCCAGCTACTGGGACAAAGGGCCTGTGAGAGGCGAATGGGGCTGCAGAAGAAGCTCTGGCAGGGAGGCAAGCGGTGGCACAGCCCCAGGGCCTCCAGGAACGTGGAAGGCTCGCTGGCAGTGTTCCCTGTGGTTGCAGGCACCCCCGGGGCCATACAGGAACATACGTGACTATCGGGGCAGAGAGGAAGCCAGCGCTCACGGAAGGCTGGGACTGACACAAGAAGGCGACGGGGCCGTAAGCAGTGGCCGTGTCAGCCCTGGAGTGATACCCCACGGGCAGGGTAACCAAACACCACCCCCAGCTGCCTGTGCTGCGGGATGGCCGGGGGAGGGGAGGCTTTTACTGCCCCGTGGCACTGTGCTCTCGGGACGAGCCCAGCCCCGCGGGGGTCCCGCAGAGGGAGGGGAAGGGAAAGCAGCAGCACCCAGCACCGGCAGGAGCGGGGCCGAGCGTGCCGGGGTCGGAGAGCAGATGGGACAGCCTGCCACCCACTCAGCCCCGGCTGCCCCGCACGGCCGCGGGACGGCTGCCAGGGCTTCCCCGAGCGCTGCCGCCGCCGCCGCTAACGGGGCCCCGGTCCGCCCCAGCACCCACCCGCTCCCGTGGCAGCCGGGGCTCCGTCGCATCGCTTACATGTTTCCCCGGGCGCTGCCGGCTCCTTCCCGCGGCGCCGCCGCCGGCACGGCACGGTCCCGTCCCGCAGCGCCCGGTGGCAGCAGCGCCGGCCGCGGCACGCCGGGTCCTAGCGCTGCCCGCCGCGCCAAGGACACCTCGCGGGCGGGCTGGGACAGCTCTCAGCTTCGGCACCGCCGGCACTGCAGCCCCGTGTTCTGACCCCTCTCATCCCGCTCTGCCCCGCTGCCCGCAGCTGCAGCGTCCGCACCAGCGAGAGGGATGCTGCACTGCTCGCCACGCCGCCGCAGCCCCGGCACGGGGATGGCCGGTGCTACGGCTTTTCCCATTGCTTTCCCTCCCGCTGGAGCAGGCAGCTGGCCCTCCTGCTCCGGGGGTCCCTGCCCCGGGAGAGGGGCATCGCCGTGCTGCCAGTTTGCCCAGGCAAGGAGAGCAGGTGCTGGCAGCCAGTCCCGCCACTGCTGCTCCCCTTTTCGCTCCCTCCTGCACTAGCACCAGGCTCCGAACCCTCCTTGCAGCTATGGGACTGAAAAGCTCCAATCTGAGACTGGAGGCAGTGTGAGATGGCTACAGAGCTCAGCACAGGGCCCCAGCTGCAGGATGACCTTGCAGCAGGACTGCCAAGCAGCCAAAATGCAGGACAAGACCTTGGCTCAGTGGAGGGGATTTGAGCCAGACCCCCTTTCCTGGTACCTAGGGAAATGAGGCATAGTAGGGACAGCACACGCTCTGCTGACCTCCTTGTCTGCACCCTGCCCTTACCTTGATGGCTCAGCTCTCGTGGTGCCAGATGATGCTGCCTGCAACCTCCTTGCTGCCTGGTGCCCAGCAGGCTCAGGGTTTCCCAGAACAACAGCAGAACCAGGGTGCAGAGGCTTCACCACCCCGCAGGCTCTGCAGCTGGAGTGGGTTTCAGAGCCCTGGTGCTGGCTGGAGCTGGCTGAGCACAGCTTCCGCTGGCTTAGCAGGTGGAGGCTGCATGCACGGGCAGATTAGTGGTGGTGGAGGGGAATTGGCTTCTGCCGTAGAACTACAAGCAGGATTCGTCAGAGGGTTGCAGTGGGGCCAAGTGCCAGCAAAGGGAAGGAGAGAGGGGAGGCTGTGGGTGGACAGCCACCTTGGGGGGACAATGCAGGCCATGCAAGGGGAGCACTGAGAGCGGTGCTGCAGGTGCCAGCATCATCCCTGGGATGGGGTCATCTCTCTGGTGGCCCATGTCACTCCACACTGCTGTGCTGGACTTGGGCCACAGCAAGACACTTGCTGAGCTCCCACCCTACCACTGGTCGGCATCAACCCTCGGGGGCTAGCGGGGGGGTCTTCAGTAGAGCACCCTGCACCCACTGCCCCCTTTGCTGGGCCCCTCAGCTGCTCAGGAATGAACTGGCACCAGCCCACCAGCTGCTCTCCTGGTATGTGCGGCCGGAGCCGGAATGCTGTGCCTTGGCCTTCTCCCTGGCCTGGCCAGGCCTGGCCGCTGCCCAGCCCTCCCATCCCACTCGTCTCTTCCCATTAAGGAAGTGCAGGCAGCTGAGCTTTGGTGTCGGAGGAAAACAGGTGTCAGAGCCAAGAGTGATGGAGCCAAGTGGAGGGTGGGAAGGCACAGGGGAAGCACAGAAAGCACACTCCTTCCCACACAACAGCACTCTCACCAGCATTCCTTCCCACGTGTCACTGGGAATGTCGAGAAAGCCCCTCTGCTAGTGATACTGGTGTGCCCACCTCCCCCTCGCTGCCTGTCCCCAGCCCCAAGAACACTGCATGAGGGAGATGGAGTGGCGGGAGCATTTCTCCTCTCCCAGCCCTTACTGCAGAGCTGGGCTGCAGCCAGCACTTCTATTTTAAGCCCCACAATGTGTTTGAGGAGGCAAGCGGTGTGCACGGCCGAGCTTCGCAGCCTGCCAGGGAGAGGCCCTGCTACCCACGTCCCTGGAAACTTCCTCTTCTCCCCCCAGGGCTGGTACATGCTCAAGACAGGTTGTACCAGCTGCTCTTTCCCCTTCCCAGTTCAGTCAGGAACTGGGGCAGCTGAAACCGGCATGGCCTGGTGAAGTTACTTCAAAAATATCTGGACTGCAGGAAGCCCTGGAGGCCCAGCCACACTCCCCTGGCCCCCTCCATGGCACACAGCATTCACCTGCTGTGACCTGGGCTGGCAGCCATTCTGTGAGAGAGGAAGGCTGGGCAGGCCTGGCAGGGCTGTGCAGGCAGAAGGATTTACTCTGTAGGTAGTGATTTCCCTGCTGAGCACCCATGGCAGTGAAAAGGGGCCCAGGTGCCCTGTAGGATTAGCTGGGCTGGGTGCAGGCACAGAAGAATCAGAGGACAAAGCATCTTTGTGAGAGCCACCAGACAGCTCAGGCTTCTTCTCAAGCAAGACTAAAGCTCACTGCACAGCCCTTCTCATCTGAAGCTCCCCTCACTCCTTAGCAAGGACCACCTTGCAGAGCCCCTTCTGTGCAAATGGGTGCTGCTGGATGAACAAGCTCCCAGACTAAGAGGCTGTTTATTTTTTAATAAAAACAATCATCCATCCCCCTCCGCTTGCGCTGTGTGTCGTCAGGACGCCTGGGGAGCCAGTGGCACTCAGAGATAGCACTGGGCAGGAGGGGTGCTCAGCGCCAGGCTGAGGCCAGGGGTTGTAGTGGCTGGGGCATGGTGCAGCCCTGGGGCTGGCTGAAGTGGAGCTGCTTGCCACAGACTTCCTCCCGTGGGGAGGCAGTGAGCTGTGAACTGGTGCTGGGAGCAGAGACCATGCTGGGATGGTACCCAGAGAAAGATAAAAGGCAGGCTAGGATCTTTTTCCCCTGTGGCTGGGGCTCACTCTTTCTTCCCGAAGAACTTCTTGAAAACAGATTTGTTCTTGGGGCGAAGAGGGCTGGTGGTCTTCTCCCCTAGCGTGTCCCGGGGGCTCCCTGTTTGGGCCACAAAGGAGTGACAGCGTGCCCGGGGCACGGTTGGCACTTGCTCCCCTATGTACAGAGTGACTGAGTAGCTGCTCCCAGCCTCCACTGTCTCCTTGGGCATGACCACTGGGGTGATCTTCTGGTAGGTCGCTGCAAGAAGTAGCAGTCAGGGGGGAGTGCAGGGTGCCAGCAGGCCCTGCCAGCCCCTCAGAGCCCTCCCCAGACGGGGGGCTGCAGTCCAGGGCACAGGTATAAAGGATTGAGTGGGTGCTGGAGCAGCATTGCATCTGCCCTTGGCTGTCTGTGAGGATAGAGAGGCAGTGGTGCCATCTCCTGGCATGACAGTGAAACCAGGGCCATACCTGAGGTGAAGGAGTAGGACCTCCTCTTGTTGGCCACCAGCCCATAGTCGTCTTCTTGGCAAATGTCCCACAGCCTGGGAGATCCCCTGGGCGACCACTGCTGCTCCTTGTGCCCGGCCCCCTGAGTATTCTCTGAAGCAGAATGGAGACATCTCACAAGGCAAGGCTTCCACAGGACACCCCCGTGTCAGCCCCAAAGAGGACAGGGAAATGTATTATTATCTCATTATCCCAGGAAATGAAGGCAAGTAATAACTGGTCCTTTCCCCAAGCCCTACACACTGGGATTCTAGCCCAGATAGGGCTAAGTTCAGACTGACCGACAGCCTTCAGCCTCTGCCATTTGGCTACCTTGTACCTCCCTGAGCTGGGGAGAGGAGTCAGGGGACAGTGGCAACCCAGCCAGACAGGAAAGTCACCTGCTGCTGCCACAGTCCCCTTGGTTGGGCCATCCTGGCTGCCCAGAGACCTCTGCAGCTGGGTGGTTGAGCAGGGTAACACCACGATCTCTTGGGTCCTGGTGGTCATGACCTGATTATGTCCCTGAAGGTGGGAGCTCCCAGGGCTGGGGACCTTGCTGAAACTGAAAGTAGCAGAGATTTAGCTAAACCAGTCTGGCCCATCGATGTCCTGCTGGAGCAGCACACACCAGCAAATGTGGGAGTTGTAGCAAGAGCTGACTAACCAGCTCCTGGCTACTCACCCCCCAGTACCGCCAGTGCCCTCGACACGCTGTGCCACTGCCTGGAAGTAATCCACTTCAGGGAAACCTGGGGGCACAGCAAACATCCTGCTGGGTGCTGGCAGTGCACAGGACCATCCCATAGAGCCAGTCCCTGCTCCAGGTGCCCATGCTTCATGGCTGGCTTCTCCAACCTCCTCCTCTAGGTCCTGCCAACAAGCCTTGGATTTCATGGCAGGGCTTGAACCTCCTCAGGTGTGGGTGCAGCAGCAGGAGGAAAACCTCAGTATTACAGGTGTCCTTGACTGAAGGGCAAGCAAGGCATTTCCAGGCCCCGCAGAGTAGATGGAGGAAGACCAAGGCGCAATTATAATTTTACTGACACAGACTTTTTGCTGCTGAGGCACCACTGACGTCAGTCGAGCTATTCCTGACTTATAACTGTGTATGTGGTATGAAAACAAAGCCTCCAAATCCTGCCTAGCAGAGAACTGCTGCTCCTGAGGCAGGTTAGGAGGATGCATAAATCAGAGATAACGTTTTGTTGCTTCTCTTCTGACCCCCTCTGCAGGGGTTGCACTAACATGGTAACCATATAGAGCTGGGCCTCTGCTCTGCCAGCAAGTGCTGCTCACCTGAGTTTTGCTGCAGCTTTGAGACCCATTCATTCATGAGGGGCTGGGAGGGGGCCCTCAGGAGGTACTCAGAGCCATCCTGCAGCCTTCAGAAAGAGGGAACAACAAGTCAGCAATGAGACAGATGTGGGGTGCAGATACCACAGCCCCCACCAGACTGGAAGAGAAGAGAGGTAGGTGAGAAAGAAAGAAGGAAATGCTCATCTAAGCAAGTAGACTGAGCTGGCCCTGGCTGGGGATATTGGCAAGTGTCTGCCCCAGCAGGGACACACTGAGGAGGGTTGTGGCTCTAAGAACCCACTGCCCTGGGTCAGGGACTCACTGAAGCCTGAAGCAGTTGGTCTTCTTGGTGTACTCAGCATCTGGGGTGCAGATCGCCCCAGAGAGGTTCAGGGGAAGGGCCACCACGGAGCTCTGCAGCATAAGGGAAAGCAAGAGCAACAGTGGGGTTGGATGGCTCTGCCTTTCCTGGCCACAGGGGCAATGGCATATTGCTGCCAGCCCCCTGCCATATTGCCCAAATCTCCCCCACTGCACCTTGAGGCTGTCCCTGCGGTCCTGGTAGAAGCACAGTGTCTGCCTCATCAGCACGGCATGGAAGAGACCCCAGGCTCGGCAGCTGGCCTGTGAGACACAAGCAGGGATAACTGTGATGCCAACAGGTTTGGGAGGAGACAGGTGGTCTCCTGTCCAAAATGCAACCCAGCAGCTCAGGGGCTCTGCCCTCTCAGCATGGCCAGCAGCACTGCCATGGTAGTTCCAGGAGCATCCCTGGCTTTACTTCTGCCCCAAAACCTGGACATTTCCTGCCATGTCCCAGCACCCCTGTCCCAAAGAAGCCCCACAGCCATGCTTGTACCTTTCTCCCTCCTGTCTGCAATACGTGCTTCCTTTCCAGTGTCCCCTCCATCATCTGAAATTCCATTTTACCTGGAAGAACCTGCAATGGGACAGAGGGTGAGTGAAGCTGAATTGGGGACGATGGCGCCAGCTCAGCCTCCAGGCACATGGGATCTATCTGACCCATCCCCGGTGGGCAATGCTGAGGTGGGAGTGGGATGACAGGAACAATTTCCTGGCTGGGCAGGGGCTGGGCTAATTTTCAGCTTTTGGGGTGAAGTGCTGCCTTGCCAAGGCTGAGCGTTGGCGGTGGGGTGTGTGCTGCAGAGACCCCAAATTCAGCACCTAGCTCTTCCCCACCATCTGGAGCAAAGGGGCCACTGGAGTCAGGGAGTCCCCAAACACAGGTCACATTTGCTGGAGTGGGTAACCCAACTGCTGCCTGGGGTGTTCCCCAACCCCCTACCTGACCCTGAGGGAGAGTCCCCAGCCTGTGGCTCTTACATTGCTGCTCTCTCTCTCTTCTTGCCCATGCCTCCGCCGATCCCAGGCACTGGAACCATCCAAGGGGACTGCAGACTCCAGCTCCTCCAAGTGGGGGGAAACCCTGAGCCCACTGGGACTGCCACTGCCACTATCCACCACTCTGGGGCTCTTCTCTCCTGACGGACTGTGGAGTAGCTGGGCAGTGGTGGGAAGGGTGAATTTGGCCACTAGCACGTTGTTGGCTGATGAGAGGATGAGGGGCCCACCAACAGTGGTGTTGGGGCTGGGCAAGCTGCCTGCCCTGCTCCCTGTCCGGTGGCTGGCACAGCTGCCTCCTGGTGGGCTCTGTGTCCGTCGCTCATCTGCCCCATTCCAGATGGCCTGCAGCTCCTCCTCCTCTTCCTCAAACTGCCCGTGGGCAGGATGGCAAACTTCCTCAGCGCCCAGCACAGGGTTGTGAGGCTGTGGAGAAGCCAGTGACCACTCAAAGACAGAGAGCTGGGTAGGGGCGGTGGGGGAAGCCGAGGACCTTCTGGGCTGGTGGCTGCTGCTGGCTGGCTGCGGCATGCAGACAGGGCCAGGGATGGCTCCTGCCCTACCTGGGATTCTCACAGGCGATGATCCAAGCTCCAGCCGAGTGGCTTTGAGATGCCTGGCCCTGCCAGTGGCACTGGGAGTGCCGTCCTGGCCAAGCTGGCTGGCCATCTCATCCCCCTCTTGACTGACCCACTCATGTTGCATGCCAACATGGGACAGCTGGCTCGGCCTCAAGTCCAGGAGGTCTTTACCAGTGCTGCTGGAGTGCTGCGGGCTCCAGTGCTCCTCCCCAGCACGGTATGCCCTGTGCTGGCTGTAGCTGGGGTTGAAGCTCACCTCCTCAAACCACGTTCCTCGTTCACTCTTGGGGGATGTCCCCAAACTCTTGCCGGGCCCCTGGGGACTGAGCCTATCCATATCTACCTCCTCCTGCCATTCAACCCCATGGGTGCCTGTGGGCTCCCAAGGCCTTACTCGCCCACTCTGCCTCTGCTCCTGCTCCTCTGCCTCCTGCTGCTGTGCTGTAGCCCCTCGGTGGCACCCCAGGACCACTGCATCCCGAGGCAGCTCCAGGCTGAGAACTGAACCCAGGGAAAGGTGGGGGCATGTGGTTTTCAGATCAGAGAGGCAGGGGTCCTGGGGGGCTGCCCCACATTCAGCATCAATGTCCTGCACCAGCGGGTTCCTGACATAGAGCAGCAGCTCCCCAAGCTGGGGTCCAGCAGCAGCTGCCCGCAGCCCCCCCTTCCTCCGACCACACTTCTGAGGCCACGTGTTGCTGGGGCCATGGCGCTCCTCGGGTGTGGGCCGCAGGGAGTTTTCGCCCATGATGCCCTGGAGCGTCAGCAGCTGGGCCTGCTCTGCCCTTGCCTGCTCCCGCCGCTGAAGGCTGTTGAAGAGGGAGCCAGCCCCAGCCTTAGGCATGGTGTGGGAGACAGCCGGAGTCCCACTACCGGATGCTGAAGCGCGGCGGACAACAGCAGGTGGCCGCTTTGCGGTGGAGGTTTTCCTGGCCTCCACCTGCGCCTGGAGAAACAGAGAAGAGAGAGGTGATCCCCACAGCTGGAGCCTCTACCACCCTGTGCCAACTGCCTCCTTTCCATGCTGCACCTGGGAAAGCAGAGAGCTGGGGGGCTTGCCCTGCCTGAAGCTCACCAGCAGCACATGCAGAGCTGAGAGCAGCTTCACCTCAACCCCCTGAGGGCTGCTCCCAGCTGGGTGCAGGCAGGGTAGAGGCAGGCAGGGGAACCTCCACCTATGATGGAGTCCCTCAGATATGGTACAGTTGGAGCTGACTGTGCCATATGGCTTTTCCCTGGCACTGCTGACCTCCAAGCCATGACTTTTGGGTGGCTACTGAGTCAGCAATCACTGCTGCCCACCCCTGCTACCCTTGCATGCCCCAGGCAGCAAAGCAGCAAATGCAAGGGCAAGAGCTGAGTGCAGACTCTTCCCTCCCTTCCCCACAGCCCTTCTCCTGGGTTTCTACAGCTGGAAGAGTCTGCAGGAGCTGGAGTAGTGTCCCCTCATACCCCTTAGGCTAGAAGGTGCCCATTACAAAAACCCTCCTGGCAGCCCGGCAGCCCATCACCCTGCCTCAATGCCCTCCAGGCTCTCTGTCCTCCTGCCCTCTCAGGCTATGCAGCCTGGCTGCCCTTGGGGTTCCTCACACACAGACCTTTGCACAGGCTCTGGAGCAACAAACAGATGCAAGCCTGAACAAATCACCAGGCTCCCAGCTCCGGCCTTACAAGCCATGCAAGCTGGATTGAAACCCGCCCCCAGCAAAAGGTGCATATCACATGGCCCCATCCACCCTTGCCCCCCCTTCAGTCATCTGCACAAGGAACTGCTGCTGCCCCATAGCAATGGAGCCTGGAGGCTCTCCCACTGGCCACCAGCAAGCTGTGCCTTCCACGGCCACCAAAACAACTTATACAGGGGGCCAAACTGCAGCCAGCTCTGTCTGAACTCCCTCCTCACATGCCCCAGCACCCACACTCCGGAGCCCACAGCACTGTGAGGGTTTTCCCTCTCCCGAGGGACCACTACAGGGCACAGTGGCATGGCCAGGAGGGTTGGTAGCAGGCAGGTTCATGCCATGCAGCCACTCTCCCCAGCATGCAGCCTTCCCTGGAACATTACCTCTTCCACTGGCTGGTGAGGTGGCTTTCTCTTTCGCTTTAAACTACCCCAAGTGTTTCCTAAAAGCCCCTGGCAACGCTTCCAAAAGGTTTTACAGCCTGAGGGTTTAGTGGCAGGGAGCTGAGCAGGGGGAGAGAGAGACACAGAGAGTTGAGGGCAGTGTGGGCAAGGAGCTGCAGCAGGAGAGCACAGGCGAAGTGGGTGGCATAAGCTGGTCCTCAGCCCTCAGGCATCACTCAGCATTGGCACAGTCAAAGGCCCCTTTCCTGAGAGTGACACAGCCCCAATAGCTCACTTAGAAATGGCCTGAAGCACGGGGGCTACCCCACAGCCCTCACAGCCTCCCAGTCTGCATGAGGGCACAGCTCTGGAGAGCTGCCCTGGCTGTGTGGCAGTGTCCAGCCCTGGGAGCAGCACTGGGTGCTCACCCATGGTTCTGCCAGAGCTGCCTACCATCCTGCACATACCGTCAGCACTGCCTCCTCCCCTGGCTGCTCGCTGCCAGCCAGCGGCTGTGCCTTCTTCTTCTCAGCCTTCTTGCCAACGCTGAGGATGAGGTTGACCGTCCCCCCGAGGCCACTGGGGCCCCGTGGTGGCATCAGCAGCATGGAGGTCTCAGCAGGATCCCAGGTGACAGGCTCCTTGGGGGGTCCTGCACCACGAGGTGTTTTGCTGCTGGGTGTCCCCCAGCTCTGCTCCACTCCTGATGGGGTGTCTATGAGGGGCGATGCCAGTGTGGAGATGGCTGTTTCCCCTGGCAGCCCGGGCTCCGAACTTTGCACAGGCTCAAGGAGGGAGCAGGGCATGAACTCCACTGGGCTGTGGATGCTTTCCAGATGGGACAGTGCACATGAGGTGTGCTGCTCCTGGGGAGCAAGGCAAGAGAGGGAATGTGAAGGAAAGCACTTTCTCACGATAGCCTTTGCCCTGCCTGAACCTCAGAGACTCTCCAGAGCTGAGGCACAGATCCTTCCTCTACTTCTGCACCACCCATTCCATCCTGTGCCTCTGCTACCCTCAGCCTTGAGGCTGGTCATGCTCCCTGACAGTCTCAGCATGTTTGGGTACTCACTTGGCTGGTAAGGGATGTGATTGAGGGGCTCTCTGGATCCCTCTTGTCCTCCTGCTTGCTCTTCAGGTCCTGCTGGTGCCTCTGTGCTCGCCAGCGCACCAGCACCCAGCCCAGCATGCTCTGTAGCTCCTCCAAGCGCTCCTTTATCTGAGGGAAGAAAAGATACTGGGCAGCCTGCAAGGACCCCTGGCCCAGGGACATGGGCCCTACCAGGATACCTCACTACCGAGAAGTTTAAGAGGGTTTGGGAAGTGGGATACAGTCACAGTCAGATCAGCTCAGGTCTCAGCATCCACTGCTGGATGAAATTCCTTCCTGCCCTGAGCAGGCCCAGGAATGCATAGCTGGCCCCATCACACTTGCTGGGGCTTTGCACCCATACTTTGTTCTTTCCTTCAGGGACTGTCTCCAGAGGATTTGGAGGGTACCCTGAGAATTTCCCCTGACCCTATTTCCCCTGTCCTTACTGTTGCACTCAGGTAGTGCTCCTCAGACACCAGCTGCTGCCCTGATGCTGCCAGTGCCTCAAACTCCTTGAGCTTCTCTTCGATCCTCCTCTCCAGTTCTTCACATGGAGTTTTTGGGAGGCTGGGGCTGCTTGGGCTTTCAGAGAAGATCTGAGCCCGTGTGTCCTCTGTCCAGGAGCTGTGGGCATGTGAAAGACAGGTTGAGGAACAACCCAGCCCCTCCTCAGCCCCGCAGGCTCCAGAGAAGCCATTCCCATGCTCAGAAATGGGTGGGAGCAGCTTGCTGGGGTAGTGGTAAGGCTGTTGGGGCAGGGCAAGATGCTGTAGGGCTGCCCCACAGCAAGCAGCCCCAGCGCAGACCTTCATTCTAGGCTCCCCACGGTCATGCCTTTCCACAGCTCCAGCACTGCCAGCAGCCCATGCTCCAGCAATGCCATGCTCTCATCAGCTCCTCCTCAACCACCACAGAAGCAGCTCCGATGGCTCACTGCCACTTACATCATGGCTAAATAATCCTTGAAGAAGTGCCGCAGCCGGCTGGCCTGTTGCACTCGGGCCCGGGTCTCCCGCAGCAGCTCTTGCAGCCCTGCCCAGGCCCACAGCGTCTCCTGCACCTCCCGGCTGGCAGGGCACAGCTGAACGGGGCACAACTCTTGCAAGCGGGCAGCTGCCCTCTCCAGGTCCTCCAACTGTCCCTGCAGGGTCTCTGACACTGCATGCTAAGGATCACAAGGCAGAAAATGTTCAGGATGCATCCAACCCCTCTGCACCCAGGCTGGACTCCCCTGCATTCTGGGATGTAGGGACAGAGGGGAGGATGTTAGAACAAGGGCTGCAGAGAGTGGGCAGAGCTACCCTCAGTGGGGAGAACAGGCAGAGCACAGAACTGCCTGGCTTCCCTGCCCTGCTTTCAAGAATTTCTTCTCCACCAGTGGGAAGATGAGCAAGGTGCTGGCAGTTGGGTTCTGGTACATGGCAGCTGATGCAAGCTCTCTCCCCTTGCCTGGCCTGTGCTTGCAGAGGGGAGTGGAGCAGGGCAGGGCTTGGCTCCATTGGAAAATTCCAGCCTGGCCTGCCACAGTGTGCCAAGGCTTATGAAATCTGGGCCTCCAGGGGCCAGTGTCTCACTGGGATAGCCTCAGTCAGCCAGGACACCACCCTGCCACGGTGTTCCCCTGACTCACCTCCATCTCCTGCTGGCGGCTCAGCAAGCCCTGCAGCCCTTGGAGGTCCTTCTCGCTCTTCACTGTGGTGAAGCCACTCTCTGCTTGAGCAATGTCTTGAGCCAACACCTTGGCTCTGCATCGAAGGGCCTCCAGCCGCGGGGATACCTCTGCCACCTAGATGCGCAGGAGGGGACACCGAGGGAGATTAGCCCTGGTGTGGGACCCACTGTGTCACCAGTTGCCCCACAGCCCCGGCCCACCCCAGCCTGGGGGCACCCTGCCATGCACTTGCAAAAGGACAGGTGCCAGCCACAGGAGAGACAGGGATACCAGCCTTGAACAGAGCAGTTCCCATGCATCCCAGTTGGAACAGCTGAGGTGCAGACCCTGTCCCAACCAGCTGGCATGGTCAGTTCCAGGTGGACCACAAGGTTTCATCCCCACACCCCCCACCTCCACTCCCTACCAGATGCTCCAGGCTCTCCATCTCCGCTGCCACCTCCATGACCCGCTCCCGCTCCTTCGCTGCATCATTCAGCATCTCCACAGCCTCCTGCAGCTCTCCCAAGGGCCTGCTCATGTCCTCACTGCTCAGAGGCTGCTCAGCCTGGGCTGACAGCAGGGGGAAGGACCTCTGCAAGCCACAACACCTGCTCCCTGGCTGAAGCCAGAAGAAACACCAGGCATAAGAGAGATGGGGAGTGACACCCCAGGCAGCTGGGCTGGAGGGGAACATCCAATCGGGTCCCCTTGCCAGCCACAGACCAACCCTTGGTCTAGTCCCAGGTGCTGTGTGATCCCAAGGGATGCCTGGCCATGCTGCTCACCGCTGCAGATCCCTGCTGGTTCTGTGCCTCCTCCTCTTGTAGGTCCTGCAGGAACTCAGACAGCACCAGGGAGTCCCGCAGGTCTGCTGCCCGGCGCCTCAGGGCTGCCTGCACATGTGCCAACCTGTGGGGAGAGATGCCCATCAGAGGTGCTTGCAGCCCTTGCACCTTGTCAGGGAGAGCATCCTCCTCCCCACACCTCATCGAGTGCCTCCTTGCACCTCCTCAAGGTGAGCAGCCTCCTCCCCACCCAACCGAGGGACCAGGGAAGAGGCATGACTCACTTCTCCTCCACCATCTCCACTTTCCTCTGCATCTTCCTCGCCCCCTCATGCTCAGTGGGCGACTCGCCTGCTGCTTCCTCCCGCAGTCCCTGCAGCTTGAGGCCACACATCAGGAGCTGCTTCTCCAACTGACCCATCTCTTCCAGGTCCTGGCGCAGCTCCACCGGGCTTCTCATGGCAGCTGGTTCTGAGAGTGACCCTGCCACATCTTGCAGCCACCGCTCGGCCTGGTCCAGCTCCCCAACCAGCCTCAGTGCCTTCAGGGAGAGCAGGGAGCCCATCAGCCTGGCTCTGAGCCACCCAGCAGAAGCAGGAGCCATGCTGGCAGCCCACTGCGGGTACCTCGGGCACTGGTAGCTTGGTCAGCACAACTGGAGCAGTGTGCAGGCTGCGAGACCCACCAGAGATGTTGGTGCCAGAGCTGCAGCTCGAGTCCCCATGGACACCAGCCTCACTTGTTGATCCCAATTGGAGCACATCCTGTGCCTGCTCCAGCCCTGCCTCCATGTACCTTATCGATTTCTCGCAGCACAACTCCATTCTCCTGGTGCTTCCTCTGCAGGTCCTCCCACAGCTCCCCCAGTTCTCGCAGCATGGCCTCCACCTTTGGGCTCCCTGGGGGCCTCCCCGGTGTTTGCCCCTCCTGGGAGGCAGGGAGGGCAGTTAGGATGGGCCCCACCTGGTGTCAACACCCCACCTCACACCCTAGGAGGCTCACCAGGAGCACAGCCCTGACACTGGAGCTGTGGTCCAGGGGCTTCTGCTGTATCCGTGCTCCCTTCAGGCTCTCCATGGGACACGGGGAGACTCCAGGACCCACACTCTCATTGTACGGGGACAGAGTCTGCTGAGGAGCCGGGAGACATGCTGGGTTAGTGTCCAGACCAGGGATAGGAAGGGGTCAGGGAAGTGAGTCCTCCCCCAACACTGTCTCCCCTGACAGGGGAGGGGGATGTGGAAGGAGCAAAGGGAACTCTTGGGGAGACATTACTGCATTCACTGCCTGGGAGACATCCTGCACTTGGGCCTCCAGCTGCTGCATTCCCCACTCAGTCTCTGCCTCTCTCCTCCTCCTACAGAGAGAGGAGAGGACAGTCAGGACTGCACACGGGACCCCCATCCCTGCTCCCTCTGACTCCATGCCACTCCCACAAGCTGGTACCTTTTGTTGTCCCCTCCATGAGGGGGTTGTGCCACTGGGGAGCCAGGGCTGCTCTCCTCCCCTCTCTTGTGCTCCGCCATCTTCCCCAGCACATCTTTTGCCACCTGTGACACAAAGGCTTCCATTTCTTCTTGTCCAGCCCAAAGCATGCACCACTTTGCCCTGGGCCTAGCACTTATCACCTCCCACAAGCAGTGATATCAGATCCAGGCTTGTTCAGCTTGGGCTTTTCCCAACACCTGAATCCTTTTCCCACGGGCTTCCTTGTGTTTTTCAAGTGGAGGTGCAGGAAGACAATGCTTACTATGCTCCCGAGTCCTCTTGTCCATTTGGCTCCTGCTTCCTTCCCCACAGTCCCATGGCTGCTATTATCTCCTCGGGGCTCAGCATTCAGAGCCACAGCTTTGCTCCCTGGGGAAATGCTTGCCAGCACTGGAGCCTTCTCTGACCTGGGAAAGGGAGGCAAGGGAGGACCAGTGGAGCAGAGGATGAATAGACACCTTAAGTGGTGCTGGTGCCCCAGAGGGGCTAATCCAGGTCTTTCCCAAGCCTCTGGCTCCAGTGCTGGGGGTTGGGGTTGCAGCCCTGGGGCTCCTGCCTGGCCATACTCTACCTCAGTGCCTGCTGGAGCTGTGCCCAGCTCTCCTTGACATCTCGGTGCTTTGATGTGACCTGGGCTGCCAGGCTGGGCTGCAGGTTTAGGAGCTGGGACATGGTCACATCCAGCATCTGGAGAAGAGAACAGCTGGGAACTGATGGAGGCAGGGATCAGGAGGGATGAACCACTGCCAATCCTGTGGGGGCAGGAGAGGCCCTGTGGAGGCTCCCCCATCTGTCACACAACCTCAGCCACCCACACAGCTGTGGAGTGTCCACAGGGTCCCCAGCCCTGCTGGTGGCAGAGCTGACCTGGGAAGGCACACATCCCCACTCCATTGGGATCCTTTTGTTCTCCCCTGGGGGTTGCCCTGGGGATGCTCCCCAGGGCTCACAGGATGAGGCAGAGCCTTGCACTTACCATCACCTGGCTGGCTATGTCCCTGACATCCTGATCCTGGCATGGCACACCCTCCACTGACTTCCCTGTGCTGCAGATGCTGCTCTGCTGTAAGAAGAGGCTGCAGTCAGTAGTAGGAGAAGGACAGGACCCTGCTCTCTGTCAGAAAGATGTCAGCTCCAGCAGAAAGCAATGGTGCAAAGCCACACTTGCCACTCTGGCTCCCCTTCTTATGTCATGCTCCATCCCCCAGCTCCCTTTCCAACCCTCAGGCTATGAGTGCTGGGACCGTAGCAGCCCCCCCATAGGGGACAAGGGCAAGGTGCTGCCCACCAAGTTTCCTTCAGGCCACGAAACAGCCCTGAACACCAGGGTGCACCTGGCTCCCGTGAGGGTACCTTCGCATGAATGGCCCCGAGCAGGATATCTGCCTGCTGGAAGAAGGTGGACACCTCCAGGGCCAGCTGCAGAGCCTCGTGGTGCTCCTTCAGGGTCCCCTGCAGCCGCAGCCACCTGCGCAGGTGAAAGAGGAAAGGTGAAGAGCAGTCCATGCCTATCTGGGGAGCTGTGCAGACCTGGGCCAGCAGTTTTGGGGCATTCTGCTTCCCAGCCTGTCAGCTCCTGGTGCTCGGCTTGGTCCTGCTCAGCCCATGTGTCCTCTGCTCACGTTTTGTTGAGGTGCTTGCGCCGGGCTGAGATGTTCCTGCTCTCACTTTTGCCTTGCTTCTCCAGCTTCTGGGCCAGGCTATTCAGCTCCTTGTGCAGACTCTGGAACTGTTGCTCCTCCTGGCTCGAGCAGAAAGAAAGACATCAGCATCCCTCCTCTGGGACCTGTGCTATGCCCCAGCCTTATGATCTTCAGGGTCGCTCACATGCTGGCAGCCCCTCAGCAGCCTCTCACCTGCTTCAAGTCAAGGATGCGGCGGGTGAGCTGGATCTTGTCCGGGCTTTCCTGCAGGAGGGCTGCCAGAGATGGCTTCTCCTCCTGGGCCAGGGGAAGGTGTGAGAAGGTGGGGGGACAGCCAGACTGTCCCCTTCCCCAGACCATGTTTCTCACCCCCTCACCTTGTTCTTGATCCATGCCTCCAGCCGCTCAGCTTTCCTGTTGTAGTCCTGCAGACTCCGTAGCCCACCCAGGGCTTTGTTCTGGCTGGCAGCTGTCTGCTTCAGGAGCTGCCACTGGCTCTGCAGGGCCAGCAGCTGCCTCCGCACTGCCTCAGCACTGGGGCTTGCCCGCCACATCAGCTGCTCACCCATCTGTGGGACCAAGGGACCTGTTCAGCATCAGGGGTTCCCGGGGACCCTCCACAGCAGGGACACAGGTGCTGTGGGGAATGGGAGCTGTGCCACAGCCTGGCCTCACCTGGTTGAGCTTTATGAGCGTGTTCTCAAAATCCTTCATGTCCCGCTGCAAGGTCTGAGCCACCTCCTCCCAGTCCTGGAGGTCGCAGCCGTCCTTTAGGTCCCGCAGCTTGCCTCGCACCCAGCCCTCTGCCTGCAAGGTAGGAACAGCTGCTGGGTGTTTTCATGTGAAAACATGGCTGGGTGTTTTGTGGGCAGCTGATGTTACATGCTTTGGGGACCCAAACCCAAACCCCCCCTAACTGTGACAGGAGTGCACCCTTTCAGCTGACAACCCATTTGCTCTGAGAACCAACAGGCCAGCAAAGGGGGGTCTGAAGGCAAGCAGCATCTCACTTCTTTACAGCACCTGCCTCAGCCCGGCAGGAGAAGCTGGGCCACCTTTGAGCAGGCCAGTCTGTGCACAACATCACTGCACAAAGCATCTCTTCTCCCTGCACACTTCTCCCCACTGCAAACCTCCATGCACGCTTCCCACCAAGGCATGGAAGCAGCCTGCCCCACAATCTCGGTTCCCACGCTGCTGGAGAGGGACATGATCTGAGAGGACGAGGAGGATGGGGGTTGGGAGGAGCGTGTGCACATGGAGAGGAAGCATGGCCCTGGTGTGGGCTGACCCCCTCTCCCTGGGGCCGACAGCCAGGGAGAGGCAGCCAAACATGATCTCATGCCACAACCATGGCTTCGCTCGGGGCCGGGAGTTCAACCCTCCCTGCTGAGCACCCCACCCCACAGCTCACATGAAAGGCTGCCGGTGGCCCCCCCATCCCACTTCCCATGCAGCCGCTTGGGCGAGGGCCCAGGCTGGCCTCACCTGCAGCATCTCCCGGTTGAACTGGGCTACCAGGGGACTCGGGTCGAGGAGGAGGGCTGCTCCCACTGCGCTTTGCCCACTGCATCTTGGTGCTGCAGCAGATTCCTTGCCCTTAGGACTCTCCTTCTGGGGTGACGACACTGGGGATCCTGCCAGCTGGGGAGAGCAGAGGCAGTGGGGCATAGGGGGTGTCAGTGTGATGCATTCCAGTCTGCAGCTTCCATTTGGTGTCACCCTGGGGGATGCTGCCAGGGATGGAATAGAGCGGCCATGGGGCAGGTCCCTGATAAGACCTACCACTCCTCTGGGGACACCCAAGATCCCCATCCCCAGTGAGTGATTGGAGGGCTCAGAGAGCAGAGCGTCTCCCTTGGGACTTGGCTTTGTGGGCAGCTGATGTTGATGAAACCCTCTGTCAGGGTTCCAGCTCTGCCAGGGGTGACATTGAAGGTCAGTCAGTGAAAGTGCAGGCCCTCATCCAAGCGCGGCCCCAGCCCCAGCTGCACACAGCCCAGGGGACGGCACCATCACCCGGGCACTCACTTCCCACCCTTCTGCCCAGGGATGAGGATCTGACCGCACACTAACTGATGGCAAACAGGAAACGGAGCATCTTCAGGAGGAACCCAGAGGTGCAGGGCTTGCTGCCTCCTCTCATCAGGCAGAAACTGCTCCTGGGAACAGCCTGGGACAGCCCTCCCACCCTGAGAGGACTAGGTGTGAGCTGCCCCACAGTGTCCCACCTGCCCATCAGGGTGCAATTTCCCAGGAGCCTGCGGAGCAGTGGGGTTCAGGCAACTGTTTCAGGCTCTCTAAGCACTCTGGCATGTGCTGCCCTGCTGACAGCATGAGAGTCACTTTTCAAAGCCTGCTCTGCCTAACCACAAGAACTACAGAAATCTTCTGTCTTTTTTTTTCTTTTTTTTTTTTTTTAAATAGCAACACAGATTCTCAGGCCCTCCTGTGACTCTGGGATCTTTAGTCTCTTGACTTGGCCAGGGCTGGAGAAGCCCATAATCTGGCTCCCTTGGAAACAATAAAACCTGTGAGTGCTGGCCAGGGAGCTTACTCCTTGCCCCATAATGCCCAGGTTGCCCCCTCACTTATTGAAAGAAGTGAGGCTCCATCCACACCTGGACACATCACCAGCAACCAGCCTCATTGCTCAGCCCCAAGCTGTACGTCAGGCCCCCCAAACAGTGAGGGCAGAGGGACATACCGCATAGTAGGGAGAACATCTGTCCAGTGAAGAGCAGAAAACATTGGCCTGAAGATTCCCAGGCTCCTGCTGCTCATCCTCTGCATCCACGTCCTTCCTGAGGAAGACCTAGAAGCGGGAAGGCACAACTTTGAGCATGGTAGTGCTCAAACATCCCAGCAGCCGCAGGGGACAGAGGACCATGCACCCACCTCCCCCTGCCCTGGGCCAGAGGAGGCTGCTGGCAGTACCCAGATACTGCTTGGTTGGGCTCTTGCCCACCCCTCCTTATGCATCTAGGCCAGGCTCCTCCGAATGGCATCCACACCTCCTGCCACATGTTCAGCAAGTGGTATGAACTCCTAAACTTGCTTCATCCAGCACCTTCTCCATTTTAGCTCCCACTGTCCCTCTTGAATTGACTCCAAAGCCAGTAGAAACCCATTTAGTCAGCACCACTGGTCCCTGGTCATCTAAGGATGCTCAGAGTGAGACTCTCCTGGCCTCCTCCAGGACAGGGTGGCAGAGGCACAAGGGCACAGGGCGATATTAACTCCATCATCATGAATCTGAATTCTCTCAACTGCGAATCCCTGACCTCAGCCTAGCTGGGAGACAAGAGTTAAGGGGGCAGCTGGCATGCAGGGAAGGGCTCCCACAGGACAGGAGTGAGGATGGAAGCAGGAGAGGCAGGAGGAAGGAAGTCCAGGAACTGCAGCCAGACAAAGAGAGGAGGTCCAGGATGAACTCCACATTACCTTATCCTTAATGGAGCCCAGCCCCAGGAGGAGAGGTGCGTGGGATTGTTTGGATCATGCCCAAGGGCATTAAGTCTCATCTTCTACAGATGGATCTTTTCTTGGGCTGTTGGATATAGCAGGCCAATTTAGGAACCTCCTTCCACTCCGTCCCTGGGGCCACCTTGCTGTCTCTGTCTTAACAGTCGTCCAAGCATGCACAGGGCAACATGAACAGGGTGGTGGGCAAGTGTGCTGCTCCAACACCCCCTCTGAGATGGCAGCAAATGGGGTGCTGGATCAGCCAGAGCCAGAGCCAGAGCCAGCCTACCACCACTCAGGCTACAAGTGCAGGCAGACACTGTCTGAAGGGGAACAAACCCAGGCAAATCAGAACTCTCTGCTTGCACAGAATGTGGCTTCCTACCATCTCTGCAGGACTGCAGAAGAGTCCTGACAGGGATGGTAGCCACCAACATTAGAGCTGCTGCCACCAGAAAGGCTCAGAGCCCTACAAACATCCCCACAGCCCTATAACCCCTTGAAGAACAGCACCACTGGACCTTTCCAGGGGCCTGCAAAGCCTAGCTGGTGGCTGCAGGGGACAGACTATTGCACCATGCCACAGCATCCCATCCCAGCAGGAAGTGCAGGCAGGGCATGAGGGTGAGTCACGGCTCAGCAGGCACCACACTTGGTCAGAAGGGGAAGGTACACTCCTGCCTGACCACGGGGCTGGGAGGTTTGGATGCACATTTAGGGAATGACAGGGAGATAAAAGTGAAGTGCTCGTGCGGCATAAGACCCTAGGAAGCCCCTCTTCTAGGCAGTAGAGTCGCACGTTGGCCACCATGGCTCAGCCGTGGGAGACAACCCTGCAGGTGACACAGGAGCTTTATTTAAAGTCCCTGTCTCACGATCCATCAGCCACAGGAAAACAGGGCTGCCAGCAAAAGGATGACTTCATCCTTCCCGCAGAGCTGCTCCACCGGGACCGCCCCCCCCCTCCTTGGTCCCTCTGGCTGGAGCTGGGTCCTTGATCCAGCAAAACAACAAACTCTCTCAGCAACTGAAGGCTGGGAGAAGGAGCTGTGTCTGCCTCAGCATCCATGAGGTGCTGTGCAAAATGCTCCCCAGCAGAACCCCAGGCTTCACGATATGAGCAAAGCCACATGTGAAATGAATGCAGCAGCCTCAGCTGCCTCCTCTGCAAATGCTTCTTTTCATTTCTAAAAGTAAAATTAACACAGCACATATGCTTGCTGCATTCCCATAGAAGAGTAGGTGCCAGTGACTTCCCACAAGCAAGAACAGCGGGGCCTCCTGGGTTGCACTGTGCTCATCCTGGAGGAGCCCCTTATTCCTACAGGGCAGGAGTGAAGGGCAGAGCCACAGGCCGGGGGCACACTTGGGAAAACACTACTGTGCCCTGTGTGGGAGACAGCATCCTTCTCTCCTCTGGCTGTCATCCCACAAGTTTTCCCCTGAGCTCTGCCTCCCTCTCTCCCTCCCAAAGCTCCATCTTGCAGCCTACCCCCCTCTTCCAGCTCCACACGCCCATGCTGGACAGGGAGGAGGCGCTGATCCTGGCAGCCTCCTGAGAGTCCCACAGGACTGTGCCCAGCACATGTCCCTACCTTATATGAAAGACGGGAGCCCTCTTGCTGATGCCCCCTGGGCTGCGCAGGCTCTGGCCGCCCAGCGAGGAGCTGCTTGCGTGCCGGAGGAAGCAGCAGCTCTTGCGAGGCTGTGCCTGGCCTTTATTGGCAATGAAGACAAGGGCTTTGGCAGTGGGCTGTGTAGCTCTCCCTAGCGCTATCCTGCCGGGAAACCAGCTGTTGCAGGTCAGGGTTAAAGCCCAAGGAGTTCCTGCTTGCTCTTGCCAGCAACGGTGAGGTCTCCGAGCTGTCTTCCGCTCCATCCCAGCCACACAGAGGGTCTCCTGGGCTCTGGCGCTGATGGATTTGTACCTCTGTGCCTGCTAGGACGCAGACTTGGAGTGGGAGCTGGGAGCCCTGGGTCCCGTTCTTTGCCTTGTCCCAGATTTGCCTGGCTGTGTGGCCCTTCATGAGTCACTTCCCTTCTCCTAGCCTCCGTTTCCCCTTTGGTAAACGGGAGAACGAGTTCTCAGCTCCCCGCACACAACTGCATCATCACAGGCATTTCAAGAGCTGAGCCCTCCATAGCCAGGCTCTGGGGCAGGGTTTTTCTGGTTCATCCTAGCCCTGGGGAAAGCTCATCTCCACTCACCCGCAAAGACCTCCAGCCTGATGGTACAGAGAAGTGCATGGGGGGCATATGGGAGGAAAAAACAACTACCCCAGGAGCCCTGCAGAGAGTGCTGCCTTGACGGCATGGGAAGCAGAGATGGTCACAGACTTTCCAGGATCTACCCATCACTTGGCAGCCAGGAATAGGGGACAGAGCCAGGCACAGGTACTGGGATCGCTTACCTTGAACTGAGCTTTCCCTGTCCTGCTGTTGTTGTTGTTGTGGTTCCTCTCGCTGCCGACTCGGGCAGGGTCCCCGGGTCTCCCCGCGTTCCCCGTGCCAGCCTCTCCGTACCAGTTGGACAGCGTGATCTTCTTAATGGAGCGGGCTAGGGAGTTGCGGTTCAGCCGGTCCTCGTCGGTGCCCCCGTCCTCGCCAGGGCTGGGGCTGCGGGGCTGCTCCGCGGGGGCGGCGGGGCCGGCGCGGGCGTGGGCCAGGTAGAGGGAGATGCGCTCGTTGATGCTGCGACGGAGGCCGCGGTGGCTGTCCAGCGCGGAGGCGAGGGCGATGCCGGGGCAGGCGGCCCCCGGGAAGTTGGCGGCACACTTGGGCAGCGAGAGCCTGGTGCTGATGGTGAAGGGCTGCACCTTCCTCGCCGTGCTGCCCGACATCCTCGCCCTCCCCGCTGCTGCCTGAGGGCAGTGGGAGCCCCGGCCCGGGCACCGTGGGACGAAGCGGCAGTGCGGGGCCCCCGCCGCCCGGGAGAGCGGGTGATGGAGATCGCCCGGGCGCCGCCGGCTCCTCCGCCGGGGCGGGCGGCTGCGGCGGC